>CP139505.1:42090897-42690897 GCA_021014915.2 Artemisia tridentata subsp. tridentata
TCATGCAAATTCTACGCTTACTATACAAAATCATAATTCATAACCTATCAAAACACGCTTCTCATCACAAACTTTTCTAAAATTTCCAATAATGACGACTTGTCATATGGAAAATCTTACTACTTCGACTCTATATGAGTCAAACTTTATTACTATAAACACAACATACGCCCATGCACTAACCATCACTTAACATCATATACCGGCCAATCTCACATAACACATAGCACAAAATGCGCATCTATGCCACAAACCGGCAACTTATCTCAAAATACACAAAGTACCATACAAAAGGCACCTACATAAAATCTATCACACGCATCACTTAAGCATACTTTCTTATCAAATTCTAGAAATGCTCACAAATTAACTTATCAACTTAAAACATAATTCAATTTAGACGTCTAACTTAAGGTTTCACATATTACCTTATCGCCGCTATAAGTTTTATTCGTATTTATCTTTTCTTATGACGTCTAACCGGTTTTAATTTTTTACTATCTCATATCACTATCCGTACTCATGTCATATCGGTTACACATAAGCCCACTCTTTTGTAACTCTTCATTCACATAAAAGGGCGTCCCGATCTATGTAAATCAAGAATTACAAATTCATGGTTCGGTGATTTACAATTTCCTCATTCAAATGAAAAGGCGTCCCAATCCATTTGAATCAAGAAACCATAAACCATCCTACTTATACACTTCCGACCTAACACTCGTACATACTATACTTTCCATATTTACTAGCCTTGGATCCAATCTCGCTAACTTTCATCCATGCCATAAGGCAAGCTAACCACCATGCCGTAAAGGCAAGCTGACAACCATGCCACAAAGGCAAGCTTACATTCATGCCATAAAGGCAAACTTACTTCCATGCCACATAGGCAAGCTAACCTCGTGCCATAAAGGCACCTTAACATCGTGTCCTAAAGACACCTTAACATCGTGTCCTAAAGACACCTTAACATCATGCCAAGGATATAGGCAAACCATGCCGGTGAAGGCAAGCTAACAATCATGCCATAAAAGGCAAACTAGGCTATCCCGAAGGATACCATAACATCCATGCCATAAAGGCAAGCTGGCTATCCCGAAGGATACCGTAACTAGAGCATTGGATCCAAGCTATATCTGTCTTATCATCTTTTCTCATTTATCTTTTCATGCACTTATATAATTAGGCACACACTATCATATATTAAATTTTCATTGCCTTACGCAATCTCAACATTCACTATCACGCTTTCTACCATCTAGGCAAGTTTCTATATAACACTTGCACATTTATTATCATCGCATTTCACAATGCCACTTATCTCTCGCCCGTCAACCCCAAGTTGACTCATACACTAATTATGTGCCATTTTTATTTAGACAATTTATATGTAATGCTTATTCATTACAACTTACACATTTCTACGTGTTCTTACAACACACTCTTACTATTATCCGTCAACACTTGTTGACCATATTCTCATTTCATACTGTCACTTCATTTAGTTTATTCAACTTGTATGCATACAAACCTTACATAGGTTCATTCTGTAACACTTTCGTTAATTTCATCTTACATATTCAAATATATTAACATGATCACATTCATGTTTTACATTTCTTTCTAGCGTACTTCAAGTCACCCATGACTTCTAGCGCAATCTATATTTTATTCGTCACTTTGACTCATCATACTTTACCTTATATCACTAGCACTTTTCAATTTATCATGTTTTATATGTAACATGTTCTCATCACTTTTTAACTTTACACTTTAACTTTCTCTTTTAGTTTAGCATATAAAAACTCATGCTTCAATTATCCATTCTTTATTTTATCAATCATGCCTCTCAAGTCATCAAACTACAACATACTTTGCTATTCATTTCTTACTTATCTAAATCTTTTTAAGCATTTAAGCTTTTTCAAATTATTAGCATGCTTTTTAACTCTTTTCACATAACGATGTGTTCTTTTTAACTTTACCGACCACAACTAGGTTAACACATAGCATGCATTCAAATGCATCTATCTTAACTCATACACTTCTATACCAACGTGCTCTCAAGCACATCACATAAAGCTTAAACATACAATAAACTTACCATAGACTTAACATCATATAAACAACAATACTTAACATCATACAGGCAATCATATCATAACGTTTAACACTTATCCGACAAGTGTTAAAACATTCATAACATAAATCAAAGCATAAAGTCTATGGCTCATATATCACATTGCATAACCAAGCAATGTCTAGGCATCGACCTTCTAACTAACCGCAAATAATAGCCAACCTTATAACTAAGGAATCATAAACCTTAATTCACTTGCTAACCCATCTCTAATACCACTTAGCTTTGCTACCCGCAATACATCACTATGGCTCTACCATACTTTCACATATCGCAATACAATCCACGACACCAACCAAGGTGCACGGCTATCTAATCATATAAACATTTCAAGTCCTCCACGGACATACATCACATAATCACAATACCAATACCGGCACCAACCTAGGTGCTCGGTCAACTAATCACATAAACATCTTAAGTCCCCATGGACTTGCATCTCATACACAACAACACTATCACCCACATATATCACCTATCATCGATAGACTCAACTAGCATAAAACACAATCCGCCTAACACTTAGCAATTAGTTTCCGCGCAACTAACACTAACGCATAACACTTCCATGAGTGGTTTAAGTCTAGGAAATCCTAAAGAAAACCTAATTCACTTAAACCGAAGCTCTGATACCAATTTGTAACACCCCGTGCCCGCTTAGACCAAAATTTAAAACTTTATACGCGGAAACGCTTGACTTTCATAGACATTCTGCTACTCCTTTGACCATTTATAAAAATCAGTAGACAACCAGCCCTTGAGACTATTTTTAAATGAAAGTACATTCAATTAGCTTCAAAACGATAGGTGGCACGACCCGTGACGACTTACGGATCAAAAGATATGACCTTTCGAAAACTGCCAAACCTGGACTGTTGGAGACGCGCCGCATCTCCAAAGGGAGATGCGCCGTATCACCTGATACGCCGTATTTCACAAAGTAGATGCGCCGTATCTAGCCCAAAATCTGCACAGAACAGACCTTACTGTCCCAATTTTCAGTTTCGCGAAGCCCGCTCAGAAACCCGACCTCCCGGACTCGAAACTGGACGAAACTTTCCAGAATCCTTTAGTATATCAATACAATCATTTTCATATAAAAACATCTCTCGTTTGACCACCCGGAATAGTACCTCCAAAATCACGGGTTTTACACTAAAAACCCGTTTTGACCCATTCATGACAAATACTACATACGACTTCCGTTTTACACCAAACTTTCCAGAATTCATTCATTTAACATATCAAACATGTTCCAATAACACTTGACCCGTTTACGACCCAAATTGGGTACTTTTACACATAAACCAAACGCCCCTTTAAACATTAACCATAACCACATAAACTACACTTTGAGCCACCAAATGGCTATCAAATCTTTAGGAGTTCATTATCATACACTTTGACACTTGACTTAACTTTATAAAACATGAAAAGACCAACGGGGGTACAAACTTACACACGAGCTCGGTATTCTACCTAAGCTCCTAATCACATACTACCTTAACTTTTGCATATCCAAATCCTTAATCCACTTATCCAAGCCATAGCATAAGCACCTACAAAACGGTTAGACAACTAAACCGTAAGCGATAACGCTTAGTAAGTAAAATGACTATAACATAACATATACTTCAATCCACATGATGCATCATATATATGAACACTTACATCGAGGCTCACTACTCAATATCAACTAGCACATAACATCAACATGACCATAGCATCATCACATCACATAAGCCATAACCATAACTTCACATAAACATATTCCAAGCTCATCCTTTCAATATAAACATACATAACACATAATGATAGAAATCCATATACATATGCTATCATCATTTTACTTACCTCAAACCAAGCTACAACATAACAAGAACATCATTATCATCATAAGCTTCCATCATCATCATCATCATCGATCATCATCATCATCAATAACCAAAACCTAATCACATAATACTCAAATACATAAACAAGGGTTATCAAACCCATCAAAACATAGTCATCTTCTAACCCATATCATCATATGATCATATCTTGATCATATGATGAAAACCCATTAAACTCTAGACTTACAATCATTACAAGAATTACTTACTTGGTGTGATCATAACTAGGAAAGACCAAGAACATCAAGACTTGATCATCAAAGTCCCATCTTCCCTCCATTTTCTCTCTAATAACCGGCCTTCTCATTTTCTCTCAATAATGAGAGAATTATCTAGATAAAACTAGATATAACTAGTTAGGTGACATCTTTGGGCAATGGGCAAGAATGGCCCCTCAAGTTCCATTCCTTCTAATTTGGCCACAAACTAACTTATAACACATATAACAAGTTTAACACTTAGCAACTTAAGCCCCTTAAGTTACACTTCATATTTACATAACCACTTTAGTCATATTTTGACTATCGGGTTTGACTAAAACACAACATATGTTGACTAGCCAATCACATAAAGCCATAATCTATTTTCATCTAGGGTGGGGTCCCAACACCCGGGAAACGGGTCTAACATTATGTGAGTGCGATATAATGAACCTATGTAAGGTTTATATGCGTAAAGTTGAATAGACCAAAATGAAGTAATAGTATAAGTTGAGAATATGGTCAACATGGGGTTGACGGGTAATAGTAAAAGTGCGTGGTAAGAACACATAGAAAATGTGTAAATTGTCATGGACAAGTATTATATAGAACTTGTCTAAAATAAAGATGACACGTAGTGAGTTGTTGACGAACGTAAGAATGAATTTATAGTTGGGTCGTAGATGTGTAAGTAGGTGGATCAACGTAATGGTAAACAACACGAGATTGTGTGTGATAGAAGAATAGCAATAGCAAGATGTGGAGAGAGATGCTAAATGGTATTAGGGATGGGATTAGTAAGTAACTTAAGGTGTTAACGCATAAATAATGGATCGTGATGACGAGAAGTGTACTAAATTATAATGTGTAATGATAAGATGGAATTAACACGCTAATTGTTAGGGGTTGTTGACATAAGGAAAACGAATAAGATTAAGTAATGACGCTTTAAGTATGGATCGTGATGATATTGAGTGTACTAACGTATAGTGTGAAAAGACAAGATGAAACTAACGAGTTAATATTAAGGTGTTTGATAACTTGAGGGTTAAAGAATGAGGATAGGAAGGGATGGCATGAATTGTGACCAACATATGGTCTCATTAAATTTAGTGATTAAGGACTACGTTAAATTGGTATAGAGACGGGTAACTGTAAGGTAAAGTACTTGAGGGTTAAGTGTGAAAGCGAAGTTGCGATAAAGCGGGGATATATAAAGGATGGAAATTAAATGAAAAAGTTTGAGTGCCAGAAATTAAATGCGATAAGTTAAGAATGTAAATGGTATGCTCAACATGACGTAAAATTTATAGAATTAAAGTAAGGTGTACTGATAAGGTAATGACAAGATAAAAGAATACGAATTAAACGCTAATGATCGAATGAGACGAGTCAAGTATGCAAGCAAGAATATAATGAGACATTGTGCGGTAAACGTAACGAACTTACGAAAATAGGATGTGTGAAAAGAAAAGGTAACGCTAATGAAAGTGTTAAAAGTTATTGACCGATGAAAGGTATATATGTAAATGGCGAGATAGAATAATATCGCTTAAATACATAAATAATTTAAGAAATGAAATAAGGTGTGAGAATAAGAATGCGATGAGCTAAAAATGTAAGAAAGAATGAGAGGAGCGTGCAAGAGATAAAGGCGTTGTCCTGAAATTATCATATTACGGCTAAGGCGATTAGCGGTAATTACTATAATGAATGCATGAGTTACGATTGGCAATATGTGCAAAGTCTAGATGTAAATGAGTTAAGTAGACTAAAATGTGATGTAAGAATGTGAAAATGATTAATGTGGGCTAAGAATGCAATAGGTAATAAAGAGTGAAAACACGTAGAAATGTGTGATTATAATAAGCAAGTTCATATGCTCTATGAGCTTGCATTTACTAAATAAAATGGATGAGACAATGTGTGTATGTTAAAACGTTAATAACTTGGATCCAATGATATAATGTGGAAATGATAAAGTGTGAATGATAAAGATCCTTCGGGATAAATGATAATGATCCTTCGGGGTGAACGTTAAAAGTGGTATCCTTCGGGATGACCAAGTAAATGAATGTTAAAGAATCCTTCGGGATATGTTTAAGATCCTTCGGGACAAAACGTATTGCCTTCATCGGCAAATGGGGTTGCCTACGTCCTTGGCAATAAAAATATCCCCATAATGAATGTGTTGATGACATGGATCCAAGTTTAAAAAGGGAAATATGAAGTATAAACAGGTTGAAATAATAAAAGTTAAATTGGGAAATAGGAGTAGTAGTGTTATGCCGGGAGTACATAACCATAAGTTTATATTTCTTGATTTACATCGATTGGGACTCCTCTCCATGTAAATGAGGAAATATAAATGAGTGGCCTTATGTGTTGCCGACACGGCACAAGCAGGGTTAGAGAAGTAGGAAGCGGAAGCCTAGAGTTAACTAGGAATTATAAGAACTAAGACAGGAGAATTAAGATTTGAGTAAGTCTTTTAGTGAGAATTTATGAGAAACCTATGTTTGAGTGTTAAGTTTAAGTTGACGAAGCTAAGGAATTGTAATGATGTATTAAAATGTTATAATACGTAATTGTGCCGTGGTGCAAGGTATGAGTAATGGAAATAGTTGGTTACAAATATCATGTGTAATGCGACGATAAATGATAAAGTATGGTGCTATGAAGCTAATTCATGTAGTATTTCTATAAGCCTTAGAAGATAATCGAGAATGGCTTGGATAAATGAGTGGAGGAAATGAGGAAATAGTAGGAACGTAAAAGAAGTGATTAAGTAGTGTTGACAGAACGTGAAAGCATTAGCCAAGTGTATTTACGAAAAGTCGAATAGTTCGGTTTTCCCTAGTAACGTGTAGTATAAGAATGAGAATATAGGATAAGCATGTGGAAATGTGATGTATCGGTAATAGAGCAGGTTAGAATGATAACTAGTTATAGAGAGTATGTCCCGTATTACGCGAATATTTAAGTAAGAATCTTATGGTTTTAGAAGTAAGGGGAAAGTAATGTGGATTAGGGCATGTGATATGCTATAGTGTGCACAGAGTTGCAAGATCACTTAGATCGTTGCACTAAATAAACTAAGAGTTAAGGTGCTAGGAATGAGATGAGTTATGTGACTATGTGTAGGTCAGTAAAGGACGACAGATTTCGGGGACGAAATCTAAATAAGGGGGTAGAATTGTTAGACCCGTTTCCCAGGTGTTGTGACCCCACCCTAGATGAAAATGGATAAAGACCTAATGTGATTGGCGGGTCAACAAAGTTACGTGAAAGTCAAACCCGATGGTCAAATTAATAGTCAAAGTATGACTAATGTAGTAATATGGAATATGATGCATAAATTAGAGGGACCTAAGTTGCCAAGGGCTAAATATGTTATAAGTTAGTTGTGGCTAAAATAGGAGGAAAGGAACTTGAGGGGCCACTCTTGCCAAAGGACCAAACTTGCTACCTAACTAGTTATATCTAGGATTATCTAGAGTTTTCCTCTTAGTGAGGGAAAAAGAGAGGGAAAAGTTGTGGTGTCTTATGAAGAAGAAGAAGATGAAGAGCAAGTGACCATAGTCTTCCCTAGCAATAATCCACTCCAAGTAAGTGTTCTAATCTATGAGTTAATGATGATTATTGAAGTGAAGGGTTATGGGTTAAGTGGGTTTTGATCACATGATCATGGGATGATCATGTGATGATATAGAAAGATGATGGGTAAGTTAAATGGGTTTTATAATCCCTTGATTTTGATATGTTGTGATAATAAGTTTTGGTGATGGTTATGGTTAGGAAGTAATGATGATGATGATGATGATGATGACTAGTAAGAATGATGATGATGGTGGTGAAATCATGATATGGTAGTTAGCTTGGATTGAAGGTAAGTAACTCTCCCTAAAACATGTATTATATGTGTATTATCATGTATGTATTGTGGTTGTATAAGAGTATAGGAGTTGGACTTAGAATGATTGTAAGCTAAGGGTGGATGGCTAGTGATCTTGACTAAGGGTATGTTATCTTGTTGGACTTGGACTAGTTAAGGTATGTTTTGATAATGGTTGTGATGAATGGATGCGATCATGTTATGATGTTGCATATGATATGAGTAGTATGTCGTAGTTTAGAAGCTTTCGTGTGATTATGATGCTTTTGTGGAAATATGTATATGAAATATGTTTTATGTTGGGTTACTTACTAAGCGAAAGCTTACGTGTTAGTGTTTCAACGTTTTGTAGGTTCGTATGTGGATCTTATGGCTTGGAAGGAAGTAAGACTTGGATTATAGCTTAAGGATTTGGAAGCGGTTGGAAGGTAGTGAACGATAGGAGCTAGGTAGAATACCGAGCTCGAGTCAAAGTTGTACCCCCGAGAGTCTCTTTTATGAGTCGTATATTGTGTGTCGTAGTCGTGTAATGATTTGGTGGTCTAACGATGTGTCAAGTATGTTTTATGTGTTTATGGGTTAAGTTAAGGGGGTGTTTGGCTAATGTGTAAAAGTACCCATTTTGGGTGGGTTCATGGGTCGAGTATATAAGAAACATGTTTGATGTATTTAATATATGATTTTGGTCAAGTTTGAGGTGTTGTGGAAGTCGTATGTGGCATATGTCATGAAATGGGTCAAAACGGGTTTTTGGTGTAAAACCCGTGATTGTGGAAGTACGCTTTCCGAGGGTCAAATGGTAAATGTTTTTATATGGAAATGAGCCCATAGATATAGTAAAGAAATCTGGAAAGTTTGGTCAAGTTTCGAGTCCGGGAGGTCGGAGTTTCGGCCGGGGATTTTGAAAATGGATTTTTGGGACAGAAGGGGTATACGGCCGTATGGTGTTTTTCCCATACAGCCGTATGGTGATTTCCTCAGAAATTTCAGGTAGCCATACGGCCGTATGGTATTTTCCCATACAGCCGTATGGTACCTTTCCAGATTTTGTCGGTTTTAGTCGATTTTCGAAAAATCATATCTTTTAATCCGTAAGTCAAAACGGGTCGTGCCACCTATCGTTTCGAAGGTAATTG
This sequence comes from Artemisia tridentata subsp. tridentata, assembly GCA_021014915.2. NCBI lineage: Eukaryota > Viridiplantae > Streptophyta > Magnoliopsida > Asterales > Asteraceae > Artemisia > Artemisia tridentata. The sequence continues at coordinate 42,100,167 of CP139505.1, forward strand.
AGTGTACTTTCATTTAAAAATATCCTCAAGGGCTGAATGTTTATACATTTTTTTCATTCATCAAAAGAGTGGTCAGATGTCCATAAAAGTAAATCGTTTTTGCGTAAAAAGTTTAAAATTTTAGTCTAAACGGGCACGGGGCGTTACAATGATATCAGGTCTTGATGATGTGAGATACATCAAATAGCCTATCATAGATCTGTATGTGTGTACATCTACATTGTCTCCATTTAAATCTTTAAGAAGTGGCTTCTCAGAGTCCGTTGGTGTGCTTGCTACTTTTGAATCAGCAAATTGAAATTTTCTAAGAATCTCTGCAACATATTTATCTTGGCTGATAAATATGCCTTCACTTGATTGCTTAACTTGCAGACCCAAAAAGAATGTAAGTTTCCCCATGGAACTCATCTGAAACTTATCATGCATAAGTTTCTCAAACTCCAAACACATCTCCTTCCTTGTAGATCCAAAGATGATATCATCCACATACACCTGAACTAGCAAAAGATCACTCTTGTGCTTTTTGATGAATAATGTCTGATCTATCTTGCCTCATAGAAATCCATTTTCAATTAAATAGGAAGCCAGTGTTTCATACCATGCTCTTGGTGCCTGATGAAGGCCATAAAGAGCCTTAACTACCTTGTACACTTTTTCTGGATGATCTGGGTCAGTAAACCCTGGAGGTTGTGAGACATATACCTCCTCTTCAATAGTACCATATAAAAATGCACTCTTGATATCGATTTGATAAACTGTGAAGCCCATAAATGAAGCATAAGCCAAAAATAACCTAATGGCTTCAATCCTTGCTACTGGAGCAAAAACCTCTTCATAGTCTATCCCTTCTTCTTGTGTGTACCCTTGGGCTACTAATCTAGCCTTATTCCTAATCATTATGCCCCTTTCATCCCTTTTATTTCTGAAAACCCATCTAGTGCCAATTACCCTTACACCCTTAGGTAAATCAACTAGCACCTATACCTTCTGAATCTTGAACTGAAGAAGCTCCTCTTGCATAGCTTCTACCCAGCTTGAATCATCTAGGGCTTTAAGAACATTCGTTGGTTCTGCTTGTGAGAGAAAACATACAAACAAGCAAGAGTTGGAATACTCATGCTGCTTTGATGCATAAAGAGCATCAAGAAGCCCTTGTTGGTCTGAAGACATCCGTTGTTGCCTTGTCTTCACCCCTGATTGTACATCTCCAATCACATTGTCCAGGGAGTGGACTTTGTGAATCCTTGTGTGTGGTGTAGAAGGAACTTGATAGTTAGGAGGGAGATTGTTGAAATCCACCTCTTCTTATGAGAATTCTGCTTCATTTGGTTCTGATGGGCCAGCAGTAGAATCATTTGGCTCAGCAGTAGAAAAATTAAGCCTAGCAGTAGAATGCTCTGTCTCAACAGTACTATCATCAGTAGAAACATTCACTTGTTCCTTTGTTCAATCTTCCTTGTTTTCATCTTCAATCCCTTATTTAGCTTTATCAGAAGAAGGTTCATCATTTATTGAAGTTAAAGCCACACTGGTACTTATTGGCATCCATACACACTCTTGATCTTTCTCTTTGTTTAACCCAGCCTCATTTATTGTTTCATCTCCTTTTGAACCTGAAAATCCATTAGTTTCAACAACAACAGGCACATAATTCATAGAATGGGTTAGTGTCTCAAGATCAAATAGCCAATTAGGACCTTGACCTGCTACATTGGATTTATTCTCTAAAAACTCCACATGCAGGTTCTCCTCTACTCTTCTAGTTCTTGAGTTGTATACTCTAAAAGTTTTGCTATTAAGAGAATATCCAACTAAAAATCCTTCATCTGCTTTACCATCAAACTTTCCAAGATGATCTAAAGTATTCAGAATTGTCACATGACATCCAAAAGGTCTAAGAAATCCTATTGCAGGAGTTCTACCTCTAAAAAGCTCATATGATGTCTTATTGTGAGATTTGACAACCAAAACCCTATTTTGAACATAGAAAGCAGTATTAACTGCTTCAGCCCAAAAAGTGATAGGCAACTTAGAGTCGGCTAACATGGTTCTAGCAGCTTCTATGAGTGTTCTATTTCTCCTTTCAGCAACTCCATTTTGCTGAGGAGTTCTAGCTACACTAAACTCTTTCCTAATACCTTTTTCCTTGCAGAAGTCATCCATAACTCTATTCTTAAACTCTGTCCCATTATCACATCTAATGACTTTTACTCTTTTGTTTACTAGGTTTTCTATCTCTGTAATGAATGTTTTAAGAATGCTAGAAGTCTCATCCTTAGAACCTAAAAAGAAAACCCATGTAAATCTACTATAGTCATCAGTAATAACTAGACAATATCTTTTATGCATCATACTACTAACAGAAGTAGGTCCAAATAAATCCACATGAAGCATAAACAATGATTGATCAATAGAGTTAAAAACTTTGGGCTTACAAGTGGCTTTGTGTTGTTTGCCTTTAAGACAAGCAATGCATGTTTGGTCATTTTCAAATCGTTTTTGAGGTAAACCTCTTACCAAACCATTCTTAACAATTTTATTTATGGTTTTGAAGTTAATGTAACCAAGCCTCCTATGCCATTTCATAGATTCATCCAATGTGGTCTTTGCAACTAGACAAGTAAGTGCCTCTTTAGGAACAATCTTCTTCATATCAACACTGTACATGTTGCCCTTTCTTAGAATTTTAAGAAGTACTTGACTTTCATCAAGCATCTTAAAATCAGAAGAAAGTACAAGACATTCAGTGTCAGTAAAAAGAACTTTGTTCTTTTTGTCACACATTTGTGAGACACTAAAAAGATTATACTTTAGCTCTTGCACATAGTACACATCTTCAAAATCTAATTTACCAGTTTTAAGAGTACCTTTACCAGTAATCTTGCCACCGATACCTCCTCCAAAGGTAACTTATCCTCCATCTAATGATTGAAAGTTGGAAAGATAAGACATGTTTCCTGTCATGTGCCTTGAACACCCACTATCTGAATAGCCTTGATCTTCATGATCTGTTGGTGAATGTTCCTGCACACAAATAAGGAAATTAGTTTCCTTGGGGAACCCAAGCCATTACTGACTTGGATTTGCCATGTGCATCAATGTAATTAAATCTATTGAGAACAGTTGATGCACCATTGGATTTAAGAGGTTTCCAAATCCAACATGTTGAGGCCTTAACATCATTGGCCTTCTTTTCCCTAGCAGTAGAACCCTTTGGTTTCCAAATTTGTTTTAGTAAAACTGCTCTTGTTGGAAAAGGTCTCTTAGCAGTTGTTTGTGCATGTTTGTAAGTTGTTTTTGCACTTTGTACTGCTAGTTTAGGGTAAACAGAGTAAAAAGGTCTGGCAGTAGAAACTGCTTGTCTAGAAGTAGAATCTTTTGGTCTAGCAGTAGAAACTGCTTTTGGTCCAGACTTTGATGAAACTGCTATGGGATTTGTTCTAGTGTTATTAGAGTGACTTTTAGAAGTTTGCCTTTTGAAATTCACCCTATTGTTTGTATACCCAGATACCCTTTGGTTGCAGAAAGCTGCAAGATGGTCAAATTCTCCACAAATGAAACAAGCTTTGTTATAGAAGTCAAAGTCATCACCTAGTTGGTGAGACTTAAGGCCATTCCAATTCCTTTGGTTGCCTTTAGGCTTGTTTGTGGTTCTGTATTGTTCACAATATCTGTAACACCCCAACCTGATAAGGGTAAAGATATCACAATAATGGTTTCATATCAGATCAAAACAAAGCATACATCTATAGTAATACAAGAATTCTCAAATGTTACAAATGAAATACATAAACTACAAGGTTACAAATGAAACTTCCGATAAATACTAATTCTAAAGTATAATAACTTCTAATCATCTCTAATCCAGAATAGCTATCAAATCTTCTAAGTCCAAGGTTCTCTCCACTCATACCCCAGCTTCCAAACTAAAACTTGCCACAGGAAAAGAAATGCGGCTGAGCTACGAGAGCTCAGTGAACAGATATAACGATAACAAAGCAGTAGTAGAGAACAGTAGAAAGTAACAGAAATAAAGGTCATGCAGATATAATATGGATTAAGGGATAAGTAAATGAAAAAGAATAAAGGAAAAGAAAAAGGAACAATAATCCACCACGAGCCCAGAACAGATAATATAATAACCATGTAGCCATATCAGTAATCCAGAGGGGATGCCTCTCAAGTAACCAGATAATATGAGGGGTGTCCTCATATATCAAATGGAGTAGCTAGCTCCCAGATATGTGAAAGACGTGTATCGCACACACCATCAGTCACCAGATATATATAACAGATAAACAGATACAGATAACAGAAATCAGATCAGATCTAGGATGCATCCATACGCCCCAGGTGGCCAGAGTCTACCAATACACACCAGATAAAATAAAGTCAGGGACGGGACAGGTCATCACTCTCCTGCCCTAGAGTCATGCCATCGGTGCATCAATGACATGGACATGAAACCCTCATGCCTAGTGAAACAGATAGTGGCTCGGGTATCAAACCGTGGGTCAAGGTCAAATACCATGTCATAATCAGAGTGTCATAACAAAAGGTTCAATATCAGAGGGTCAATATCAGAAGGTCAATATCAGAAGGTCAATATCAGAGTTTCATAGCAACAGTTCATTTAAAAAGGTTTCTATTAAAAGTCCATTTGAAGCAAACTTTCAATAATGGTGCTCATAAAAATGATCTTACAAAATAGTCTTCATAAAAATGGTCTTTCAAAACGGTTTTCATAAAGATAGTCTTAAAAATAGTTTTCTTAAAAATTGGTAGAATTTCATATAAAAGTAGTATCGTATCGTACTCAAAACATCATTTTAAACAATTGATTTTTCTCAAAACATTTCCAGGTCATAATTAAAAGGTTTTCACAACATAGATTCATATCAGAGATTATAACAAAGGGGATCAATAGAAAAGGTTCAAAGCAAAGAGAGTTATAGCAATGGCATCAAATCAGAAGCTAAACAGATCAGAATATGAAAGGGATCATAGCAGAGTTCACAGAACAGGGGAAACATAGCAAGGTTCAAGGGAAAACAAGATACAAAAAGAAAGAGTTCATGAGAAACCTCTGAGAAGGTCAGAATATCTGTACCTTAAGCCGGGCACACAAATCAAAGCAATGAAAGGAATAGAGCAGGGGATCACTCCTTCTTCACCCGATCTACAGATAATCATATGTTTCTCTTATAAGTTTTCTTAGTTTCATAATCATGAGGTTTCATTTTAGTTTCCTTTCCAATTCAGGTAACTTTACATTTTTAGTAACTTTCCAAAAATATTAACTTTCCATGTTCAGAAATTTTAGTTATTAACATTCCCATTTATCAACTTAAAGTATTAAAGATGACCATAATTGTAGCTTAAGGTTCGTAATGTCATTTACATAAGTTTTAGGGTTCATAATGTAGCTTTCATAAGTTTTAGAGTTTAATATGCAAATATGGTAAGTTTAGGGGTAAAAGTGTTATTATGATGAAGTTAGGGTAAAAAAATGTAAATATTATCAAGTTACAGGTGTTTACAAGTTAAATCCTTTAGTTTTAGGAAAAATGACCATTTAGACCCTTTAGTTAAAAAAATAAACACTTAACACCTTTTTAATGTCTTTTAAACTTTCACAGGTTATACACATAATTTAGTACTGTTTTGTCCGATTTTTCATCCTTATAAGAACTCAGAATAAAATTTCCCAAAAATGCACACACGCTCCTAAATGTCTTAAGAATCTCCCCAAATTTTTCCAGAATTTATTATGGAGTGTAACTATGATCTAAAAAATCATTTATCACAAGTTGTCCAGATTTCTATTCAGATTTAACATACGAAAACTATGCAGTTCAAAGACCCAACAAATAAATTTCGAAAAATTTGAAAAAATTCCATAAATTCAATTATATCCCAAATATTATCCTGATAAAATTTTAGGTCATAACTCTTTATAGATTTCAAGTTAAAAATCCAAAACCACAGGTGAATTTTCGTAACCTGAAATACAGTTTTGACACCCGATCTCATAAATTCAGAAAAAGTGCCTTCCCGACCTCAAAAAAATGCAAGGTTAATTTCTACAGAAAGCTATTTCGTTTTAATTTATTATAGACTCAAAAACCACCCAAAAACACCTCTTTACCATTTAGATACAGGCGATTAAAGTCGGGTTAAATTTCAGATCAGCAGCAGATTCATGATTTCATGCAAGTACTTAGGGTTTTGCCACTCAAATCTTTAGTTCTTGACACAAAATGATTATTGATGAGTTCATATTATGTCTAGGTCGATTTATACAAGTTCTTAACATGTTTATAACAATCGAATCCAGATCATACACTTATTCGATTCATACTAGGGTTTCTCATTCATTATTTTATGTATCAATTTATGATTTTATGTGTTATAGAAAACGTCAAGAACAACAAGAACAAACGAGAATCAAACAAAGGTGGTACGATTACCCTTGTAGCGTGATCAAAGAGCAAGAACACCACGAGATCGCATCACCAACACGTCTCCTTTCTTCCTCTTGGTTATGCCGAATGAAAGAATTAACAAGAGGGTCGATTAGGGCTTTGCAAGAATTCCAAATGGATTAACATGATGAGGATGAGATTACCTTTGATACGAATGGAACAAGAACACATCGAAAACCTCCCTTGGCTGCTGCTATGATCGACTATAGAGAGACAAAAAGAGAGCCGAGCTTTTAGAGAGAGGGACTAGGGTTTTGAAAAAAATGTTTCGGTTCATAAAAAAAATAAAAATAAAAAAAAAAACAAAAAAAAAACAACCGACACTTTGGTGAGGGATATGGGCCAAGGTTGCATGGGTATTTTTATGTGTTTAAGGCCCAAAGATGGTGTGCTTGTGAGACAAGGAATTTGGCCCAAGGAACACGAAAGAAAACGTGTGCAAATTTTTATTATTTTCTGACTATAGAAAGCTTCTTAAACGTGCCATACTTTTATTATAAGGTTCTCGTATCATGTCGTATTTTACTTTAGGTTATATGTTCATATCATATGGTCTCGAGTCGTAACATGTCATATAACTCAAATTTTAATTTATAGCGTATTTTATAAGTTCTTAAAATTTCAAAATTAGAGGGTATTTTGGTTATTACAGATTGTGCTAATTTTAGGGTTTTACAACTCTTCCCCTCTAAAAGAAAATTTTCGTCCTCGAAAATTGAAGTGAAACGAAACGAAAACACAACTGACTGTGCACAGAAATATGAAGGACTTGTTTCTCATGACTCGAACTTGTAGATCCCAAAATTGCTTCGGATCTTCAGAACAGACATAACATACTGAATCCAGATCAAAAGAATAATGTACCAAACGTAATAGATGATAATCGGATTCTCTCGGAAGAGACGCAGGAATTTCATAGGATTTTGACAGATATATCGTCTGTGAGATTGATTAGGCGAATCAGATGAGAATGTACCGAATCGCAGAAATATGAGGGTGACAAGTATGTTTAACTCTTCAGATTTTCAAATAGTCTCATCTTCAATATAACCTTTCAAAGGTATTCTCATAAACCGACAGGTCTTGTTTTCTCAGAATCCAAAATCTCATATCTTAATTCATAACAGATCATCATGAACAGATTCATCGAATGTGAGACGTAAATATAGCAAAACATAGGTGTACTCCTTTATAGTAACAGATAGAATCCATACAGACAGAAAACAGATTGTTTGATAACATCAAACGGCAGAAAGCTCTACAACAGAACCTGAGATTCTTATCAGAAGTACAGAGGTCAGTATAACGCGTGACGAGAATCCAGACGTATCAAAATTGCATAACGGTGAAAGCGGATTACGCGTATAGGTAGAATGAACTTAAAGTCTCACTAACGCAGATACTCTCAAACAGTTATCAGAATTTCTAAAGCTCTAAGGCACTTCTCGAAATATCTGATGCCCACAACAAGTGCACGTTATATGATGTAAGTATTATCACATTGGCCAGACGTCATAATACTGGCATCATATAAATATGCCCTCATGATGGTCATACTTTATCTCAAGTCGTGATCAAAATAACCTATCTTAATCCACCTAATTCAACTACAGTCTCAGAGGTCATCAAAATCAAACACCATAACTAAGAGGAGAACGAACTACTCAAAAGAGTAACGGAAAAGATCTAGAACGTCTATCAGAATTGGATATGTTGCTAATAGCGTCAATCCTTCATCACTCACCAGAATCAACTCAGGCAATATCAGAGGTTGCTTCAGAATTCCCATAACCAGCCATCATCCAACATACGCAGAATTTACACAAAACGGAATTACTAGCAGGGAACCCAAATCATTCAAAGGATCTTATCATCAAGTAACGGAAATTTAAGTAAGTCAAGAGGAAGTGAATTACGCCACCCACAGCTTCATCCTTCACAGAATCAACTCTTCCACACACAAACGTTCGCTTTAGAATTATCATCCATTCAATACATGATCTTAAACCTCTTCCCAATCCAAGCAGTCTGCCTACGTCTGTCCATTTGATCATAGGATGGAAAGGAAATTTTAAACTTGAGTCTGGTCCCTCAAGCCTTCGGTACCTCTTCTGGATACTGTGGTGTAGTAACGTGAATCTCTGACATGGTCATTGTGCATTCTTCCATTCGCGAGTCTGCTTCTGCTCTCAATTCATCTTAGTACAACCAAAATGAATAGAGAAGCAAGACTGTGAGTCTTTGACAGGTCTTCTAGCACCGTTCGAAATTCGCCAACTCAAACTACTATCGTCACCGGATACCTGGTAGTGTTGTCTGCTACAATCTCTGGATGCCAATCAAATCTGCTTCTTCCAGAATAAAGGGTCATTCCACGAGATGATCTACATGTTCCTCTTCGTGCATAAAACTGAAATGCTTCCTGGAGGTTACTCTCGATCAGTCATCTCCTTTCTTAGAAGTTATTGTGGTTGTTTCTTCAGTCCTTCAACATTAAATGAGGTCGTCTGATACGGAATTTACAAGGATAGAACAATTCAATCATTGACACGCGGAAATGAAAAATGATTACGGGTGGTGATATGGTTAGGTTTACGATAGTCGATACGCTGACGCAAGATTTTCTCTTTTTTCTTCATAAACTAATAGGGGTATTCAAAGGGAACACTGAGGTGAACAAAATCATATTCCATCAGTTTCTTCAATCTCTCAACTTCTATAGCATTATGGTTCATCAACTGAGATCGGTTCAAAGTCAATTCTACTTCTCAAACAGGAGGGAAATCCAAGAGTTCCATCGGAGAACACCAGAAAATTTGTACAACAAAACTTCCAATGCCAAAGTTTTCTAAGAGTGGATAATAGGTGTCAGGAAACAATCAACAATCAAATGAGATCGAGGTAAATGTTTCCGTAACAGCGTTAAGCTTAACAGGTTTGAGCGGTTAAAAGTTATCATAACAAAAGTAGGATGGGAAACAGATTCTTAAGGTCGCATATCAGATACGGTAATCCATGGCAGCTTATGAGGGCCAGCCAATCCGTAACTTAAAGACCTCAAAATCGAAATATATCAAAAATGAATGGATTCGTAGGATGAGCACGGTCGCCAAGCCAGACGGATAGCTCATATATCAAGGTCAAGTACATGGTTCATCAGAGTATGGAAATAGATAAGCGAACAATTCAAGGTGTTGGAGTCTTGTTTAGCTATTTAGCATAAGTGGCAGGTAGGTTGTGAATCATCGGTACTACAATTATCGTATAACTGTCAAAAGTCAGGCGTATGGGATATCAGTTTTTAGCATTACCGTGCTCAGACGGATAGCTCATATATCAAGGTCAAGTACATGGTTCATCAGAGTGTGGAAATAGATAAGCGAACAATTCAAGGTGTTGGAGTCTTGTTTAGCTATTTAACATAAGTGGCAGGTAGGTTGTGAATCATCGGTACTACAATTATCGTATAACTGTCAAAAGTCAGGCGTATGGGATATCAGTTTTTAGCATTACCGTGCTCAGTTAACAATTTCATATCGAGACAATTATCGTCATATCCTTCCAAAGGAAACTTGTTGGCGGCAAGATTCATCATTCAAAGGGGAAATAAACTTCTATATCCATGGTTAATAATCACCATATTTCTCACAGGAGTAGTAATGGATTTTGCAAGACAGAGTAGTATCAGATGATACATTTATATCCAGCACGGGTAATGAATTAATAGAATGTGTCAAACACATTGGGGTTAAATGAACTTTGGGATGGTCAGAGAGATATCAAACTGTTTATCAAACAGATCGGATGTGAAAATCAAAATCAGGTGGTGGTAGCAAAAGTTTAACAATCGGTAATCATGGTAGGAAGTTCAAAATTGTTTCAAATGCCAAAGGTGAGACATAGGAGGATAGTCGTCCATAATTTGAATGTTCAATCAATCAATCTCTTATCAGAATAAAAATCAAAGTTAACTATCAAAGAAAGACGGATCAACAAAGAAGATCTTACCGTTCAGAATGAAAGGGAAAACATTTTTTTATACTCGTGGTTAAATACCACAAGACTTCTCATGGGAATAGAGATGGTTAAGATAAAATCAAATAGTGTTAGAAGATTCATAGATGATTATTGGAAGCAAGAAACAACTAACAGAATGTATCAAGTAGATCATCGTCATGGAGATTCTCAGAATGCCCGAAGAGGCATCAAAATGATTAACAAAAGAATCAGAGGTCGGAGTCGGAAACTTAGGTGGTGCAAAACGTGATCTTTCAATCTCCAAAAGTGATCTCAACAAGCAGGGCACAGATCAGAGTGATGCGAAAGCAATGATACTTAAACAAATGCCTTATAGTCTACCCATTCCTCACTGGTCAGAACTTAAGTTCCTATAGGGAAATCCTAAAGCAAAATCTTAAAGGTTATCTTAGGAGCGCCTACAGTGGAAACTTAGGGGTCCAAACTTCACAGGTCAAGGGTAAATGTATTACGAGTCGCAGCCTGTCTCTCTCATACCATAAATTGTAACACCCCAACCCGATAAGGGTAAAGATATCACAATAATGGTTTCATATCAGATCAAAACAAAGCATACATCTATAGTAATACAAGAATTCTCAAAGGTTACAAATGAAATACAGAAACTACAAGGTTACAAATGAAACTTCCGATAAATACTAATTCTAAAGTATAATAACTTCTAATCATCTCTAATCCAGAATAGCTATCAAATCTTCTAAGTCCAAGGTTCTCTCCACTCATACCCCAGCTTCCAAACTAAAACCTGCCGCAGGAAAAGAAATGCGGCTGAGCTACGAGAGCTCAGTGAACAGATATAACGATAACAAAGCAGTAGTAGAGAATAGTAGAAAGTAACAGAAATAAAGGTCATGCAGATATAATATGGATTAAGGGATAAGTAAATGAAAAAGAATAAAGGAAAAGAAAAAGGAACAGTAATCCACCACGAGCCAAGAACAGATAATATAATAACCATGTAGCCATATCAGTAATCCAGAGGGGATGCCTCTCAAGTAACCAGATAATATGAGTGGTGTCCTCATGTATCAAATGGAGTAGCTAGCTCCCAGATATGTGAAAGACGTGTATCGCACACACCATCAGTCACCAGATATATATAACAGATAAACAGATACAGATAACAGAAATCAGATCAGATCTAGGATGCATCCATACGCCCCAGGTGGCCAGAGTCTACCAATACACACCAGATAAAATAAAGTCAGGGACGGGACAGGTCATCACTCTCCTGCCCTAGAGTCATGCCATCGGTGCATCAATGACATGGACATGAAACCCTCATGCCTAGTGAAACAGATAGTGGCTCGGGTATCAAACCGTGGGTCAAGGTCAAATACCATGTCATAATCAGAGTGTCATAACAAAAGGTTCAATATCAGAGGGTCAATATCAGAAGGTCAATATCAGAAGGTCAATATCAGAGTTTCATAGCAACAGTTCATTTAAAAAGGTTTCTATTAAAAGTCCATTTGAAGCAATCTTTCAATAATGGTGCTCATAAAAATGATCTTACAAAATAGTCTTCATAAAAATGGTCTTTCAAAACGGTTTTCATAAAGATAGTCTTAAAAATAGTTTTCTTAAAAATTGGTAGAATTTCATATAAAAGTAGTATCGTATCGTACTCAAAACATCATTTTAAACAATTGATTTTTCTCAAAACATTTCCAGGTCATAATTAAAAGGTTTTCACAACATAGATTCATATCAGAGATTATAACAAAGGGGATCAATAGAAAAGGTTCAAAGCAAAGGGAGTCATAGCAATGGCATCAAATCAGAAGCTAAACAGATCAGAATATGAAAGGGATCATAGCAGAGTTCACAGAACAGGGGAAACATAGCAAAGTTCAAGGGAAAACAAGATACAAAAAGAAAGAGTTCATGAGAAACCTGTGAGAAGGTCAGAATATCTGTACCTTAAGCCGGGCACACAAATCAAAGCAATGAAATGAATAGAGCAGGGGATCACTCCTTCTTCACCCGATCTACAGATAATCATATGTTTCTCTTATAAGTTTTCTTAGTTTCATAATCATGAGGTTTCATTTTAGTTTCCTTTCCAATTCAGGTAACTTTACATTTTTAGTAACTTTCCAAAAATATTAACTTTCCATGTTCAGAAATTTTAGTTATTAACATTTCCATTTATCAACTTAAAGTATTAAAGATGACCATAATTGTAGCTTAAGGTTCGTAATGTCATTTACATAAGTTTTAGGGTTCATAATGTAGCTTTCATAAGTTTTAGGGTTTAATATGCAACTATGGTAAGTTTAGGGGTAAAAGTGTTATTATGATGAAGTTAGGGTAAAAAATGTAAATATTATCAAGTTACAGGTGTTTACAAGTTAAATCCTTTAGTTTTAGGAAAAATGACCATTTAGACCCTTTAGTTAAAAAAATAAACACTTAACACCTTTTTAATGTCTTTTAAACTTTCACAGGTTATACACATAATTTAGTACTGTTTTGTCCGATTTTTTATCCTTATAAGAACCTCCCCAAATTTTTCCAGAATTTATTATGGAGTATAACTATGATCTAAAAAATCATTTATCACAAGTTGTCCAGATTTCTGTTCAGATTTAACATACGAAAACTATGCAGTTCAAAGACCCATCAAATAAATTTATTAAAATCTGAAAAAATTCCAGAAATTCACTTATATCCCAAATATTATCCTGCTAAAATTTTAGGTCATAATTCTTTATATATTTCAAGTTAAAAATCCAAAACCACAGGTGAATTTTCGTAACCCGAAATACAGTTTTGACACCCGATCTCATAAATTCAGAAAAAGTGCCTTCCCGACCTCAAAAAAATGCAAGGTTAATTTCTACAGAAAGCTATTTCGTTTTAATTTATTATAGACTCAAAAACCACCCAAAAACACCTCTTTACCATTTAGATACAGGTGATTAAAGTCGGGTTAAATTTCAGATCAGCAGCAGATTCATGATTTCATGCAAGTACTTAGGGTTTTGCCACTCAAATCTTTAGTTCTTGACACAAAATGATTATTGATGAGTTCATATTATGTCTAGGTCGATTTATACAAGTTCTTAACATGTTTATAACAATCGAATCCAGATCATACACTTATTCGATTCATACTAGGGTTTCTCATTCATTATTTTATGTATCAATTTATGATTTTATGTGTTATAGAAAACGTCAAGAACAACAAGAACAAACGAGAATCAAACAAAGGTGGTACGATTACCCTTGTAGCGTGATCAAAGAGCAAGAACACCACGAGATCGCATCACCAACATGTCTCCTTTCTTCCTCTTGGTTATGCCGAATGAAAGAATTAACAAGAGGGTCGATTAAGGCTTTGCAAGAATTCCAAATGGATTAACATGATGAGGATGAGATTACCTTTGATACGAATGGAACAAGAACACATCGAAAACCTCCCTTGGCTGCTGCTATGATCGACTATAGAGAGACAAAAAGAGAGCCGAGCTTTTAGAGAGAGGGACTAGGGTTTTGAAAAAAATGTTTCGGTTCATAAAAAAAAAAAAAAAAAAAAAAACAACCGACACTTTGGTGAGGGATATGGGCCAAGGTTGCATGGGTATTTTTATGTGTTTAAGGCCCAAAGATGGTGTGCTTGTGAGACAAGGAATTTGGCCCAAGGAACACGAAAGAAAACGTGTGCAAATTTTTATTATTTTCTGACTATAGAAAGCTTCTTAAACGTGCCATACTTTTATTATAAGGTTCTCGTATCATGTCGTATTTTACTTTAGGTTATATGTTCATATCATATGGTCTCGAGTCGTAACATGTCATATAACTCAAGTTTTAATTTATAGCGTATTTTATAAGTCCTTAAAATTTCAAAATTAGAGGGTATTTTGGTTATTACAGATTGTGCTAATTTTAGGGTTTTACAATATCTAACTGGTTGCCTAACATGTTTAATGTTGATTTTAGGCCTATCAGTATTATGTTTGACTATCTTAGGAACATTTGTTCCTGCTTTCTTAACCACTTCAGGTTTAGGCATAACCTGTTCTTCTTCATCATCATCAGATATCCAGTCCTCAATGATTGGACCATCTGATTTTCTATCAGAGGACACCTTGTCCTCAGGAAGTGAAGTTTTACTTAAATTTTCACTTACTTTCTTAGGTTCATTAACAACTGGCTTTGTTTTTGGCTGAACACCATATTGTAGCTCAGGTTGTTGAAATTCAGCTACTCCTGAATTCTCTATGTTTATCCCTGGGGGAACAGGAATTCCTCTGTAAGGGGGTGGGACAACATTATATCCTAACCATGACTTGGCTCTATTAATCACTTGACATTCAATCATGTTGGTTACACCTCTAGAAGCATGTTCTAGTCTTTCTACAGTCAAGTGAATGTTTCTATTTTCCTTTTTGATCCTATCATAAGCATCTCTTAAAAGCTTAATTTCTGCATCTCTAAAGAATATGTCCTGCTTAAGAAGAGCTTTGTCATCTGAAAAAGAAAACTCATTTTTTTATAGTGTATGATCTGCTTCTCTAAGGTAGCTAAACCACACTTATAGTTTATTAAGTCTTGATGAGTTGTGCTTAGCTCTTTCTTTTCATCATCATAATGTTTGATTAAAGTTTGTAGTTCTGTAAGAGCAGTGCAAGTATTTGAACAAGCTTTATGAGATTGTACCTCAGTAGCAGAAAAAGCCATAAGTGCCATCTGAGAAGAAGCTTCTTCTTCATCTGCCATGAAGCTCCAATCAAAGCCTAAGCCATCAATAGCTACCATAGCTTTTGAGTTTGACTCAGAAGCTTCCCCTGTTTTGGATTTGCTTCCAAAACCTCTGTTCTTGCTATCTTACTGCCTTGGCCTTCTACATTCTCTTGAGAAGTGCCCCATCATGTGGCAGTTGTAGCATTCTATCTTTGACTTGTCAAAACCAGCAGTATCATTGCTGCTGATTGTGAGCTTCTTCCCCGTCCTTTGATAGAACTTCTTAGCCCTCATGCTAAGAAGAGAAATTTGCCATTTTAGGTCCATTTCCTCCAGATCATCATCATTGATCTCTTGGAGGTCTTCATGTGTAAGCATGGACCCATCATTTTGACTTCTTAAAAATGCACAACAAGTCTGCTCATCAATTATACCAATGGTACTGCTTGATGAACTAGCAGCACCAACACCACCATCAACCTTCACCTCTTCAACTGGAGTTGAGGTACTAGGAGATGACATAAATGCCATATTCCCAGTATTAGAACTAGCACCTCTAGTTTTCTTCAAATCATGTTCCACAATCTTGAAGTTACTATACAAGTCCATAAGTTCCATGTGGTCAAGGTCTGGCTTGTTCTTCCAGAGAACAACATGCATAGCCTACTCTTCTGGTAAGCTTCTCAGAAATTTTGAGTTTAAATCTTCTTGAGGTATTTCAACCCCAAGAATAGCAAGTTGGCTCACAATATTCTGAAGCCTGTTGAACATGTGGTCCAGTGATTCATTATTGGTTGAGGAGAAGTTTTCAAACTGCTGTTTGAGCAGAATCTTGTGGGTTTTCTTGGTGGCTTCATTCCCACCATACCTTGCAATAATGGCCTCAAACAAAGATTTTGCATCTTTGAATTTGCTGAAGTTTAAAATTTGATCATTTGGAATGGTCATCATCAACATGCTTCTTGCCTTAAGGTCATTCTTTTTTCTGACTCTATCTTATGCAGTGGTTGGTTTGGTATTCAAAGTTGTCACAATTTTACCTTCAACTATTGATGTAGAGGTTGAAGGTTTGAAGGAATTTCCATCTTCAATAATTTCCCAAAGTGCATAATCTTGCACTTGGAAATATTGCTCTATCCTCAGCCTCCACATCTCAAACTCATTCTGTTTGAGCATTGGTAACTTTGCAGCAACATTTGTCTGAATAGATTCAACGTCCATTTCTTCTTCTAAATCAAAGATATCAGCCTGGCACTGATACTAATTGAGAGGATTCGATACACTTAATAGGATGTTAGTCCTTTATAACAAGTGTATGAGATATTTTGAGAGAATATGATTAAGTATGCTGAATCTACTTAACCACACTTAGAAGGTTACTGATTATTGGGAATGGAACAGTGGTGGTTGTTGAATTTGATATTAAACAATGAATGTTAACACGAAACGATTCAATATTATTAAGAATAATACGAGTGATCTTCACTATCACTAGGGTTACAAAACCTTGAATCTCTATTACAAAGAAAACTATTTTTTTATTATGAACAACTCAATGTATGTTTTCTTAGTATTCGACTAGTTACAAATTTATCACTTGGTTAGTCTATTTTCAACACACTAACTATTTGTAACTAATATAAGATCTTCCTTTTATACAACTAAGGAGATCTTTACAATAAATGATAAGTCTTGTCAAACTACTTGCTTTGCTTGAGTGTGTCAGTCCTTAAGATACAACTTGTATCTGTATACACAACTTGTTGACTGAACATCTATCAAAGATATTATCTATCGTATATCTTTGACTTTTATACACAAAATATCTTTGTATACTTATCCATACAGCAGTAGAATACGCGACACTTATCTCTTCAACAGCAGAATCTGATGCACTAGCAGTAGAATGCTTGCGGCAGCAGAATCTCTAACACTAGCAGTAGAATGAAATACACTAGCAGTAGAATGATACTTAGAGTACTTCTTTGAGCAGAACTAACTTTGTAAACGTTTAATTCCCAATACTAATCTTTAGAACATTTAATTCCCAACACCAGCTGGCATATCTTTTGACCAAGAGATGATACCCAAGTCGAGTGACTGGATTGTCGGAAACAACCCAGTCAGTAAGTTGCCTAGTGATTGTACTGGAGAACACCTACCAGTCCTTGAAGGCACTCAAGGGGACAAAGACTCAGGGGGCATACGACCACCCGCTGATACGGAACCTAAACCCCCCCCCCCCCGGGGCGAATCCAGTCACTCGGGAACTGACTCCATGGACCAGGCAGAGAAAACCCACTCTGTTCTCCTGGAGGGGTCAGGACCTGGCCACAACAAAGGTGAGCCCTCTTTTGAGGGGGAGCCGGATTCCCAACAGGTTCCTACTCTGGCAGATCTCAAAAGACTTCTAAATGACGAGTCAGAGGAGGAAATGGTCGATTTTGGAGAAGACGATGTTTTTGGTGCTGGGGACGAAATGGAGACTGACACTTACAACTCTCCTCAGCACCCTGAACAACCACCATCATCTCCTCCTCTTGAGGATCAACAAGAGCCCCAAACAAACCCAACAACATCATCATCATCAGGCACTCCTAAAGACTCTGCTCCTGCCACTCCTCCATATTTGCAGAAGTATGATAATATTCTTCCACTCACTGAAAGGCAGCTGGTAAAGTTCCTCCGCAAAGCCAACACTGCTCTCTTTCGTGAGATCACTGAAGAACAATGGGATCAGCAGTCTCCTATGCTGACTTCAGGGCTGCTGTTGAAGAATCTCAGGGAAAACTGCATCAGGTCACCGCTCTCACTGACATACAACTGGGTGACCTGAGGGCATCTCTTGATAGCCTGGGTTCTGCACAAGACATGCAATTCTCCAACATCTTGCAGACTCTTGACTCTATTCAGGAAGAATTCAGAGATGATCCAACCCTGATCACAAAGCTGACTGAGTTCATGGATACTCAGAAGACCACCTCCACCAACATTGCTGAGTTACTCAAGCTTCTCCAAGAGGTGGATCTTAAACCACTAAGGTCTCAGCAGGATATAGTTCAACAGTCAGTCGCTGATACCCAAGAGTGCCTGACAAAGATATCCTCAGCTTTTGATCAGCTCTCCAACAAGCATAATGAGCTGATCAACCACTACACCACAAAAGTCACTGAACTCACCACAACTAAAGCTACCATGGCGGAAGACATCTCCTCACTGAAGAATGAGACCACTGATGTAAATAAAATGGTCTCCACCATACTGACTCTTCTTCAGACTTCTCCTGTTGTCCCACCTCTTCAGTCAATAGATGCTTATACTGAAGCACTAGCATCTGTTGAGGGGGAGAAACTTGATGAACCTATCCTTGAACCTACAACTTCCTCTGCCCTTGTTGTTGCTACCATCCCTGTCCAACCTAAAGCAATAGTAACGGAAGTTCCTGAATCCTCCTCCAGTCAACCCCCTCATACTGACAAAGGGAAGGGAATCATGGTGACTGAAGATTCTCCTCCACAATTACAATTGGTCAAGGCATCAACTGAAAGACGTCCTGACCCTGATGAGCCTTTTGAATTCGACTTAGACAATGGGAGAAAATTCAAGGGAACTCCTGAGGAAGTGGTTGCAGTCCTGGATGAACAGGATAGACTCAGGGCTGAGAAACTCAGTAGGCCTGTAATTGTTGAAGTGGCCAAGGAGGTAATCAAGGAATCTGACCAGGTCATCAAGGGGGATGAATTCCTCAAGCTTCAGGCTGACCGCATCAAGGAACACAATCAGCAGGTCAAGCTCAAAGAAGAAAAGAAAAGGAAAACCTATGAGAAGTATATATGGTATATGAAGAAGACAAAGGGTCAAGGCACCATAACTGACATGATTATTCACATGACCAAGCCTATAAGCATAATGGTCCACAGAGGGCCACGAAGGACTGAGATGAACAAACCCTTTAAATTCTCAGATTATGGGTTAAGGGAATGGGACATGATGGGGCCCATCCTAAGGAAGGAGCAAAGCAGGATTGTTCCTGAACTTCTAGCTACCCTGAACACCAAATACGAGGAACTAGAAAAGGTTGTTAAGAGTTTAGGAATAGACCATGAGAAGGCACTTGCTTCTCAGTGACTTTCAATCCCTGAACCTACTCAGAAGATTGGGAAGAAAAGAAAAGCTGTGGGACAGGAACCTGAGCAATTCATAGCAGCTCTTCATTGCAACAGAACTCCTCCTCAAGGGGTAAAGTTTGTTCCCAACAAAGTTATCAAGTCTCCTGAGTATGGTATTTTCTTCGTCGATGAGTTTAGCCAACATGCCTTCCAACGAGTCAGTGACATACACCTTATGGAAACTACAACTCTTCTTGCTTACAAGCTAATGGAGATTCACGTGAAGAGCCCTGAGAATGAAGACTTTATAAAGCTGATGGATAAGATGATGAGTGAGAGACCTGACAAAGAAGTGTTAGTGTCTAAGAAAGCTAAGTTGGAGCTCATGGGTATCTTAGAAGCCTGAGTACAAGGTCCATGAGTATTATGTTTAGATGATTAGGACAAATGTAATGATATTAATAAAATGATGGCCCATGTTTTGTTATATCAGTGTCCTTTAATAGCTTTCTAGTATATTCAGTGTGAGAAGAAGCCCATTTGCTCACTCACAACTGATCAAACACTTAGGCATAATTTATATCCAAATAGGGGGAGATTGTTGGGTCCGTCAGTACCCAAGCGTCCTGAAAACAGGATTTGAATACAAATTAGCCCAAGTGTTAATCAACCGTAAACACTCTCAGGCCACTGAGTGAACAATCACTCAGTGAGTTACCTTCAGGATGCTTAGGACGAGTCTAAGAAGAAAGATTCACCATTCAGTGAGGCGAAACTCCCTGAGTGTTACTTAAGCCAAAGAAGAAGGTAATGGGTTCAGTGAGTGATGACAAGAACTCACTGAACCCCAGTCTCCTCAACAACAAATGTAATTGAAGACTGAAGACTGAAGACCAAGCCTGAAGAATCTGAAGTCTGAAAGAAAGGCGGGACAAGGCAGGAAGAGTTTGAAAAGATAAGGAGAGGTCCTTATCAGGGCAAAGTCAAACTTTGCCTGAATGGCGTGAGAACAAGAACAGTGTTATTACTGACGCTCAGAAAGCAGTTTCAACCTTATCTCAAAATAGATTCTTGTAACTGTCAAAATACAGTTGTATCTTTGTCAGAATAGCTAGGTCATTCTTTTGTACTTTTAGTCACGAGTGCTCTTTTATACTTGTGTATAAATAGGAATCATAAGGGAGAAAAGTGGACAAGTTTTGTGCATTAAAAGCTTAGACTTTCACAAAACCATTTTTCTCCCCCAAAGAGCAGCCTAGTCCCTGAGATAGCTCAGTGGTTCATTTATTGTTGCCACTCAAGCATAGCTTGAGTTTAGAGAGGAGAACACCATACATTGTCATTTCAATCCCAAGTGTTATTTCCGCTGACACTTGGATATAGATTCTTTTGATTAATTTCTAATAAGAATTTAAACGTTGAAAAACTTGTATTTTATCTTTTACGTTTTTGCTTATTTGTTTAAATTAATCAATACGTTAATTCAGTCATAGAACACAAATAGATTAACTTTGTAGTTATTTCTGCTTGTGTAACGGGAACAACACTTAGAAAACGCAATCGTATAGTGCACTATTGGTTTTTCTCGTTGTATTTATTGCGTGAATTGCAGCTTGTAGATCCTAGAAAACTTAATATACTTTAAGGGTTATAGGGGAGACTAATATTCATAGAGTTGGGGACTTCGGCACCTCCGCACGACCAATATTAAGGAATACAACGCTTCAATTAAAACAAGGACATGACAATTCGACAAATCAGTAGGAGATAAATAGGGAGTAATTAAATCTAAGTGAACACACTTTTCCCTATCATAAGAAGTAACCATATTTACTTTTTCTTGTTATTAGTTTAAATTAGTTTAAATTGTAGTTTTGGGTTAGTTAACTAGTAACTAATTCCGCACACTCTTTCAAAACCTGAGATTTTTACTTGCTTTCTAAAAAACATAAAAACACAAAAAAAATCATCTCTCACCTCTAAACCTATCTCGTCATACACTTTGACCTTTCCACAACTATTGCGAGACTATTCCCCTAGAGAACGATTAATCCCCCGAACTTACCTATACTACACAACAACGGTTAGGTACACTGCCTAGAGGATTGTAAAACTTCCTTGCGAGGGTTACAATCATCGCATCAGGTATATCTGCGTAAGCCTTCTTGAGGGTATCCAATTCAGGAATAGCCTTTGTAAGTACTAGAGATTACTCTCGACATCCGAACCTGTAAGTGCTGGAAATCCCGCTAAAGAGATTCCTTTCACGAATCGAGTCCTGAAGACGTGGGTCTGTACTTGGATTTTATCCATAGTATTGATAACTGTCCCTAACGGGATTCGGACGGCTGATGTGCCCGATCAAGGTGAATGCAATCAAGACATTCATCAGTAAAACAATCGTAGTGAACAATTCTCTAAGAAAGGTTCACCATAATCGATTGGTGATCATTACTAATCTTTACCATGTAGCTACCGATGATTGTACCTTGGAGGAAAGATCATTTCCATCATAATTCATCAACTCACACTCAAGATCCACATGCTCATACTAACAACATCACGAAAGACAAGTTCTCATTAAAGCTCAAAGTAAAGCAAAGTTCAGAACAATATAGTGTCAAAAGTTAAAGAATATGCAAAGTTTAAAAGATGAAGATCAATGACATGAAAAAAGAACCTTACAATAATGAAGATTCAAATTCAAAAAGACGTATGAGCATGTTGGAAAAGACGTAAAGACAACAGAGTACAAGACATTGATGAATACAAGACATAACCGACTTAACATCACAAGAACAAGAACAAAGAACGAAGACACAAGAGACGTCAAGCCAAAGAATCAATGAAGACGTCAAGCAACCTTAGATGACCAACCCTTAGGGGGAGATTGTTGGGATTACTTGTAATTAATATCAAGTGTCGGTCATTAAATTTTGTAATAGGTTGCTTTAGATAAATAGGCTTTTATGTTTGTTAATAGTTTAAGGCTTATCTAGTAAGCCCATAGGCCTTAGATTACTTGTTAAGAAAGCCCATGTGGGCGTTGCCCTACCTAATGCCCTATATAAACAATGTAAACTCTCCTTTGGAGACTGTTGGTTCATTTTATGCAAGTTACTCTTTATTATTCTTAAGCATATTATTGTTCCTTCCATTTCTCTCTCTCTACTTTCTCTCACTAAGAATACTTGTATGTTTATCATTATAGTGACCTAACACTTCTTCTTATACTTTGATTTACAAGCATTATTAAAGTAAACAATTTTCGTTTTAGGCTCTATCTTTGATACTATTTGTTGGTTTTGATCTTCACTTGTCTGAGTTCTATCCTCAGGTAGTGATGATTCTTTTGATGATTAGTTTGACGATGACTTCCTGAGTGTTCTTGCTCAGGGTTTTACTTAGGATATTTTACATTTAGGTTCGAGCAAAAGTTTGCCCAATAGATAGCCTAAGTTTTTATCAATTTGTAAGTGAGCATTATGGCTTCTTCTTAAAGACTGAGTTACAACAAAGAAAAACACAAATGACATTTAGTAAGAACCAGATTCTTTGTTGATGTGGCTGGAGTTTCTACTTCAGCTTGTTTGTCTTGAACGATTTCTCCTTCTTTATGCTCAGGGTCATGTTCCTGATGTTTGTTCTATTCAAGCCATTTTTGATACCAATTGTTGTATGTGAACTCAGTCCCTGATGCTTTGTTTATCAGGTTCACCTTTCTTCATTATGGCTTTCTTAGGATACCATAAATGCTTTCTCCCCCTAAAAAACTACAACTTTAGTGAAAGTTTTTGGAGTTCTTGCATTTATGGTTATGGTTCAATATACAAGGATTGCGTCCTTGTTAAATGTCTCTCACTGATTGAAGCTTTCTCAGTCTTTTGTAGTGGTACATGCTCAAGATGTCAGATAGTTCAATGATGTATATGCCTATAGCCCTTTTTCATTGTCCTGATAAGTAACTTGACTTTACCACATGTCATTTAATTTTTGATTCAGTTTGAAAGATAGACACTGAAGGTATCAAGGAGTAGTATTCTCTCTGATAGTTCCTCAGAGAAAGACTCACTGAAGCTATGAATTAGCTGTTTTAGTGAATGACACTCTCTGATTTACTGAGAATCAGTGAAAGTTTAAACCTTTTTATACATAATTACATGAAAGAAGAGATTAGTTTACATTTGATTCATTAATCTTTCCATGACTAATTTTACATATAGTCTAAACTCAATCAGTAATAAGTGAGCAATGGCTTCTTCTTATATACAGATTGTTACATCAAAGAATTACAATATTCTACATGACTAATTCTATTGATGTTGTTGAAGGATATGTAGACACAAAGACTTGATACCTTTTTTCTTCGGTTCTGCAACCTTTTCTTGTCTTTAGTCCAGTGTCTTCGTAGTTCAGCAGCTACTTTGATACCCGGTTTAGTTTGTCCGAGTATCATTGCTTTGATATACCAGCACCCACTCTGGTCAGAGACTTGTAGAATCAGGTAGTACTTGCTTAATACATGGTCACAACCTCTGATATGAACAAGTTGATTCACTCTCTAAGGCAAAATCAACTGGTGGATCATGATTGTTCAAAGAGATCAGAGACTGTTTTGTTTACTGGCTGATCAGAGACACCGAAAAAGTCATCTCGGTGGCTTTTTCCGTTGTAGATCAACCAGGTTTTACCCAGTTTGTGAGTGTCATTTTGCTTACAAGCTGGGCAGCAACAAGGATGGAAACATCATTGATTTTCATCCTTTGTTGCTTGACGTCTTTTAGGTGAAGTTTCTTGAGGATCAGGGAATATTTCATATACTGAATGGTCCCTGATGTATAGTTTGTATCTTTCCTAAAGATGTATCCTCTTCCCATTTTATTCCCGTTAATAGCCTCTGATGATCCACCATTTTCCATTCAAATATGGTTGTTAGTGAGATTAACCATATAACATTCCTAGATGTTACCACTGTCATAGCTTGCATGGAAATAAGTTCTCATGAAGCTTTCACCAACTAATGTGACCTTTGATGATGAAAGCGTTTACTTAGGATATCATGATCCAGGTAAACCTATTTCTGATCAAAGGTACATGAAGTATTTTGAGGACTTGTGGTGATAGAGGTGGTTTAAATGGAAGGATTGTGGATAGGCAATTTAAGCATCTCCTGGCACAAGAATAGTTTGAACGTGAATGTTTTATTTGAGGAGATGCTTGAGAAAGTTCTGGTGGGGAATTTAGATGATGGGGATTGGTAGAGGATTGTGGTTGTAGGTTATTATCCGTCATTTAACAGATATATGTTATTAGCAGTCATTCAAGAATGGATCTAGATCATGGAAGTGATCCACCCGCTCTGATACCACTTGTTGGTCCGATTGAGCTTGAGCAACTCATGAATTAACATAATAATCATAAACACGTGACGTTTGGACGTTGAAATAAGAACGAGTTTACGATTCATGATGGGCGAAATTACAAGGTTACTCACGAACCCACTTTGACACACTAATAACTTGGGTGGCTTTTCAAGGGGATAGTTGCAGACGGCTATCCCCGTTGAGAGACAAATTGAAAGACACTAAGAATCAAGCTAGGTTTGGGTTCTAAGTGTTTGAGGATTCTAACACTATGACACTTTGTGTAGAATTCTAACTTCTCACTCTCGTTGAATGCACACGTTCTTCTTTGTTGGAACGGGTATTTATAGCGAGCGACTTACTATTGCTTCACGTGGTAATAGTGATCTTGTCAACTGTTCGTAGATAGGCACGTGCCTAGTCTTCTAGCTTTGATTTCCTTTTGGTTTACCGGAGTTGACAGTAACAAGTACTCGCGAGCTACTTTAGTGCCTTGGGAAGGAGCAATGGTTATCTTTCCAAGGGTTTTCCCGCTTAATATGCTTTTGTAATCCCACCTAACTATCAGAGCATAAGAGTTATGCTCTGATGGTCTTGTTTAGATAGCTGAGGGATCATCATGGTATTGCTGCCCTTGATGATCCTTTGTTCCTGAGCTAAAGTTTCTTGTACATACTGGTTGATATGCACTTAGTAAGTTTACAAGATAACTTTGATGATTATCTATGTCTTGAACTTTTGCTGGAGCTGTTTAGTGACTTGTCTTCTTTAATCAGTTCTTCCTTGATTCATAATGTCTCTGGATCTTGAACCTTGATCAAGTAACTCGCTGATTCTACCAGCAACGAGACTTCTTGAACAATTAGATTCTTGAATAGTTAGGTGAGGTGTCCATTTTCTTGAGAGAAAGGTCATTAGGGTTTTAGAGACATTTGTCAGATCTCAGTGTCCCTAATGTTTGCCCAGATACTTTCCTCACTAATTCTCCATCAGTGAGGTAAAGTTCATCTTTATTTGGTCTTTGCCTTCTTTGAAGTATATTGTTTGAGCTTCTCCCCGTATCAGGGAGTGACATACTCACTGATCATCAATGAGTGAAATGATCAATGATATTTTGTCAGTGAGTGACTTGGCTATTTTTGTTCAAATACTTGTCATGGACATTTGGGTCAAATATTGACCCAATAGTCTTTGTAACTTGTTTGAATCTTAGGAGGATGTATGTGTAATTATGACAATTAATAAGAAGAAGGGTAGAACGGTCAATTTCAATCTAAATTATAATTTTCAAGTATTTGTGAGATTTAAAGATACATGAAAAAACAATTTGGATATATGTGACAAATGTAATGTTTAAAAAAAATATATATGCAATTATGAGTTTAGCTTGGATATGAACGCAATAATGAGTTTTTGAAAGGATATATACGCAATAAAAATAGAACAGACATTGTCTTTCTCTGGTGCCACACACACTCATGCACAAAATACACTCACAGATATCAATTTAAATCGAAAAAGAGAGGAAAAAGGAGAAAAAAGCAAACCAACGCACGTTGATGGAGTAACGATCAATCCAACGCCGTTGGCAACGCACGTCGGGCAGTATGGTAATGGCGGCAATGCTGATGCCACATCGGACCAGTGCACGTTGTTGCGTTACCATAGCTAAGGCTCTAACAGAAAGTATAGATACGAGGACAAGTAAAAACAACATATATCATTTTATTTTTTTCAAACATATATTCGCATACAGAAAGGTCAAACTTTTTGATTCGTAATGTGTTTGACCCAAAGTCTTCATTCATAGTTTTTGACTTTTTTCTATATAAAATAGCCTACTATTATTATGTAAGCAAATTCGTAGCATGCACAATCGCCATAACTTTTATGCCCGATTGTCGGTTGTTGCCTACTTGGCACTTTTTTAATCACAAAAAGCTTCCCCTAATTCGTGGGATTTACTCAAGACGCTTGGAGCCCAAGAAAAGATTCCGTATAGCATCTTTCTTCATGCTAAATTATATATATACTAAAAGGTAAGGAGGGCATGTTTGCCCAAGCGGGTTGCATTTAATGTGTGTTGGTTATGTGGCGCCATGTAATTGGCTGGCTGGTGTTATCTGCCCATGTGGCTTCATTTGATTCGCCATGCATTTAATGCACCCTTAATTACCGTCTTTGTGTGCACTGTAGTACAGTGAATATATTAAGTATTTAATCCAGATCGTCACAACAGTTCCAAATCTGCAACACAAAATCAACACACAACATCTTAATTTTATTTATTCTAAACACTAATTTTACCAACTCTTTTAACTAAAAAAAAATAAATATCCAAACGACTCCAATGAATCTGAAACTGCAACATCAATAATCCCAACGCAAATCCAAACTAACACAATCATACCAAACTCTAACCTAAACCACACCTCGCCTTGCCGTGACTCACCACGAGTCACAGCTCGGCTTCGCCGTATCTCGGCTGTCGAGAAGTAAACACACTGAGATCAAATCTAAACCAAGCTACAAACATCACAAAGGATAAAGAAAAATAATAGAGGTCGAATAAATAAGCAACTCACCCCGAGTCACCACGAGTTGACTCGGTGAGTCCGAGTCACGACCGAGTCGCGGCTAAACGAATAGATCCACACGAGTTATTAAGTTTTTAAAAGGTTTTTATTAAAAGACTTATTAAAAACTCGGATTTAATTAAAAATATACGAATTAGGGTTTTGAAATGTTTAAATAAAAATAAAAATATGGGCGCGTGAAAGGGTTTTACCGAGGAGAAAAACGAAGAAGGCGGCTGTGGTGGTGAGTGGCGGTGAGGCAGTGGATGTTGGTGGTGCTTGGGTGCCGTTGCAGGGCGCGTCGCGGGCTAGGAAGCTCCAGAAATAATCGGGATAAACCGATCTATTGATTCGGCAATGAAAGAGACTTGCCGGAAAAACATTCCGGTGGCCGGAATTTGGTGGTGGCCGGAGTTGTGGACGCCGACGGTGGGGAGGGAGAAGGAAGAGAGAAGAGAGAATAAATAGTGTTGGGTGTTTTTATTATTTTTGTGGTATTTATATTTTTGAGGGAGGGGTGTAAATGAAAATATAAAAGTGAGGGGAGTGAAATGAAAATAGAGGGCGAAGGGGGTGAAGGTGCCAATTTGGCTAAATTTTTGACAAAAACACCGCGGAACCCATTTGACATACCAAACGGACTCGAAAATTAACGAAACTTGCGCCATTGTTCATGAAATAATTTTTTCAATAAAAACGATTATAAATTTGCAATACTTTCAAAAATAAATATTTTTGACAAATACGATACGTTTTGTGCTTTCTAAGTCGTGCTGATTCACTAATTCTACACATACCTAATTCCTATTAACATGAAAAAATGTTTTTTACATTAAAATTCCATTAAGAATAAAAAAAAAAAAAAAATAATAATAATAAAAAAAAAATAAAAAAAAGGCACAAAAAACTCCCGGGGCAACGCCCGGGTTTTCCAGCTTGTTTACTTTTATACCCTCAGGGTGTTGGTCAATGCATTTGGTTGTCTTCTTCAATTTCATTTACAATTTGACCAATTCAAACGATAGATTATTTGACACACTTTATTCTTTGCAAACTCTAAGTTTTAATTTAGACACTTTATTCTTTGTAGTAAATAACGAGTGGGGTATCCGCGCGTTGCTGCGGGAATATTGTGTTTAATCTAAACTCAAAATAAAACGATTGTAAAAAAATTATTTTTGTTATTAAGGACTAAATATGCAAAAGATCGATAACCGCAAGTACTATTTTCGTAAAGTATTTCTGAAAATAGTATGATTTTTTACGGAAAAAGTCCCTAAAGTTATCGGCATTTTGCAAAGTTCGTCCGTAGGGACTAACATTGAAATTTATAGCTAACCTGTGGGACTATTCGCGTCATTTTCCCATGAATAGTAAACACTTCATCGTCACAAAAACACACACTGTAAAAACACACACATTGTCAACATATGCACATGCACACGTATAAATAGAAAGAAAAAGAATTTTTTTTTTTTTTTTTTTTTTTTTTTTTTGTTACAACGCCCGTTGATACATAAACACCCATCCCCCCACAACGGCGATTGTTTTGGCTTGATGCCAGTGTGGTAACGCCGGTGCCAACTCAGCATAACGCTGAGCCGTGCATTACGGCACCTACACTTTATTCCTGAGTTCTTATTTGGAGGGAAGAGAAGAGAAGTGGAGAGAAAACTAAAAAAAATCACGTTCCCGAGCTTTTTTTGGAGAGAAGAGAAGAGAAGAGGAGAGGAGAAGAAATTATTCCAAAACTTCTCTTCTAATCTTCTTCTCAAATTGGGATGATTTGGAGAGAATGAGATTTTAAAGCCATTTTTTTCTTACATGCCTTTTCTTTTCTCTCCAACTAGGGAACACAAAATTAAAAAAAAAAAAGAAAAAAAAAATTTGCCTCTCCTCTTCTTTTCTCTATTGTTTTCTCTTTTTATTTCTCTTCTTTCTGTTTTATACCCGGGAACAGAATGCTAGAGCTCTAATTAGAATGTACATGATAAATAATTAATTTTAAATGCATATATGTTTTAAACAAAGTATTAAAATATTATTTAAAAACAAAACGTACTTTCTGTTTTTAACAGCTACAAAGCAGCACAAATATTAAATAAAAGGGCATATAAGTCAATTCACCACATTGGTGTATTTTCTTGGTCTCCAAGAATTGAACCAGAAAATAAATGCTAAAAAAATCCACACGCATCCGCTTTGCGTTTAATTCAATTCACACAAAACGACACCGTATCATCTCAACCGCCAATCACCCCCACACTTTTCGTATGGTATAAAATCACCCTAAACCCTTCTCCAAGCAAAAATATAAAAAAAATATC
Organism: Artemisia tridentata subsp. tridentata; assembly: GCA_021014915.2. Taxonomy (NCBI): domain Eukaryota; kingdom Viridiplantae; phylum Streptophyta; class Magnoliopsida; order Asterales; family Asteraceae; genus Artemisia; species Artemisia tridentata. The sequence goes on from CP139505.1 coordinate 42,129,757, forward strand.
TCCCACACAAATTCACACACACTAAAAACACACACATTCTACACAATGATGAGGCGTGGATCAACTACTGTGATCCGATCAATCCTAACAACAACAAGAAGTCCACGTGGATTCTCAACTGGTGCTGACAAGGCAGTGGTGACATGGTGGATGAAGTCAGGTGGTGCTCGCAATGCGAGTACGGTTGCGTTAGGTGCAGATCATGAGCAGAAGGAGCAGCGTAAAGAAGAGAGTACGGTGGTTAACGGTGGTGAAGAACGGAAAGGTAATAAAGAGATTACGAGTTATTGGGGAGTGCCGCCGTCTAGGGTTACCAAGGAGGATGGGACTGAGTGGAAGTGGAATTGCTTTAGGGTAATTATTTTACGCGCGTTATTTTGTTATCAATTATAGCAATATATATGTTAGTGTATTAGCGTTATTTTGTTATCAGTTATTTATAGCGATATAACTGATAACCAAATAACGCTAATTAATTATTAGCGTTATTAATTTGTTACGAAGATTATTGATGATACATGATAGTAACGTAATTTAGTTATGTTATGGATGTTAATTAGAAACTAGTCATAACGTTATACGTATTAGTTACCGTGTTTTTATTGTGTTTTGTTTAGGTTATAGTAACGGAAAAGGAAGACTATATTACTAGTGATGATAGTTTATTTGTTACGAAGTTTTTTGTTATCAGTTATAGCAATATAATGAGATATCGCGTTTTTTTTGGTTATAGTAATTAACATGTTATGAAATTTATTACTAGTAATTAATGATAACTTAGTTTTATTAGCGTTATTTGGGTTAATAGTACCTTATATAGCGATATAGTGTTATTGCGTTATGAAAATTATGGTACTTGTGTATATTATTGAATACTGATGTTAGTAACTAGTCACAAATCGCGGTTAAAATGAGTTTCTAAGAGAACCATGTTGATATTTGTTAATTAATTTGATTTCTTTTGTAGTATGCTGTGGTTATTACAGTAGAAGTGTCGGAACAAGTTGTGATGATTAGTAATAGTAATATTAAACGTGCTGCGATTAATAGCACGAGTGTAAAAGTTTGTTCTAGCTAGCTAGTAGTAAAAGTTTGTTGCTATCAGTAGTAAAATAATGAAAATGAATGTTGAGATATTCAATATAATTGTGAAAATAAATTGATGTTATCACTGTTTGTGTGAAAAAAATTGGATTGTTATAGGAAAGTATATGTGAAATAGTTGTTGTAATTGTTATTATTACTAAATATTTGAACATACTTTGCTATTATCAGTTATTCACTTGTAATAGTAATTATTTTTGTTATTTGTAAATTTGTTAAATTTTGAAAATGCATTGCTATTGTTAGTAAATATGTCAAAATATGTTGTTGTTAGTAAAAACATAGAAATACATTGATGTTGAAAATACGCTCTGTTATCAGTATACATATGAAAATACAAGTCGATGTGAAAGTTTGTTGTTATTGGTAAATATGTGAAAGCATGTTGCTATTAATAGTTATCAATTTGTAATAGTAAACATTTTCTGTTATTGTAAATCTGTTAAGGCATGTTGATGTTAGTAGTAAAACTACGAAATACGTTGCAATTATTGGTCGAACTGTGACTTTGTGAGAGCGTGTGGTGATTATTACTAGAATTCTGACTCGGTGAGAGCGTGTCGTGATTATTACTAGGATTCCGATTCTGTGAGAGCCTGTTGAGATTAGTAGTAAAGAGTGAGCTGAGGTTGTTACTTAGATTAGTAAAAGTTTTTTGCGATCAGGAGAAGAAGCATGAAAATATTTTTTCATAATTCAATAAAATTTCGAAATTACGTTGATGTAATCTATGATTTTGTGAAAATATGCTGAATGTTATTTGTAAACATGTGAAAATAGTTGTGTTATTGGTAAAAATATGAAAATATATGTAACTATTTTCTGAGAAACTGCGGACATCAATAAATCTGTGAAACTATGTTGCTGTTATTACTAAAATATGTGGCCTATTAGTTACGTAGTATTAATTAACTTGTGTAATGGTATGTTTCTGTTATTTATGTTAAAAGTATGAGTAGATGTTGCTGGTAAATGTGTGAAAGTATCTTGGTATTTTGTGTAATTAACTTGTTCATGTTTGACTTGTTTTGCCAGCCATGGGAGACATACCAAGCAGATCTCTCAATTGATCTTAAGAAACACCACAAGCCCACCACCTGGTTGGACAAATTTGCATACTATGCTGTGAAATCACTCCGATTGCCTACTGATATTTTCTTTCAGGTGAATAAATTAGTACCAATTGATAGAATTTTGTTACATAAAATGCAATTGTACTGTAAATTAATTGATTTATGAATAATAATAGAGGCGTTATGGTTGTCGTGCAATGATGCTTGAAACCGTGGCTGCTGTTCCTGGAATGGTGGGAGGAATGCTTCTTCACTGTAAATCCTTAAGGCGGTTTGAGCACAGTGGTGGTTGGATCAAAGCTTTGCTAGAAGAAGCTGAAAACGAGCGGATGCATCTAATGACATTCATGGAAGTTGCTAAGCCGAAATGGTATGAGCGTGCTCTTGTGTTCACTGTTCAAGGTGTTTTCTTCAACGCCTACTTTCTTGCATACCTTGCTTCACCTAAACTGGCTCACCGAATCACGGGGTACCTTGAGGAAGAAGCGGTTCACTCGTATACTGAGTTCTTGAAGGAGCTTGATAAAGGAAACATTGAAAATGTGAAGGCACCTGCTATTGCTATTGACTATTGGCGTCTTCCTGCTGATGCAACACTTCGTGATGTTGTGATGGTTGTAAGAGCAGATGAGGCTCATCATCGTGATGTTAATCACTTTGCTTCGGTTAGTATTCATGCATTATCTGGTTTTAATTTGTATCTTGATTGTTTTTTGATGAAGGTTGTGACATTTGGGATTTTGAATATGTTGCAGGACATTCATTATCAAGGTCGTGAGCTTAAAGACAATCCTGCTCCCATCGGATATCACTAAGGAAGATGGAAAAGATAATTGATGAAATCTAATGAATCTTTTTTTACCCAACTCAGTAATAAAAATGGAGTTTCTACTTGGGTAAATGAGATTGTTGTTTTTCTGATTTTTATGTTCAGAATCTATGGTGGTTTTTGTGCTAGTTTGATTGCTACATATGAAACCTATATAGTTTGTGTAAGAAACATGAAGCAATATATGTGCTATTAATGGCGTTTTCGATGTGTTTTTCATTGGCAGGGTGTTGTACCTGCTTTTCATTTTCATGAGATTCATCTTTCAAGACTGGTTTTCGTTTTGAAGGATATTGGAATCTTAAATGCAGGTGTGTAGTAGTTATTTAACTTATGTCTAGATTATGGCTAGTCTCCTCTGCTTCTGAACAGAGTAAGCAAGCGATCCATACACGAACGGAAAATAAACATATAATTTGGTGGCCTATACACGAACGGCGTATGTGTTAAAAACTCGATATTTGAGTAGCAAAAAAAAATTATATAAACTTTAAACAAACTTTTTAAATATAAGGGTATAAGTGAAACTTTTGGATATCTAAAGGGTTTAATAAAATAACGTATAGAACGTCATCCGTTCATCCTCACTAAACACAAACTACACACACTCAACATATAGTCATATACACACATATACAAAAAAAAAAAAAAAAAAAAAAATCCAACGCCACCCCCTTCTCCAACGGCGTTGGTTTAGGCTTGAGGCCTGTGACAACGCTAGCAACGCCGGTGCCAACTCAGCATAACGCCAAGCCGTGCGTTACAACAAATCAGAACGTACATGATAATTGATAAATAATTAAGAGTAAATTGCAGAAATCGTCCTTGTGGTTTGCCAAAATTGCATGTATCGTCCCTGGTCTTCAATAAGTGCAGGTGGCATCCCTGGTCTTCAAACTTTTGGTTCGTTTTGGTCTCTGGCACTAACGACCGTTAACACACTTCGTTAGTAAATTACATGTTTGGTCCTTCAATTCGTATAATCATTTCATTTTTCGTCCTTAAATTTTTTTTTTCTAAAATATTTTTTTCGAAAATATTTTTTTTTTGAAACTTTTTACCGAAAATATTTTTTTTTTAATTATTTTTTCTCAAATTTAAAAAAAATAATAATAAAAATTCTATAATCTTTTTTTCAAAATTTTTTTTTCTAAAATTTTTTTTCGAAAAAATATTTTCGAAAAATAAAATTTAGAAAAAAATTTTGGAAAAAAAAGTTTTTGAAAATTTTTTTTCAAAAAAACACTTTTTTTCCGATTTTTTTTTTTTTTTTTTTTTGAAATTTTCTTCTAAATTTTATTTTTCGAAAATATTTTTTTTTTAATTTTTTTCCTTAAATTTAAAAAAAAAAATTTCTATAAACTTTTTTTCGAAAAAATATTTTCGAAAAATAAAATTTAGAAAAAAATTTTGGAAAAAAAAAGTTTTTGAAAAAATAATTTCAAAAAAAAAAACACTTTTTTCCGATTTTTTTTTTTTTTTTTTGAAATTTTCTTCTAAATTTTATTTTTCGAAAATATTTTTTTCTTAAATTATAATATTTTTTTTTCTATAACCTTTTTTTCGATTTTTTTTTTAAAATTTTTTTATCGAAAAAATATTTTCGAAAAATAAAATTTTGAAAAAAAAGTTTTTGAAAAAAAAAAATCAAAAAAACACTTTTTTTCCCATTTTTTTTTATATATAAATTTTCTTCTAAATTTTATTATTCGAAAATATTTTTTTCTAAAAAAAATTTTAGAAAAAAAAATTCGGAAAAAAGGTTATAGAAAAAGAAAATTAAAAAAAATATTTTCGGTAAAAAGTTTCTAAAAAAAATATTTTCGAAAAAAATATTTTAGGAAAAAAATTTAAGGACGAAACATGAAATGATTATACGAATTGAAGGACCAAACATGTAATTTACTAACGAAGTGTGTTAACGGTCGTTAGTGTCAGGGACCAAAACGAACCAAAAGTTTGAAAACTAGAGAGGCCGCCTGCACTTATTGAAGACCAGAGACGATACATGCAAATGTGGCAAACCACAAGGACGATTTCTGCAATTTACTCAATAATTAATTTTAAATGCGTGTTTGTCTTAAACAAAGTATTAAAATAGTATTTACAAACAAAACGTACTTTCTGTTTTTAACAGTTACAAAACAGCACAAATATTATATAAAAGGGCATATAAGTCAATTCACCACATTCGAGTATTTTCCTGGTCTCCAAGAATTGAACCAGAAAATAAATGCTAAAATAACCAAACAAGTATACGATTGTGTTTCAATTGACACAAAATGACACCTTATCATCTCAACTGCCAATCACCCCACACTTTTTGTATGGTGTCTCATTGGTATATAAAATCATAAACCCTTCCCCAAGCAAAATATCACATATACAAATAACAAATAATCAAAAAAAAAATAAAAATAATAATAATAATAATAATAATAATAATAATAATAATAATAATAAAATAAAATAAAATAATAATAATAATAATAAAATATAATAATAATAATAATAATAACCTTCCAATCAAATAGCATTCACACACACAATAAAAACACACACATTTGAGACACACTTAACAAATTTCTGTTGTAACAAACAATCATGATGAGGCGTGGATCAACTACTGTGATTCAATCAATTCTAACAACAACCGGTCCACGTGGATTCTCGAGAAAATCATCTGAAAAGTCATCATACTTGCCACCTTATTCTTTTGTTGGCATCAAACTTTTTTTTTTCTATTGTGGGCACATACTCCCTTAATCACCTCTATTGTAACTATTTTAAGGGAGATGTATGACGTGACACTACTTAATCACAATAATTACGTTATATCCCTTTTTTTTATAACTTTGGGTGTCTTTTGACAATGTTTGATAGTTCGAGGTTGTGTTTTATATTATGTTTCATTAAAACCCAATTCCCTCTCACACAATTATACGTTTCCCTCTTCCCCAATTTGTTTGTTTTCCCTAAACGGTCGACATAACTAACCCTAATTTCACAGACGCAGTAATTGACCCACATTTGATGTGCGTTTTCATAATTCAGGTACATTTACTTTGATTTCGTTGCTTATACTATGTTTTTATCAATATAATTACCCTAATTAGGCTAATTTTCACAAACCCTAATTTTTCGTATTTTGTAATTTTTGTAACAGCATGATACCTGGGACCAATTTACATCAATTTGATGTACACAATGATGGGTTCTTTGCACATTCACCTTTAAGGTATAAGGATGGGGTGATTCTGAATATGGCTGTTCCAAGGATGACCTACGAAATATTTACTCAGTTTGTGGAAGAAAAAGTTGGTAACTACTTCCAAAGTTTGTATTACAAAGTTCCAAATATTGATTTAGAGAAAGGCTTAGTTAGAGTAAAAAATGATAAGGAAATAGCATACATGTTTGATGTTGCTGACTTGTTTGGTAGGCTAGAGCTCTATTTAGATCACTTAGATATGGATCTGTCAGAGTATCTAGGTAATGCAGATACCTCTTTTATGGATGAAACTGTATCTAAGGCAAAAGGTACACCCAAAAAAAGGTATTGCAATGAGTTTTCTGTGGATGAGTTGATTCATTGGGATGAGATGGAGGTCCAGGTTGAGGGTTCATCTTCTTGCCATCCTAGAAACTCAGAGGGTGAGAGTAGTAGGACTAGGGTAAATGTTGATAAGGGCAAAGGGAAGGTTACAGATGATGCAACAGATGGTGATGAGAGTAGCATGACTAGGGTGAATGTTGATAAGGGCAAAGGGAAGGTTACAGAGGATGCAACAGATGGTGATGATGATTCTGAATATGATAGTGACTTTGATAGTGACTATAATTCAGATTAGTCAGTTGACTATCTTAGTCCTGGTGAGGAGGAGTTGATTGAACTAAGGAAGAGAATGAAAGCTAGTAGAGGGAAGGAAGCTGAGGGTATTCCAGAAATGAATGATGACACTATACCTACTGATGACACCATACCTACTAGTAACCATGGAACAGAAACACTGGTACAACATGATTTGTTCATGAATAAGCTGATGAGAAGGCTACAAGCTACTGATGAGAATGGAGCATATCAAGATCCTTTTGTTTGTGTGGAGAAAAGTGTGGACAGGTATCCGGTGTATGATGAGGCTACCCACTGGAGACTTAGGCATCCAAAGGTATGCTTCTATAATATGAAATTGTGATATTATGAAGTTGTGATATTGTTTATAAATGATTGTTCTTTTTGAAATGTAGGTTAGTGAAAAGTATCCGACTTTTGCAAAGTTTAAGGAGGGACTCGCCTTCTATGCATTAGCTAATGGCTTTTCAATTTGGTATGAGAGGAGAAACAATAAGAAGGTTGTGGCTAAATTTGGATATAGACCACCAAGGATCACAGACCCTGACAAAGGTAAACAGAGGAAGCAAAAAAAGTATCCTACTGTAAGTACCTCTGAGTTACCTTCCTGTCCATGGAGATGTTATGCTAGGTAGATGAGAAAAGAAAAAACTTTCCGAATACAGACATTAGTTGATGAACATAAATGTGTTAGGAATTTTGAATTTGGGTCATTGGTAAACTATAAGTAGATAGGATCTGTGTTTGGTGAAAAGATTAGGGATAACCCTGATATTAGGTTGACTGCTATAGCTGACCTAGTTATTGTAACAATTCGCATTTCAGGTTAATTTCTATTCCCGAAATTTTTACTATTCATTTTTACTATTCACTGGCACTATTCATTTCCGAGTTTTTTTATTTCATATCGAAATTTTTATTTTATATTCTCGTAAGATAAATTATTTCTATGACAAGATAAAAGTTTGACGCTTGTCGGGTCATTTTCGCAAAAGTTATTAAGGAATTACACGTTTGGTTTAAACGTCGTTTAAACACCCTGCGCTTAACGAAAACCACCTGCGCCAATTTTCCTCGCATCAGATAAATGTTTAGAACACTCATAATTAATTATGGAATTTTTAAAAATTAAAAATTCTAAGTTAAAATGTCACCAAATAAGCCTCGTGTCTTACAAAACAGAAATTGCGTTTTAAGCACTTTCACTTATCCGCAACCTTAGCCTTCACCTGCACCATATTTTCTAAGGCATTTAGAAGCTTTTATATTATTAGAAAATTCAACATAATTTCCCCCTCCATTGACCCTAAAATCATTCTTTGATTTTATAAATCATTTCTTGATTTTCAGGCTTCCGGTTTTAGGTCTAAAAGATGTTTAACACCAACCGACACAAGACTGAGCCCAGTCTAGACGTTATAGGCTATTTTAATTCATTATTATCCTATTAGAAAAGTTACATTTTACTTTTCTCAATTTTGCGCAACTTTCGTACGTTTTACGTATTTTGCGTTTTAGACCCGCGTTTTCAGTTTTAACAGGGTTTGAGCAACCCGATGGAACTTATCACTCGTTTTATATTTTATTATGGAGTATATTGATAAGTTTAAATATTCTTTCAAGTTTCGTATTTTTACGATACCCGATTTTACGTTTCGTGACTTAACAACTTACAGTTAGCAATTATCGGGACAAAACTGACTCTTTAAAAGCAAGATAATGCATGAAACTTATCAAGCTTCTCATGAAAGCTTCATGAAGCTTATCAAGGAAGGAACCAATGAAATGTGGTTTAATCCTAGCCCTTGATTTCATAAGATGTTTACATGTGTAAATATGTATTTACGAAACTACCCTAAGTCTTTCCTATAAATACTAGCCTAAAACTTCATTTAAACTTGCACCCTCCTCTCTTATAACCTAAATTCCTAAACCCTAAAGGCACTTCTTATAGATTTTGAAATAAAAATCTTGTGTTCTTGAAAGAAAACTAGGCTTTGATCCTTTTTTCTGCAAGTTTTCGAGTGTAGTCGTTATAATCTTCGAATAGCATCGGGTTTCCAACAAGACGTCGTTATAATATTCGAATAGCTTCGAATTCCCAACAAGTCGTCTTTATAATCTTCAAATAGCTTTGGATTTCCAAAAAGACGCCGTTATAATCTTATTTTGGTTTCGGGTTCTCAAGGATTCCAATGGAGGAATTGTTCTAGTTCTTGTTCTTAAATCCTTGATTTCCTTTCTTAAGTGAAAGCCAAAAGTTGTAAGAAACTCTAACACATTTTTCTTGCTCAATATCATTTTCATGCTTATTATACTTCATTCATGCTATATATGGTCCTTATATTATGTTCATGATTTAAATACTTATGGACTTTGTTAAGTTTATTTATGGTATTTATAAACTCTTAATGTGTCATATAATCAAGTAAGCAAAATATATTTTCTATCAAATACTACAACACTAGGGAACTTTGTGTGAGGGGCTTCATTTGGGTAAACGGATCGACTAGTTGTGGATTTACGAGTTAAAGTGTCCTGGCTCCTCGAACGTTTACTACATGACCTCTGAATTACGATGGCCCGAACGGTAGTACGAGATATACAAACTAAAAATGTTTCATAAACCATCTTATTACAACAACCTACCTGACACACTAAGTACTACATCATGAACACTATATGAAACATATATAGGCAAGTCTTCGTATTCTTAGACATTACTCCAAACCTGAGTCGCAACGTTCTATTGTAGGTTGCACTTAAAGAATTCCCGACTTATCCATCGAACTCATTTAAGCACCATAATACCATCCAACTCACGGTGAGTTCATAGCCCCACTTTCTATTACTTAATTGTTTTACAAACCCTTGGGGGAAATACATGCTATTTTAACCGAACACAATGCTTTGAAATTGTATGCTATCTGATTGTTTTATTATCACTAAGTACCATCATTGCTACTCAAAGTCCCCATATCATGAACCATTTAATCACTAGGATAGTGAGCGCGAATATTAGTGAATAGGCCTATTGGGATTGACGAATCCCGTTTGTATTGACTGGGTCCGGTAATCAAACGCACTATATTTGAGTCTTAGGTATGTTGGCAAAGTACCTACCGGGGCAATCAGCCGATCGATATTGGCACACGTTAACGTATTGGTTACATGAGATTAGTGAGTAATAATAACTGTTTTGTTTTCCAACCATGAGTGTGAATTTATAACTCACACTACCAACATATTGTGTTCAACTACATAAACAAACTCTATGAATATCACTCAACCTTTGTGTTGACAGTTTTTAGCATGTATTTCAGGTGCATAATGATCAGGGATGGCACGGAGGGGCACAGGCTCAATCAAGAAGGCTATAACATATTTTATCATTCAAAAAGACATCAAATGACTTTATATTGATGTACTTTGTAAACATGGAACCTTATGGGACCTCTTTTGTAAACTCTGATATATTATAATTTAAATGATAAATCCTTTTTAAAACGACTCAGTTAGAGATCGTTTTCTATTATTATGACTGTTGTGCCATCAAGTAACACCCAGTTTGAATTCCGCTGCATCATTGAATTGGGGGTGTTACAGATTGGTATCAGAGCCATAGTTGTAGAGAAACGGGTCTAAGTGAGACCTAAACTATAACCACTTTTACAAGCAAAAACATTTTATAGCCTTCCGCTCTCCGTGCCTTCCATCCTTCAGACGATCATGGACTTGTTAGACATTATACTACGCAAACATATTAACATATTGATACATACACACTTGTCATATTTGAGCACTTCCCGTAAGCTTTAGATTTATTCTAACATCATAATCCTTATCAAGGAAGGAACCAATGAAATGTGGTTTAATCCTAGCCCTTGATTTCATAAGATGTTTACATGTGTAAATATGTATTTACGAAACTACCCTAAGTCTTTCCTATAAATACTAGCCTAAAACTTCATTTAAACTTGCACCCTCCTCTCTTATAACCTAAAGTCCTAAACCCTAAAGGCACTTCTTATAGATTTTGAAATAAAAATCTTGTGTTCTTGAAAGAAAACTAGGCTTTGATCCTCTTTTCTGCAAGTTTTCAAATGTAGTCGTTATAATCTTCGAATAGCATCGGGTTTCCAACAAGACGTCGTTATAATCTTCGAATACCTTCGGATTCCCAACAAGACGTCTTTATAATCTTCGAATAGCTTTGGATTTCCAAAAAGACGTCGTTATAATCTTATTTTGGTTTCGGGTTCTCAAGGATTCCAAGGGAGGAATTGTTCTAGTTCTTGTTCTTAAATCCTTGATTTCCTTTCTTAAGTGAAAGCCAAAAGTTGTAAGAAACCCTAACACACTTTCTTGCTCAATATCATTTTCATGCTTATTATACTTCATTCATGCTATATATGGTCCTTATATTATGTTCATGATTTAAATACTTATGGACTTTGTTAAGTTTATTTATGGTATTTATAAACTCTTAATGTGTCATATAATCAAGTAAGCAAAATATATTTTCTATCAAATACTACAACACTAGGGAACTTTGTGTGAGGGGCTTCATTTGGGTAAACGGATCGACGAGTTGTGGATTTTCGAGTTAAAGTGTCCTGGCTTCTCGAACGTTTACTACATGACCTTTGAATTACGATGGCCCGAACGGTAGTACGAGATATACAAACTAAAAATGTTTCATAAACCATCTTATTACAACAACCTACCTGACACACTAAGTACTACATCATGAACATTATATGAAACATATATAGGCAAGTCTTCGTATTCTTAGACATTACTCCAAACCTGAGTCGCAACGTTCTATTGTAGGTTGCACTTAAAGAATTCCCGACTTATCCATCGAACTCATTTAAGCACCATAATACCATCCAACTCACGGTGAGTTCATAGCCCCACTTTCTATTACTTAATTGTTTTACAAACCCTTGGGGGAAATACATGCTATTTTAACCGAACACAATGCTTTGAAATTGTATGCTATCTGATTGTTTTATTATCACTAAGTACCATCATTGCTACTCAAATTCCCCATATCATGAACCATTTAATCACTAGAATAGTGAGCGCGAATATTAGTGAATAGGCCTATTGGGATTGACGAATCCCGTTTGTATTGACTGGGTCCGGTAATCAAACGCACTATATTTGAGTCTTAGGTATGTTGGCAAAGTACCTACCGGGGCAATCAGCCGATCGATATTGGCACACGTTAACGTATTGGTTACATGAGATTAGTGAGTAATAATAATTGTTTTGATTTCCAACCATGAGTGTGAATTTATAACTCACACTACCAACATATTGTGTTCAACTACATAAACAAACTCTATGAATATCACTCAACCTTTGTGTTGACAATTTTTAGCATGTATTTCAGGTGCATAATTATCAGGGATGGCACGGAGGGGCACAGGCTCAATCAAGAAGGCTATAACATATTTTATCATTCAAAAAGACATCAAATGACTTTATATTGATGTACTTTGTAAACATGGAACCTTATGGGACCTCTTTTGTAAACTCTGATATATTATAATTTGAATGATAAATCCTTTTTAAAACGACTCAGTTAGAGATCGTTTTCTATTATTATGACTGTTGTGCCATCAAGTAACACCCAGTTTGAATTCCGCTGCATCATTGAATTGGGGGTGTTACAGATTGGTATCAGAGCCATAGTTGTAGAGAAACGGGTCTAAATGAGACCTAAACTATAACCACTTTTACAAGCAAAAACATTTTATAGCCTTCCGCTCTCCGTGCCTTCCATCCTTCAGACGATCATGGACTTGTTAGACATTATACTACGCAAACATATTAACATATTGATACATACACACTTGTCATATTTGAGCACTTCCCGTAAGCTTTAGATTTATTCTAACATCATAATCCTTATTGTAGACATCATGTCTGTACCACCATCACCCGATCACATTCCCCCTATGCCCGATCACTTGCCATTTCTTCCCGGACTAAATGATCCCTATCTTGAAGCACTTGCTTATTACGACAATGAGGAAGAAGCTTATGAGGATTTAGCCAGTGACGAAGAGGAAGAAATGGAAGAGGATCCGGACGAAGATCCCGAAATGGACATAGATGTGGAAGAAGAGGAGGAACTACTAGTGGTACGACCACTATCACCATTGACATCACCACCTCCTGTCTCTGTATCCTCACCCGAATCAAATCATAATACTCCTACTCAAGGTCCAAGGTCCACATATGAAATCGGCGGATCATCTAAACTCATACCTACATTCTTAAATTCGGCCTAGTATGAAGTATATTGCCTGAAACAAGGGCTTGACCTAGCCCTACATAAACTTCACAACATGACACGCCAAATGGATGACTATGAACCTAAGGTTAATGCAGCCAAAATGGAAGCCGTTAATGCACGGCAACGCCTCGATTTGTATATCCTTGATTCAAGCTATGTAAAGGAAGACTTGACTCTTGTTCAAGATATAGTCTTGGATCCTTTAACCGGCTTGGATGACATCAAGGAAAGACTTATGTGAGTAGAAAACGCTCAAGCCCAAGACGCGGCCCAAATTCACGCGCTACAACACCACCTAACGGTAGCACAGATCCGACTGGATGTTGCCAACTTTGACCGATACCAACTCAAGAACGAGTTGTATGCCGTGCAACAAAGGTTACGTCAAGGGGAAGTCGACGAGATCCGCCCGAATGATAGTGTCGATGCGCAAAACACTTATGGAAACACTAATCAATCCGAGTCCTCCAACTGGCACTAGACTAGTAATGTAGTTATCTTTTGTACTGCTAAACTGAATAGATTCAGTTAGTAAACTCTGTAAAATCCATGTAATAGCTAGCAGTAGTAAAACGTTGTAATTACTAAACTGAAAGTATCAGTTGGTAAATTTTGAAGAAGCTTGTAAAAGGTTTCGATTTTGTAATCAATCAACGTTATATAAATAAAACTCTTGCTTTGTATTATCATGTGTTATAATCTAAACCTCCAACATTATTATTCTATCATTTCCATCAAAAATCATGCTTATCCTACCAACTCTATACTTATGTCATACCTTTTATATGATAGCACCATGCCGCCAAAGAAGAGTACACCACCAACAATGACCCAAACCGCCATCAACAAACTGGTTAGAGATAGTGTGAAAGCCGCACTCGAAGCTGAACGCGCAGCCGTAGCTGCAGCAGCTGCTGAAGCTGCTCTAAATGACACAGCCAACCATAACACTGAAGGACCAAACCCAAATGTGAATTCGGTACCTAGGACCTGCACATTCAAAGACTATTTGAACTGCAGACCCACTAATTTTAAGGGTACTGAAGGAGCCGTAGGTTTGACCCGCTGGTTTGAAAAATGCGAGTTAGTATTTTCAATCAGCAAATGTGACGGGGAGGATAAAGTTAAATTTGCCACCAGTACACTAATGGATGAGGCATTATCATGGTGGAACTCGGTATCTCAACCAATAGGCATTGAAACTGCTTATAAGATTTCTTGGGATAATTTGAAGAACATGATGATCAAAGAATACTGCCCCTGCAGTGAAATTCAGAAGTTAGAAGTGGAGTTCTGGAATCTTGTTGTTAAAGGGAATGACATCCTAACTTACAACCGTCGATTCCAAGAATTGAGGATACTATGTCCAACAATGGTTTCAACAACTGAGAAGCTATTGGAAAGATATATTTGGGGACTCCCACCAAGCATACAAGGGAACGTGACTGCATCCGCTCCCAAGGCACTTGATGAAGCTATGTGATTGGCTCGCAATCTCACGGATCAAGTGGTGCGATCGGGAGCTGCCCAAAAGCAAAACCTCAACAACAACACCACTACCACCAACAACTCCAACTACCATAACAACAATAACAATAGAAACAACAACAACAACAACAAGCAACCATGGGATGGTAACCGTGGAGGTAACAACAACAACAACAACCCAGCCCGAAACAACAACCATCATAACCAGCAAAACAAAAGACAAGAAGCCGCGACGGCTTATGTTGCTGCACCAACCGGAGGTGGATATACTGGGAACCAACCACAGTGCACTAAATGCAACTATCATCACGTAGGTCCCTGCCCCGCCAAATGCAACAAGTGTCAAAGGCCGGGACATCTTGCCAAGGATTGTAAAAACAGGGCCACTGGAGCTAACACTCAGCCAATAGTTACATGTTATGGGTGTGGCGAAAAAGGACACTTCAGGAACAAATGTCCTCAAAACCAGGGTCAACAGGGCGGAGGTGCTCGTGGTAGAGCCTACGTCATGGGCAACGGTGAACCACAACAGGACCCGAATGTGGTTACTGGTACGTTCTCACTCAATAACATTCCTGTTAAAGTCTTATTCGATTCTGGTGCTGATATGAGCTTTTTATCTACTAGAATTGCGCCTTTACTTGGTATCACACCAATCACTCTAAACACAAATTACAGTATTGAACTAGCTAACGGTAACTTAGTAAATACTAATACCGTAATCCAAGACTGTACCCTTAATCTCCTAGACCACCCATTTAACATCAGCCTTATGCCAATCGAACTCGGAAGTTTTGATGTAGTCATCTGTGGTGAAAAGGTTGTTCACATTCCTTGTGACAATGAAACTTTGGTCATCCGTGGTGACCAAAGTGGAACCCGATTAAATATCATCTCATGTATCAAAACCTTGAAATACATTGAGAAAGGATGTTATGCCTTCCTAGCACACGTAACCGAAAAGAAATCCGAAGAAAGACATCTTGAAGATGTTCCCATCGCACGTGAATTTCCCGAAGTCTTTCCCGAAGACTTACCCGGACTTCCACCAAATCGTCAAATAGAATTCCAAATTGATTTAATACCAGGAGCGGCGCCAGTAGCCCGCGCACCTTACAGGCTAGCACCGTCAGAGATGCAAGAGCTATCAAATCAATTGCAAGAACTTTCGGACAAGGGATTTATTCGACCTAGTTCCTCACCTTGGGGAGCTCCCGTCTTGTTCGTAAAGAAGAAGGATGGATCATTACGAATGTGTATTGATTATCGTGAACTAAACAAGTTAACAATAAAGAACCGATACCCATTACCAAGAATTGACGATTTATTCGATCAATTACAAGGTTCAACCTTTTACTCCAAAATTGACCTACGATCAGGTTACCATCAAGTTAAGGTTCGTGAGGAAGATATTCCAAAAACAGCCTTTAGGACACGATATGGTCACCACGAATTCCAAGTAATGCCATTCGGTTTGACTAACGCACCGGCGGTATACATGGATCTCATGAATCGAGTGTGTAAGCCATACCTAGACAAATTCGTGATCGTATTCATCGACGATTTTCTCATCTACTCCAAAAACGAAGAAGAACACAAACAACATCTAAGAACAATTTTAGGGTTACTCAAGGAAGAGAAATTGTATGCGAAATTTTCAAAATGTGAATTTTGGATTCGTTCGGTACAATTCCTTGGACATGTGATTGACAACACTGGTTTACACGTCGATCCCGCTAAAATTGAAGCAATCAAAGATTGGCCAACACCTACCACCCCTACAGAAATTCGTCAATTTCTAGGACTAGCTGGGTATTACCGAAGGTTTATCGAAGGATTTTCCTCAATAGCAAAACCTTTGACCAAGCTAACCGAGAAAAACAAGAAGTACATTTGGAACGAAGATGAAGAACAAGCCTTCCAAACCCTCAAACAAAAACTTTGTAGTGCCCCTATTCTAGCATTGCCAGATGGGATCGAAGATTTTGTAGTCTACTGTGATGCCTCGCACCAAGGTTTGGGTGCCGTGTTGATGCAACGTGAGAAGGTCATGGCTTATGCTTCACGACAACTCAAGAAACATGAAGAAAACTACACCACTCATGACTTGGAGTTAGGAGCTGTAGTCTTTGCACTAAAAATATGGAGACACTATCTATATGGTACTAGATGTACTGTATTCACCGATCACAAGAGTCTCCAACACATCTTGAATAAAAAAGAACTAAACATGAGGCAACGTCGATGGTTGGAATTACTATGTGATTACGACTGCGACATTCGCTACCACCCAGGAAAGGCAAACGTAGTAGCCGACGCCCTCAGCCGAAAGGTACGGGTTAAACCATTACGAGTCCGAGCCTTAGTCTTTACCATAAACTCTAATTTTCCTGCTCAAATTCTTCACGCTCAAGCCGAAGCGGTGAAACAAGAAGACACCAAAAAGGAAAAGTTAGACGGCATGATACAAAAGAAATTCGAAACCCGTTCAGACGGAACTCTATGCTTCGAAGGTCGAAGTTGGTTACCACTTTATGGTGGCCTACGAGACTTGATCATGCATGAATCCCATAAATCTAAATATTCCGTACATCCAGGATCTGATAAGATGTATCAGGATCTTAAACAACTCTATTGGTGGCCAAACATGAAGGCCGATATTGCAACATACGTTGGCAAATGTCTTACATGCTCCAAAGTGAAAGCCAAACATCAAAAACCATCCAGTCTATTACAACAACCAGAGATTCCTATGTGGAAATGGGAACGAATTACAATGGACTTCATTACCAAGCTCCCAAAGACATCAAGCGGTTATGACTCCATCTGGGTCATAGTTGATCGTCTCACAAAGTCCGCACACTTTTTGCCAATAAAAGAGACATACAAAATGGATCAGTTAACCAGACTGTACATTAAGGAAGTAGTCTCAAGACATGGTGCACCAATATCTATCATATCTGACCGAGACGGCAGATTCACCTCGAACTTCTGGCAGTCACTCCAAAACGCCTTTGCAACAAAACTAGACATGAGTACAACGTATCACCCTCAGACCGATGGTCAGAGTGAACGAACCATTCAAACGCTGGAAGACATGCTTCGAGCTTGTATAATCGACTTTGGAAAAGGATGGGATACTCACCTACCATTAGTCGAATTCTCCTACAACAACAGTTATCACGCGAGTATCAAGGCAGCACCATTTGAGGCGCTTTACAGACGGAAGTGTCGTTCGCCTGCCTGTTGGGCCGAAGTGGGAGATGTTCAACTCACTGGTCCAGAACTCATTCGTGAAACAACGGAGAAGATTGTACAAATCAGAAATCGACTTCAAGCCGCAAGAGATCGACAGAAAAGTTATGCCGATACAAGACGCAGACCCCTAGAATTCCAAGTCGGGGATAGGGTTATGCTAAAAGTATCGCCTTGGAAAGGCTTGATACGATTCGGTAAACGAGGAAAACTAAACCCAAGATACATCGGACCATTCAAAATCCTAGCCAGGGTTGGTCCAGTGGTGTACAGACTTGAGCTTCCATCCGAACTCAGTAGTGTACACCCCACTTTTCATGTATCTAATCTGAAGAAATGCTTATCAGACGAATCACTCGTCATTCCACTCGATGAAATCCAACTCAATGACGATCTTCAATTCATCGAGGAACCAGTTGAAATCATGGACCGAGAGGTCAAACAACTCAAACAAAGCCGAATTCCAATTGTCAAAGTTCGTTGGAACTCACGACGTGGTCCGGAATACACATGGGAGCGAGAGGACCAGATACGTCAGAAATACCCACATCTTTTTACCAACAATGCTTCTACACCTAAAGCAAAGTGATCTCCGGGACGGAGCTCTCTTAAGGGGTGGAGACTGTAACAATTCGCATTTCAGGTTAATTTCTATTCCCGAAATTTTTACTATTCACTGGCACTATTCATTTCCGAGTTTTTTATTTCATATCGAAATTTTTATTTTATATTCTCGTAAGATAAATTATTTCTATGACAAGATAAAAGTTTGACGCTTGTCGGGTCATTTTCGCAAAAGTTATTAAGGAATTACACGTTTGGTTTAAACGTCGTTTAAACACCCTGCGCTTAACGAAAACCACCTGCGCCAATTTTCCTCGCATCAGATAAATGTTTAGAACACTCACAATTAATTATGGAATTTTTAAAAATTAAAAATTCTAAGTTAAAATGTCACCAAATAAGCCTCGTGTCTTACAAAACAGAAATTGCGTTTTAAGCACTTTCACTTATCCGCAACCTTATCCTTCACCTGCACCATATTTTCTAAGGCATTTAGAAGCTTTTATATTATTGGAAAATTCAACATAATTTCCCCCTCCATTGACCCTAAAATCATTCTTTGATTTTATAAATCATTTCTTGATTTTCAGGCTTCCGGTTTTAGGTCTAAAAGATGTTTAACACTAACCAACACAAGACTGAGCCCAGTCTAGACGTTATAGACTATTTTAATTCATTATTATCCTATTAGAAAAGGTAAATTTTACTTTTCTCAATTTTGCGCAACTTTCGTACGTTTTACGTATTTCGCGTTTTAGACCCGCGTTTTCAGTTTTAACAGGGTTTGAGCAACCCGATGGAACTTATCACTCGTTTTATATTTTATTATGGACTATATTGATAAGTTTAAACATTCTTTCAAGTTTCGTATTTTTACGATACCCGGTTTTACGTTTCGTGACTTAACAACTTACAGTTAGCAATTACCGGGACAAAACTGACTCCGTAAAAGCAAGATAATGCATGAAACTTATCAAGCTTCTCATGAAAGCTTCATGAAGCTTATCAAGGAAGGAACCAATGAAATGTGGTTTAATCCTAGCCCTTGATTTCATAAGATGTTTACATGTGTAAATATGTATTTACGAAACTACCCTAAGTCTTTCCTATAAATACTAGCCTAAAACTTCATTTAAACTTGCACCCTCCTCTCTTATAACCTAAAGTCCTAAACCCTAAAGGCACTTCTTATAGATTTTGAAATAAAAATCTTGTGTTCTTGAAAGAAAACTAGGCTTTGATCCTCTTTTCTGCAAGTTTTCTAGTGAAGTCGTTATAATCTTCGAATAGCTTCGGGTTTACAACAAGACGTCGTTATAATCTTCAAATAGCTTCGGATTCCCAACAAGACGTCGTTATAATCTTCGAATAGCTTCGGATTTCCAAAAAGACATCGTTATAATCTTATTTTGGTTTCGGGTTCTCAAGGATTCCAAGGGAGGAATTGTTCTAGTTCTTGTTCTTAAATCCTTGATTTCCTTTCTTAAGTGAAAGCCAAAAGTTGTAAGAAACCCTAACACATTTTTCTTGCTCAATATCATTTTCATGCTTATTATACTTCATTCATGCTATATATGGTCCTTATATTATGTTCATGATTTAAATACTTATGGACTTTGTTAAGTTTATTTATGGTATTTATAAACTCTTAATGTGTCATATAATCAAGTAAGCAAAATATATTTTCTATCAAATACTACAACACTAGGGAACTTTGTGTGAGGAGCTTCATTTGGGTAAACGGATCGACGAGTTGTGGATTTACGAGTTAAAGTGTCCTGGCTCCTCGAACGTTTACTACATGACATCTGAATTACGATGGCCCGAACGGTAGTACGAGATATACAAACTAAAAATGTTTCATAAACCATCTTATTACAACAACCTACCTGACACACTAAGTACTACATCATGAACATTATATGAAACATATATAGGAAAGTCTTCGTATTCTTAAACATTACTCCAAACCTGAGTCGCAACGTTCTATTGTAGGTTGCACTTAAAGAATTCCCGACTTATCCATCGAACTCATTTAAGCACCATAATACCATCCAACTCACGGTGAGTTCATAGCCCCACTTTCTATTACTTAATTGTTTTACAAACCCTTGGGGGAAATACATGCTATTTTAACCGAACACAATGCTTTGAAATTGTATGCTATCTGATTGTTTTATTATCACTAAGTACCATCATTGCCACTCAAAGTCCCCATATCATGAACCATTTAATCACTAGGATAGTGAGCGCAAATATTAGTGAATAGGCCTATTGGGATTGACGAATCCCGTTTGTATTGACTGGGTCCGGGAATCAAACGCACTATATTTGAGTCTTAGGTATGTTGGCAAAGTACCTACCGGGGCAATCAGCCGATCGATATTGGCACACGTTAACGTATTGGTTACATGAGATTAGTGAGTAATAATAACTGTTTTGTTTTCCAACCATGAGTGTGAATTTATAACTCACACTACCAACATATTGTGTTCAACTACATAAACAAACTCTATGAATATCACTCAACCTTTGTGTTGACAGTTTTTAGCATGTATTTCAGGTGCATATTGATCAGGGATGGCACGGAGGGGCACATGCTCAATCAAGAAGGGTATAACATATTTTATCATTCAAAAAGACATCAAATGACTTTATATTGATGTACTTTGTAAACATGGAACCTTATGGGACCTCTTTTGTAAACTCTGATATATTATAATTTGAATGATAAATCCTTTTTAAAACGACTCAGTTAGAGATCGTTTTCTATTATTATGACTGTTGTGCCATCAAGTAACACCCAGTTTGAATTCCGTTGCATCATTGAATTGGGGGTGTTACAGTTATGAGGAAGTATAAATGCAAAGGTCAGGAGATTGGAATTGCTGAAAGATCAACAAAGGTAACTCTATTTTAAATTAATTGTGTATTATCTTATGAAAGATGTTGCATTGACACATATAACTGTGTTATGTTGCAGGTTCTGGCATGTTATCCCTGCTGGTGGGAATGTGTTTGAGGTGAGATCAGGAAGTGACGCATTCACAGTTGATGAACCAAAGATGTCTTGCACATGTAGAATGTGGCAGTTATCAGGTATACCTTGTGTGCATACTACAAAGGTAATACTCTATCTAAACAAGCTACCAGAGGCCTATGTTCCATCTTGGTTTGAAACAGACATGTATTTTGTGGCATATCACCATTATTTAAAACCAGTTGGAGGTATGAATTTCTGGCCTGATCAGAGTATGTACTCAGTAGTTTTACCTCCTAAACCCAAAAAAATGCCTGGTAGGCCTAGAAAGAAAAGAATTAGAGCAAAGGGTGAGGGTGGTAGCTCATCAAAAGTGTCAAGGGTAGGTATTGAGATTACTTGTAGTATCTGCAACCAAATTGGGCACAACAAAAAAAGGCACCTAGAAAACAGTAAGGGTTGTAGCTCAGTTGAAAAGGCACCTAGAAAAAATGTTGGAGGTAGGCCTAGAAAGAACAAGGTTAACCAGGATGAGGCATCTGTGGCAGATGATGTTATGCAGGTCAGACAAAGAAAAGAGAATGAAATAAGTGGGTCAAATAGAAAGAACAAGAAAAGAGGTTGCACTTCAACTTATGCAAGATGGTTTGGTGAACAGCAGAATGAAGAGCAAACTGAGATTGACTTGACACCTGTTCAAGTTGATCTCATGCAGACACAAGAAACTCAAACACAAAAGGTCAGAGTGAGGAGGCCTAGTGAAAGAATCATCAAAAGGAAGTTGGCAAAACAATTGGATGGCCAAGGCAGCACTCCTCAGTCTGCCATGAATATAGATGATGCTTGAACTACTGTCATTTAATGTGCCCATTTTGTACATCTTTTGAGGGCAACTTATGTAAACAATTGGTAACTAATCTTGGTATGTAATATGGCTAGAACAAGTAGTATTTAGTAGCCACTAATGTATTTAGTAGAACAAGTAATATTTAGGGTAACTTATGTAATGACCATCAACCAATAGCCCATTTTGTACATGATACAGGGCACTTTTGATGGTCAATCCAAAAACTGTTATGTCATAACATAACAAAATGCAATATGCAGTTTGGTATTCCTTTTACTATTCTTCATGTGACCTTATCTTTTTGCTCTATATAACATAACAAAATGGATTCCAACATTCATAAGATTACTTTGTTACTTCAAAGGTGAAAAGTAGCACAAAAGTGACCAACAAACATGACATAAATACAGTAACATAACAAATGGTCAAAGATTTCATAAATACAGTAACATAACATTAAAAAGATCCTTAGATCACTTCGATAATGACATACCAACCAAAACACAGATTACACACAAACATCCTAACATGATGATACACAACTTATCATACAATTCCAACTTTGAGTTTCTAGCCTTCAACTCATCTTCCAATCTTGACTTTGTAGCCTTCAACTCATCTTCCAACCTTGACTTGTCCAAAGCAAGAGACTCAATTATTGGTCCACTATCCTCATTGTTCTTCATTCGCTTCTGCCTTAGATAGAACCCATACACCAACTCTTTGTAGTATTCACTAGGAAGATCTTCATCCAGAAACTCATACACATGACAAACATTGCATGTGACAAATCTCTTACCCGGATTCCTCCTTGTGGTGGCTGTTTGCACTCTTAATTGACGATTACAGTTACAAAAATGTTCAATCTTACCTCCAATTAAACGGGATTGAGCTGTGCTTGAACTGCTCATGCTTTAGGGTTCTTGTTCGACCATTTATGGAGAAGGGATTATTTGGGGAAAGAGGGAAAATAAATAAGTTGAAAGGGGATGGTAGGGTTTGCAAGTGGAAAAAAACAATAGATAAAAATCACCCTCCAAGTTACAACATTGTCAAAACGGACCAAAAAGTGTGAAAAAACAGGGTAAAACGGGATTATTTTGATTAAGAAATGCCACGTCATCAAAATAGTTACAATAGTGGTGATTAAGGGAGTATGTGCCCACAATAGGAAAACAAAAGTTTGATGCCTACAAAAGAATAAGGTGGCAAGTATGATGTCTTTTCAGATGATTTTCCCTGGATTCTCTACTGGGGCTGACAAGGCAGTGGTGACATGGTGGATGAGGTCAGCAGGTGATCGTAATGCGAGTACGGTGGCGTTAGGTGCAGATCATGAGCAGAAGGAGCAACGTAAAGAGGAGACAGTGGTTAACGGTGGTGACGGTGAGATTGCGAGTTATTGGGGAGTGCCACCATCTAGGCTTACGAAAGAGGATGGTACTGAGTGGAAGTGGAATTGCTTTAGGGTAGGGTTTTGGTTTTCATTATTTTACGTTATTTTGTTATTTATTATAGCAATATCTATTACTGTATAATGTATTAGCGTTATTTTGTTATCAATTATAGCAATATAACAATGCTAATTAATAGTATTATTGCTGCATTTTAATTAATAGCGTTACTGATAACAAAATAATGCTAATATTACTGTATATTAATTAACGTTATTTTGTTATCACTTATTATAGCAATTTAACTAATAACAAAATAACACTAATTAATTAATAACTGTATATAAATTCTAGCAATATCTATTTCTATATATTAATTAACGTTATTTTGTTATCAGTTATTATAGCAATATAACTAATAACACTAATTAATTACTAGCCTTAGGCCCGCCCCGATGGGGCGCTAGCATTAAGTCTTATTATTAAGAATATAAATGTGTTACATGTATTCTACAAAAAAAAAAAATATATATATATATATATATATATATATATATATATATATATATATATATATATATATATATATATATATATATATATAATCCTAATATTTAAGTCCTTTGTTGCCTCCAATACAATATGTGTACTGCATTACTATCACTTCCAGCACAAATGCATCAGGTTACAACTTGCAAGGACGTGACTAAAAAACTAAAAGATTACATAGGTCTAAGAATTCACTACTTCGGTCACATGTTTTTTGGTTTGTCTTAAAAGGGATTAAATTTAATTATACATAATAATTAAGATTTTAAACAAATCATTAGGAGTGGATTTAACTGATCTAAAACAGAAACTACATCAACAATAAGTGATATAAAACTTAATAACTAAACTCATTTTTTGCCGTTGAGACACAAAACCCTTATCTTCCCATATCAACCATAAGTAGATCCTGGTTCTTTGCAAACATTAGGTAATCAACAAATTAAAAAAGATCATATGATAGTATCAATCGGTTTCAGGATACAATTAAATTCATGAACATAGCCACTCGCATTGCTTTTCGTTTAAGGACTTTGATACTACATGAATTGGCCTAACATATATACCAAACTTCTTTACTATTATGAACACAAACCTTTGAGTTCATTATTGAAGGTGCTCTGCTCTTTTCTCAGCATCTTCAAACTTTTTTATTAACTCGCCATTCCCTTCTAGTAAAGACTTTATAGCCTCTTCTACCTTTTTTTTGGCAGCAAAGTCTGCACAAAGGTATAAATTAAGCAACCAAATCCTATGGTTTTTTTTTTTTTGGCAGCAAAGTCTACACAAAGGTATAAATTAAGCAACCACATCCTATGGATTTATCTAAAAATTTACTGTACGGATTACTACAATTCCACCACCACTATTTTAAGAGCTGTGAGTTATCGAATACCTCCTAAATATCAAATTTTAAGAGCTGTGACTTAGAGTCTCTACCTTCAAACTTTCCACCTCGGCTGTCAAGGTGTCAACCTTTTCGATGTCCTGAACTATGATTGGAGTCTCCTTAACCATTGGAGGAGCCTCTTCAATAGCTTTTCGTGCTGCTTCATGCTCTTTAATTACTTTGGCATTTGCTACATCTATTTGGATTTGCATAGCATGTAGAGCATCCTGCAACTTTGCAGTTTCTTTTGCTTTCGACTCTTCTAATTCAGTCTGTAGAAGAGTTAAATCAAAGTGGTAATGAGAAATCAGTATAAACTATAATGTGGGGACAGTTAAGTAAATTTACCTTTGGTCACTTCTCCAACTGCAAACGCCATGTAAGTTCCTCCACAAGCTTTTCTAGTTTGTCTTTTGCCTCTTTGACGGCACCACTCTCCCTTGCATCCTGAACATTTACAAATGCTTGGTTACTGAATCTATGTATAATTTAATTACCAGAAATCATAAGGTCATTGTGATGCAATAAATACCATTTTAAGTGCCCGTAGCTCTCTCTTGGCCAATGTTCACCTCCAACCTCATTGAGTATACAAAGCAGCCTTCTAAAGCTTCTTATAGCAGGAATGTGCTTTGTAGCAACCTTAGTGAGCCTGATGCCATTACAAAAAAATAATTATAATTCATATATCTATAAACATTAATTTATAACCATGTTTTTAACCAAACTTGTATACAAATTGCAGCCTTAGTTTGCTTGCGGTGTCTGAATTCATCGCAACCAGTCATTGTTCTCAAACCCGTTTGCAGTGCGATTGTAGAAACCCTAAGTGTTTGATAGGATTTGCTAGCAATAAAACACCTAAAGTCCTTTTGAATCTTGACTGCTGTTGCTTCTCTTCTCAACTGCTCAAATTTCTTGTAAGTTGATAAACCTGTACAAAGGAATAAAAAGAAAATCAGACTCTAATAAGACTTTAGGATATCGAAATATAAAAAACAACACAGAATTGTGGAGGAACCTCGCCAGCAAGCAACTTGATAACAGCTTTGCGTATTGAAACATACTCCTTGAGTGCAATGTAAGTACACATTTGCCTTTGAACAATTCTAGTTGCATTCGCAAGAACTTCTACCCTCCTTGCATCAAGTTCTGTCATTTTACCAACTCGCATAAACAAATTGGTCCTACCAATATGCAAAAGTATTAATAATGTCAAAACTTGGTATCTAGAAGCTATACCTCACCAATAGTATGTTGTATCATCTAGAATAATGGGATTTATAAAGATATTGCCACCGTGTAGCAACAAAGATCTATAGTCGAGTATGAAAGGACAAATAAAAAACTTGTAAAACCGAATGGCTTGATATCATAAAAACAACATAAAAAGAAGTTGGCCCAAGTAAAAATCAATGAATGTATGAGAGCTGATGGATCATACCTTTTTGAAACTGGCACCGTGTAAATTTTTCCTCTAATTTAATGGAGTCATTATAAATACCTGACCCAGCAAATAAGCGGTTCAATTTAAAATTCCCACAACATAAGCAGTGCCATTATGATAATCCAAACATCCCGAATATAAGCGGTTCAATTTAAAATTCCCAAAATTCCCCTATATATGCAAAATCAATAAGAAATTATAATGCACTTTAAATAAGCAATTTCAAACAACCTATATGAGCTAAGCTCCAATGATGCATTACTAACTATAAGCTAAACGAAATTCTATGAATTGAGTGCTAAAATACTTGAATATGTTCTCACCTTCACATATATAAAGAAGTTGCATCATATGATTCCAATCCCTAACACTTTCTGAGGTTCTCAACAATCGTTCCCCTCTGCTAACATTTATTCAACGTCAATGGCCGAGTATTTCAAATGAACGTCCTTTTCAGGGTGCTACAATGAAATCAACCATATATGAGTTAAAGGTGAAAATATAAAAAGGTGAAAACCGTAAGATTGTGTGACTACCTTTAGTACATAGTCATATATATCTGCTAAAGTATACTCGGTGATTCGGTCATTTTGAATGTCTTCCCACTGCTCGTTTGTCCGTATGTGAAAATACTCGTGGATAAGCAGTGATAATAATACATGAGCACAAAGATGAAGCCAAAATATTTATTAAAACAAAGTTCACTCACCATTGATGCCGCCAACAACGGATAGCACAACACTTTTTGTTCCATCCTGGTACACCTGCCTTGTGGAACAATCACATCTGAAAAACCTGTCTACACCAATCACGAACCACAATCAGTTACTCTAAAAGTTAAAAATTGTCATGACCACTTGACATTAATCTTCAAATAAGTAAAAAAAAAAATATACTTTTTTTTACCATTAACAAAAAGAAATACATTTTTTTAGATCAATTACACAAACTGATGATAAAGTTCAATCCTTTATAAATGAGGAACGTTTGTTACTTCTTCACATGAATTAAAAACATGGTTTAATCAATATAAATTATGAACTAATTTTAGATTTAAATTCAGTTCACCCCTAAAACCTAATTTCAAGAAAGCATAAGAGTTACTAAAATCCCCAAAACTACTGAAATTAAAAACCCCAAAAAAACTCTGATTTTATAATAATAAACACGAAGAAAAATAAAAAAGATAACCTTACCAAATCAAATATCCAATATCATTCGTATGATTGATTTGGTTATTCAGACTATCAAACATCCTTGATCGTTTAGTTGATTTGTGATATTTTTCGGCTTATGTCTTCAGCCTTTTTTTTTTAAGATTAATTCATCATCGTCTTTAATCGTTTTTATTCGGGTATGATATATATTTGTTTTTTGGTTTATGATAATAGAAAGACATAGTGATTGCTGATATTGGGGATGGTAACTGATATTGGGGATGAATTGATTTAGGGTTAATCGTTTTGGGGAAAATTGTTTTTGGTAAAATTGGGTGATGCGTTCATTAATTTACATCATGATTTGGGCGATCATGGATGTATGTTCTTTCGAATTATGTTTGGAATTTGGGGATGAAAATTGGGGGTTTGCTTGTTCGTGGATTGCTAGGAGGGTTTGATCTTCCGTTATAGTTACTTTTGTTGTGTGTTTTGTTTACAATAAATGCTGGAAGGCGAAATTTCATATGGTCCATTGGATCAAATTAAATGTCAGGTGTCATTATCTGGTAATTTTGAGGCAAAGCTTTCCTTATAAAAAGCTTGTTTTATATAGCAATATAACTAATAACACTAATTAATTAATAACGTTATTACTGTATATAAATTGTAGCAATATCTATTTCTGTATATTAATTAGCGCTATTTTGTTATTAGCTATTATATTAATTTGTTACGATGATTATTGATGATAGTAACGTAATTTAGTCATAAAATTACACGTAATTAATTATTTTGTGTTATCGTGTTTTTATAGTGCATGATTATAGGTTGTGAACTTATGATATCGGAAAATGAAAGCTATTACTAGCAATGATGCCTATTTGTTATTTTGTTATCAGTTCTAGCAATATAATTGTTACTACTAACGTACTAATGATAAGGTACTTGTATATTGTAGCGTTTTTTTTTTTTTTTCTCAGTTATAGAGATATAGTGTTAGCTTATTTTTTAGGCATTAGTTACGTGTTATGCAGATTATTACTAGTAATGATAATTTCCTGTATTTTTTAGCGTTATTATGTTTCGATCAGCAATAGAGATACAATGTTAGCGTAATTTTTAGCTTCTAGTAACGTTTTATAAAAATGATTACTAGTAATGATACATATTTGTTATTTTGTTATCAGTTATAGCAATATACTGAGTTATCATGTTTTTTAGGTTATAGTAACTTGTTATGAAAATTATTACTAGTAATGATAACGTGCTTGTATATATATTAGTCTTATTTTGTTTTTCGGTATAGAAATATAATGTTTTCGTATTTGATGAAGTATTATGAAAATTGTTAGTAGTAACTCATGTTACTAGTGGTGTTGTATTATTGCTGGTAGTGTCAGAGTATGAATGGGAAAATTCTTTATGTACCTTTAAAGTAGAAAATACCAACCCCTACTGTCCTCACAAAAAAAATTTTTCTTCTAATACCCTTGAGGCGGAGGTCGCCCAAAAATCTTGGGCGGATTAATTAGTAATGTGACATGTGTCCCTAGGTGTGTCCCCACCAGGTACACTTTAGCACATGCATTATTTAGGCGACTAGGCCCACAAAACTTGAGCGACTTGATCTTTTTGACTTTTTTCCTAAAAAAATATGGTCTTTTTTTATTGTTTTCTAGTACATATATCTTGGGCGAATGAGTCCCACTGTTCTTTATTCTTGGGCGACTTGTTAAGGATGTGGCAAAGCTTACATCCACGAATACAAACTAAATCTTCATTTAAAAAGAGAACATCCAGGTCATTTCCCAGATGAAAATCCCAAAAATGTCCTTCAAAGTGAAATGGATGCGAGCAGCGATCATGACGGGTATATAGTAAATCGAGGAAACACCAAATCCCAGAAACAGTTCCGACCTAACTTTAATGTACAGCTCCCACCGGATAAAGTGATGCAACATAATAAAGCTCCTATGGCTGGTGCGAAGAAGCAAACATGGCCAGTGGTTCATAATGTGTATGATGATGAAGATAGTGAAGAAACTGAAGAAGATCGTGACGAAGGTGAGGGTCGATGGGGTTATGGTGATAATCGCAATCATGAAAATGATGATGAAGAGACGGACTATGAGAACTAGGGTCACTCATTTTCAATATTTCTTTTAGATTCTAATGATGAGGATAATGGTTAGTCAATTGTGTTTAGATGGTTTTAGTTTTAAGGACATTTTGTTGTAGCATGTATGATGTATCCTTCTGCGTTTTAGTTGAAATGAAGTTGGTAGTTAAAAAGAACAGTGGGACATAAAATAAAGTGTACTACATACATAACAAGTCGCCCAAGAATAAAGAACAGTGGGACCCATTCGCCCAAGATATATGTACTAGAAAACAATAAAAAAAGACCATACTTTTTTAGGAAAAAGACAAAAAGATCAAGTCGCCCAAGTTTTGTGGGCCTAGTCGCCCAAATAATGCATGTGCTAAAGTGTACCTGGTGGGGACACACCTAGGGACACATGTCACATTACTAATTAATCCGCCCAAGATTTTTGGGCGACCTCCGCCTCAAGGGTATTAGAAGAAAAAAAAATTTTGTGGGGACAGTAGGGGTTGGTACTTTCTACTTTAAGGGTACATAAAGAATTTTCCCTTATTGCTGGTAGTGTCAGAGTATGAATGTGATAATGTTTTCATCTCTCTTGATGAACCGTACATACGAAATATATAATCACTGTGACAAAAGTTCAATACGAAACAAAAAATATTTAAAGAACAAACCGTTGCATGTCAGCCCTTGATATAATTTTGATCCGACGGTTACATTTACTTTCATTTGTCTAACTCATTTAGCTGTAGGGGTAGTTGTGTCTTTTCATTTACACTCTCACCCACTTGTTGACAAACACTCTCATTTACACACTCTTTCTCTCTTACCGAACATTCATCAGATCTAATCTTTTCAAACCTAATAAATCTTTACTAAATAATTTGCTTCTCATTGCCGGTGGTGGCGGAGCTAGATTCTTAATTGACGGTGAAGATTGCGCCGGCGTTAGTGGCGTTGTAAGATCAGGAGATGACGGAATCGGAAACTCCGGTGCCGGAAATAATGAATCGGATTGAGAAAAGTCGTCATTACCGGAGCATTGATGAGAGTGAGGATACCAAACCATAACAGAATTCCGTTGATAATTGAAACGGTTAACAGGAAGATGGATATTTTTTTAGCTTTAACAGAATACCGGTGATGGTGATTCGCCGGAGAAACCACGAATACAGATGTCCAGCTGTCAGTTGCAGGAGGTGGAGCGACGTCGTTTGGATCGATTTTGAGTAAGGTGCGTAGGTGTCCTTGTTTGATCCAAGTGCTGCTTCGTAGTCCATTTTTTTTATGTAACTGCTTGTAACTTGTAAGCTTGTCCATTTGGATTCATATTGTTTGTTTGAATTGTAGTGGAAATAACTAGAAGTTTGTTGTTTGAACTTGTTTGGATGGGTTTGGGTATTGAAGAGTGTAAGGATTCGAAATGTGTACACACTTTGCTTATTGTCCATCCAGTTAAGTAAAATGATGGTAGATATTTTATTTTCTTTAATTGAGTAGCCAAATTAATTAAAGGGCGTATGGCATACATTTTATTTTTCTAAATTTTATTGGAGGGTGTTTGGGTTGCTATTTTCATTTTGCACAAACGGTTTAGTTGTTTACATGACACATAAAATTAGATGAAACGCATATGATTTATTTGGCATATCACATGTGATTCAGTTTACATAAAAAAGATCATACATGATTTATATTTTTCCATAATACAACACAAACAGAAAACAAAATCACGTGTGATTTACTCATATCGAAAACAAAAAACAAAATCCCTTGTGATGCACCAAAGAATCCCATGGGATTCACAATGAATCCCTTGTGATTCATACTGAATCCCTTTGAGATTCATACTGAATCCCATGTAATTTCATACAGAATCCTTTGTGATTTATCGACAAGATAAATCATACAGAATCTCATGTGATTTCATACAGAATCCCTTGAGATTCATACAAAATCTCATGTGATTTTGTACTTACAGTTTATATAAAGCAAAATGAAAATCCCATGGGATTTATACAGAATCCCATGTGATTCTCTCTGATCCCTTTTGATTCATATAGAATCCCATGGGATCCATACAGAATCCCATGAGATTCTTTGATGAATCACCTGTAATTCATAAAGATTACCCATGTGATTCATACAGAATCCCATGGGATTCTATATGAATCCCAAGGGATCAGAGAGAATCACATGGGATTCTATATAACAACATACAACTTTTTAATAAAAAGATTCAAAGAGCTCATTTCAACAATTGTATAAAAAACATCCACCCTTAAAAAGCTGTGACATAAAAGTATAAAACTCAAAAACAGTGATTTACTCATTTTTACAAATCACTTGTGATATTTTAAAAATAACAAATCACAATTGATTTTTTTACGAATCCCGTGGGATTTTTCTGGACGAAAATTTTGAAAAAAAAGTTCGTCGAAAATATATAAAAGTGCATATCTATAGAAAGATGATTTAATTCTCGTCGCGATGGTGTATTTTTCGTAGCTTAAAGATTTACCGTTTGCAAGATATATTGTTTTTTAAAAAAAGGTTGAAAGTGGGTTTTTATATTAAATGAGCTAAAATGCCAATTTTGCCCTCCCTTTATTTTTTTTGTCTGATCTATACCGTTGGATGAAATCAAAATGGAAGGCTAGGATGTACTTATTTGTTCTTTAGATTTTTTTTGTTTGTCATGGATCTCACCTCACTATACATCATCTATTTAGGGTAAATTGTAATCACCCTTAACTATAGCTAATCAACACTATTTGCCAACTCATTTAGAGCTTATCCATTTACACGTTTTATCCTTTACACAACATATACAACTAACACTCCCCCGTAGTCGGAGCGGGAGGACACCGGACGCTCAGGCTGGTGCGAAACTCCTCAAACAAGGCAGATGTTAATCCTTTCGTGAAGATGTCTGCATACTGATATCGAGAAGGAACATGAAGAACCCGAAACTTTCCGGTGGCAACCAAGTCTCGAACAAAGTGAATGTCAATCTCGATGTACTTCGTACGCTGCTGCTTAACCGGATTACAGGATAAGTAGACAACACTAAAATTATCGCAGTAGATAAGCGTAGCGGAAGATAACGGAGTGTGTAGCTCTCGAAGTAAATTCCGTAACCAACAGGTTTCGGCAACAGCGTTGGCAACCCCATGATACTCTGCTTCTGCACTAGAACGAGAGAGAGTCGGTTGCCGTTTAGAAGACCAAGAAAGTAGATTGTTGTCAAGAAAAACAAAGTAGCCTGAAGTCGATCTCCTAGTGATGGGGCAACCATCCCAATCCGCATCAGAATAGGCAACCAATGATGAAGTAGAAGAAGCAAACAACTGTAACCCATAGTCTAAGGTACCCCGAACATACCGCAAAATCCATTTGAGAGCCGAGAAATGGGGCTCTCGAGGGTCATGCATATAAAGACAAACCTGATGAACTGGCTAAGATAGATCTGGGCGAGTGTAGGATTCTACAAAAATCCGTTGTAAAAAATCTCGTTGATTAATGATAATCTTGTATTACCGTTTAATAAAACCCATTTTTACGGGAAAATTTAAACTTTTCTCTTCTATGTTATTATAAACTCGTTACGTTTCACGATACATATTAAATAACGATACGAACTCGAGATACAATCCAACCGCGACACCACGTTTTCTCTAAATTCAAACGCCACAATTTATAACTATTGATAATGCAACGTCTACGTTAAAGCATTAACATTTTCCTAATTACCCTAAATTATTCCTAAATATTACATTTAAATTATAACTAATTACATTTAATTTCACTAATTCCTTTTCCAATCATACCACAAACCAAACCGGACCCTTATATTCTCAGCCCACCATACGAGCCCAAGAACACAAGCCCATCACCTTTACAAAATTTATTTTCCTTTCTTTCTTTCTTTTCTAGCCCGATCCCAAACACCCTTACAAAAACATATCGTATCTTCAAATATTCGAACGTAACATACCTATGTCTTTACACCATTATGATCACCACATATTGAACTATCATTGTGCAAATTCCCAGCCTTGAATGTCGAGTATTCTGATGTGTGCGTGATGTCGTTGTGGTTTTAGCAGTATTCAAGTTTTAAATTTATATTTAGCCGACTTATCAATAAAACACACACTTTAACGAGCAGTGTACCCGGTCAGTATGAATATAATGGTAAGTAGAGTGTCGATCACCAAGAGTGGAACGTATTATCTAGTTATTCTAATCAGTATTTTAATATCTTAAGTTAGCTATACAAACTAATCTAACGCAAGGGGGTTTCAGCCTGAGAGACTGGCACGGTTTGGTTGTGATTAAATATAAACTAAACTAATAAGCACGAATTAGCGATTAGCACACACGTACACAGATAGATACTTGAGACAATAAGAAGACCTGTCCTGATGATTAAGTACTTGTCACTTGTTTTATTGCTATGTTTTATATGAAGTGTATGTAATTAACCCTTTCTCGTTGGCTCTAATCTTATCGGCGAGTAAACCCTTAATGATTACTTATGTCTATCCCACTATCCTAGAATATTGAGCATTTGTGATGCCCACGTTTCGTATACGCTAGAATAGATAGGCGAGGAAGGGCATGGCGACCCAAGCAATGCTCAGCTAGACACAGAGGTTATCAATGCACTAATAAAAGTCACCAAAGACATCAACATATAAACTTTAATTAATGGAAAAACAATTTTAAGGGGTGCCCATGGTTTTCCGTAGTCACATGGAATCGGCCCGTCAATCCTGATGAATTAAAGTGTACTAATACAATAAAACAAAACTACTTAATGAATTGAATACATGCAGGACCTTCTTACAGCTCTTGTATCTTCGTTCAAGGTGTGTCTTGTGCTGCTAATGCGTCTGACTTCGTCCTAGGGTTTCTTCTGTCTTCTGCTAAGTCTCGTACTAGGTATATTGCACACGAAATTCGTCTGACTTTGGGGTATTTATAGTTTCTGTCTGAGGGTTAGATGCGGCGCATTGAATAAGTAGATGCGGCGTATTGACTTAACTTCGCGTGGGGTCCAAGATTAATATATTCAGGAATATTCGTAAACCGCCTTAAGATGCGGCGTAACTCCATTTCTCTATGCGGCGCATGTCCTTTGCTGTCTTGGATCGTAACTTGTGAAATCTTGATAGTGATGTGCCGTATGTAAGAAGTGTGTTGCGGCGTATCTGGAGCAGAATGATCTTGATCTTGTACATTTCAATAGACTCTTAACTTCTTGCTTGTTTTGCTCCATAATTAGTCCAAAATCGCCAAGTTTCACATAATACTTGTTTTTACCTGAGAATTACAAAAGTAAACATTAACGTATCAATTCTCACAGATAATATAATAAAACAAGTCAAATAAATAGGATAAATGATGATAATAAAATGTACTTATTTGAGTTCATCAAATATCCCCCCACTTGAACTTTACTTGTCCCCAAGTAAACCTTAGAATAAATCTTATGAAAATGTATCCTAAAAGATATTAGGATTTATTTTTGTATTTAAGCATGTATTCGTTTTTGTCATAATCACACAACCAAACACTTAACGAATTAGAAATAAAATAAAATATTTTGATAAAAGCAAATCTAATCGTTTAACTGTCCAGTCGTGACGAATATTCTATCATAAGCTTGGCAAGTATACGCATCTCCCCCACTAAAGCCAAGGAATAACAAGTCTAAAGCGGTAAAAAGGGTTTTGTTGGTTAAGGGTTAATCATTCTTCTTAATCTCTATCGATCTCGCATTCCAGAAAAGGCGACAAAATCACAAATACATGATCGAATCCACGACCACGATACTTGCAATTGCTCAAATCCTTAACTCGAATGGGCTATAGATAGGACCAAGTAATCTTCACCAATAATATTATATCAAAAAGGGCGACAAAATCATAAATACATAGCCGAATCCACGACTACGATACTTAAGATTGCTCAAATCCCCAATCTCAATAAATCAAAGGTTTGGATAAAGAATGATATAGGGTATGGATAATATTTGGGATACAAATTGGTGTAAAATGAAAAATAAACAAAACGGATAAATTAAAATCCTAAGTGTGGTTAATCACTTTCCCAACCATCCCATGAATAAGACTCATATCATTGAATAACTCACGCTTTAACACTTGAAACACACGTTTTAGGTAGACACGAATTATACTCAACAAGATCTCAATCAAAAGAATAATCCTAGTTGGCGTTCCCATAACGGCCAACTCCTATTCAATCCATAAATATAATATACAACAACTAGTGGTGATATCGACCACTTAATACAAAACTTTACATTAATTTGGTTAAACAAACTTCAAACTTTTCCTTTTTCTTTTTCTTTTCTATTTTTTCGATTTTTTTTTTTTTTTTTTTTTTTTTTTTGAGACATCGACATATGTGTAAAATTTCACAACTTTTCTATCACTATTTTTCCGGATAGTTTTTCCATAATTTTCATACTTTCAGAAATAACTGTAATAGCGAAAGTAGTAAACACACGAAAAATAAACTCAAATATATACAATATTTACTTTCATACCAATTGCATTGTGCAATTTCCTGACTCAACCAAAGATAATGAATTACGCACGCGAACACAGGTAATGTAAGGAAACATACTTTGCCTAAAGCAATTAACCAACCACGGATTTTAATCTACAGGGTAGGCTAAGGTGTAAGAGTGTAACGAAACATTATAACAAAGGTGTAAGAAACGAAAGGAATGGCTCTGAGTGTTTTTCTAGGGGTATCTTACTCTAAAAGTGAGAGTAACAAAGGTTTATAGGGGGTTAACTAACCAATGTAGTTAGTTAATATCACATAACATATAAAGGTTATTTGGGTGTAATCCTAGAAATTTACCAATTTAGACAATTCATTCCAATTATATAGATAATACTTATTATGGTGGTCTCGAATAGTATACAAGCCAAGTTCTAAAGTTTACAAGTCACCGGCACACTCATAGATTTGTGAATTTTGAAAAGTTCACAATTTTTGAAAATAATGTTATGTGTGCAGCTATGTAATTAGACTTTAAACAAAAACATGCTAAAATTTTTTAAATTTTGATATATTAAGCGCATTTTAAGCATATTTTGAAAAAGTTTAGAACAAGTAAGTGTTCTAATTCTCCAATCCCCCCACTTAAGTTAAACAACGTCCTCGTTGTTTGCTACAAAGGTTAAAAACTGGAAAATAAAAGAATTAGAACAGAAAAACTCCCCTGAGATTTGCTCGGTATGATCCTCCATTATTTGTTTAAGAGCAAAAATCAACTTTCTTGTGGATGAAAACGTTTAAGCTTCATATTTGATGTATCCACAGAAATGCAGGAATCTATAATACCATTCAGACTTTAACACACCTAAGTTAAGAAAGTTCAAACTTGCATAATACATTAGTAGTTAGTAAAAATAAAACTTTAAAAAAATTAAAATGAAAATCATCAGGTCAGTCGATACGCCGTATCTTATGGAAGAAGATACGCCGTATCGAGCCTGGAATAAGTACGAATCAGAATAAAAGATGCGTCGCATTGGTATGTGCTTAAACACATACTTTTTCTTGACCAAAACCAGACCAAAATAACCAAAAACCCGACCAAAATGCCAAAAGATATTGTGTTTTTGTGTTTTTGTATGTGCAGGGAAGGATATCATGAAAATTGACAAAAGACACGGAAAAATCAGAAAAAACGAGCATGGGATACGGAAACGGCTCAGAACCGGAACCGGGAAGAAAAACATGGTCAAAAAGTCAACCGAGGTCCTCATATTATCAGAGATTGTCAATTTCAGCCCTTAGATCATCTTTATAAAAATGGCAAGATCAGTCCCTCCAAAAATCCAGAAATTACACATTTAGTCCCTATAATTAAAACCCATAAACCTTAATTCCTATATAATCCGGATCCATATTAAAACAAACCCACTTATCAATAATCAACCCACACCATTTAAGTAACCCAACCCACCATAGTTACTAGCCCAGCCCATTTCCTTCTTCCCTTGACCCGATCCGCTCACAAAAACCCGGTCAACCCTTCCTTCTATTACTCCTCCCAAGTCAAAAAAAATAAAAACACACACCCTCACACAAACGCGCCCAAAGCTTTTCATCCCCAAAATATTACCAAGAACCCTAGTTACTGTACCTCCAAAATTACCTCGTACTAAAATTATTACCCAATGATTAAAAGCTTCTGGAAGCACCTGACAGCTGCAGGGACACGTGGGGCTTGCTTATTGGAGGAGCCACCTCATCCATTCTAATCCTACGGCCAAGATCAAGCGTAAAGAGCAAGCAAGTGATCTAAGGGTGGAAATGAGCTCAAACGCACACGGATTGCCAAGGTGGCATGACCTAGAAGGTTCATTCGTAGCCTATAAATAGAGAAGGATTTCTCCTCAATGAAGCGGTTTTTTCTTTTATCATTGTAATTTTTTTTATGCTTTGAGTTTATTGTTTTATTGTAATTTTTCTGTTTTTATAAATTTCAGTCTCTTTAAATTTCATTTTGTATCAGTGTTACCTTTGAACTCTTTAAATTTTATTAATGAAATTTCATTTAAAGTTCATTTGATTCTGCTGTCTTAATTCTTGTTACAGTATTGCTTGCAATTTATTTAGTTGTTATTAATTTAGATTTCTGAATTTCATTCTAAAAATATATATATATATATATATATATATATAATAATAATAATATTATTCTAGCTTATTAATAAGCTGATTTCTGTTTAGTTAAGCTTATATAAGCTTCATAGCTTACTGTAAGCTTTCATTCAGTCCATTTTGTCTTTACTTCACAAAAATCAAAATACTCAAAACAGTCAAACAAAGTCAACTGCCATGGTGATGATGATGATTATGGGGTGATTGTGGTATGCTAATCAGTGAAATGGAAGTGATTAGCCTATCTAAAGATAGGCTGGCATAGTGAACCCCCTCTGTTTGAGCTGAGGGGGATTTGTTTGTAAGTTCTAAAGTTTTAAATTCCTCTTAAAATATTGTAGTGTAATAATCTGTTCATCCTTGCTTGTTTGATGTTAGTTTGTCTTATTTGATCTCAGTTTGATTAGTATTAGTATAATTGGTAGCTTAAATCAGCTTGGTTTAGAGTAATTTGCAAAAGTTGATTTTAAAGTGGTGTTTGGATCAGTATCAATTAGGAGTTGATTAATTGGTTTACTGTAGATTTACCTATATAAGTGCTTTGGATTTGCTTAAAAATAGTAATATTAGCTTTTAGTAGAAGCTTATAAGTTCATTATGGTTGATTTGGAAGTTTTGAACACATAGGAGGAAAGCTAGAAGCTCAAACTGCCCATAGCTAGCTCAGAATAAGCTGAGCTTATTCAGAGTACTCTTTTTGGATTTATAGGTTCATTTTAAGTGTTCAAATCTAATTCTAAAAGCTGGTTTACTATGGTTTAGTTCTAAACACTTTTGCGCCAAAAAATCAGTTGACTGCTGTCACAGTCATTTTTTGTGCAGGCTTGGTTTTTCAACTGCTGATCTAAATCCAATTGAGACTTATCTAGTTAGGATTAGGACTTCACTTTTGGTTTGTAGCTAGTTGATACAACAAGGATTAAGTGCAATATCTAGGATCAAGGTTATCAGCTTATTAGAAAGCTAATTTGGCATCTGCAAATCAGAACACTACATTGCTTAATCTGCTGCATCAGTTGTAGTTTATTTTTTGGGACCTGATCTAGTGATTAATTAAGCTTGCAATTGTTGATGGCTTTTGGGGCTTTTGTGAGTTTTAGGTATTCAGTAGTACTAGCTTCATTTTGCCCCCATTAGGTTTCAGTTTACTGCTTAATTGGACTGCTTAATTGGGCTGTGAAGAAGGGCTGATCACCACCTGTTTTTGTCTTAATTTGTAACTGCTATTGTGCTTAAATTGCTTATTCAATCTGCTTAATTGATCATTTTCAGTAGTTTTGAGCTTATAATAGTCAGTTAATCAGTCTTTGAGTTTCTTATTAGTTTTTGTCATTTTCAGCTTATTTTTAGCTTATTTCACTAAGTGATTATTAGGCTGTTTTGCTTATTTGAGCTTAATCTGGTTCTGAATTTATTTTTCCTAGACTGCTTCTTTGATTTTAAAATTACTCAGAAATTTTCAGATTTTTCCTAGTTGTTTTACTATTTTTAAATCATTTAATTAGATTTAACTAGTTTTAAATTCATAAAAAATTATTAAAAAGTCAAAAAAATATTTTTCTTTTTCCAAAAATTTTCTTTTATCAGATTTAATATAGGAAAATTATTTTTATATTTTTAGGTCTTAAATTTTAGAAAATCACTTTTATTTACGTTTTTTAAAATTACGTCGCATTAGTTTTTTTAAAATCCAATTCTCGTTTAAATGTTTAGTTTATTATTCTATTAGCTTAGTTTAATTGTTAATCTTGATTGTTATTTTAATATTAGTAGTGTAATCAAAAATCAATCACTCTTATTCACATTCACTACACGAATCACAAAATCCCGAATCACTAAATTCCATTCAATCTTCATCGGGACTACGACTCGGGTCTTGCATATTTCTTGTGCAATTCTCCCTTGATCTATAATTGTTAAATCAGTTTTTGGCGCCGCTGCCGGGGAAGGTTGACGCGAATTTGTGATTTTGTTTTTCGATACGTGTTTTGAAGACCCTTCCTCGGAAGTTATCGTTTTTATAAAAATAAAAATACAAAAAAAAAATAAAAAAAATAAAACACTTTTCCTAAAGTGTTTTCAAAAATCCAAAAATAAATATCCTCGCTCTCGAGAGGGCGTTGTAAACCATTCCGAATAAACAACAAAAGAGATCGTGAAGTTAAACGTTTCTCGGATTATTTCTTTACTACAACCTATACACGGGGTTTAAGGAGGTCTTGACATTAAATTGCAGACTGAAGAGATATCCATTCTTCTCTCCCGCCACGCTGCGCGTAGTTTTGAAAGAAACGAGTACGGTTGATCAACGATCACCAAAAAGAATATAATTTTAATTTTTCTTTATAAAAATAAAAATCCAAAAATATTTTATTTTCAAATTTGGTTTTTCTTTTTAATTTTGTATTTCTTGTCGGTGTATGCACACCCGTTCTTCTTCTCAACCTCTTCTTTCACCACTTTCAAATCCCGAGAGGATTATCCGTCAAAACAACCGTGTTCATTTCTCAACCGTTGAGGAAATGGCCAACAACCAACACGATCAATACCCTCCGGTGGGTGTCAATCCGGCTCCCGATCTCCGTCCAATGGAGGAACGTCTCCAAACACCTTTCAATGGTGTTAGACGAGCCATCGTGATACCCAATATTCAAGCAAATCACTTTGAAATCAATCACGGGTTACTCAATCTTATCACGGGTATCGCATTTCACGGACTTGATCATGAAGATCCTTATGTTCATATCCGAAATTTCACCGATATTGCTGAAACAATAAAGATTAACCAAGTTGATTACGATGTCATCAAAATGAAATTGTTTCCTTTTTCTTTGAAAGGAGCGGCTCGAACTTGGCTAGAGAAAGAACCCCCTAATTCCATATTAACTTGGGGAGATCTAGCTACAAAGTTCATCAATCATTTCTACCCTCCTTCCAAAACTTCTAGTCTCCGAACTCAAATCTTTTGATTTCAACAAGCTTTCGATGAATCGTTCAGCGAAGCTTGGGATAGATTTAAGGAGTTATTGGAGAAGTGTCCTAATCATGGCTTCTCTGACTTGCACCAAATTGACACATTTTATAATGGGTTGAGTCTGGCCGATCAAGACTCCCTAAATTCTGCTGCGGGTGGAAACTTGTTAACAAGAACTAGTCAAGATGCTTTCACAGTTATTGAGAATAAAGCAAAAGTGAGGAGTTCGAGAAACAAGATTCCCACTTCAAGTGCAAATAACAATGCTAATGATGAAGTTTTAGGGGCTATTGCAGTACTTGCTAAACAAGTTGAATCATTAACCAAAGCACAATCCCTTCTCATCAAGTTAATGTTGTCAATCAGAGTTGTGAAATTTGTGGTGGTCCTCACCAATATTTTGAGTGCCCAGCCTCCGGTGGCTACACTCAAGAGAATGTGTATGCTGCTTCTGGAAATTTCAATCAAGGTGGTAACGGTTACCAGCCTCAAGGAGACCGTAATCTCCTCAGCTACCGTTCTAACAATTTTCTCGGACCACCCGGTTTCACACAAAATCAAAATCAAAATCGGGCTAATCAAGGGAATTTTAACCAAGGGCAAAGCTTTCAAAATCAGGGAAATTTTCAAAAAGGCCCGAATCAAGGGAATTTTCAAAACCAAAATCAAGGGAATTATAATCATGGAAATTTTCAAAACAACCGAGGACAAAATTTGAATAATCAAAATCAAGCTTTGATTCAAAACCAACCGTCCTCAGATGAGCTTATCAAGCAATTTATGAAAAATCAAGAGGAAATGAATAGAATGATGATTAATCAAATAACCGAATTGAACAAACGTTTAAATGATCGACCCTCGGGTTCGGGTACATCTTCTCTTCCTAGCAACACAATTGCCAACCCGAGGGGCGATGCTAAGGCAATCACGACTCAGAGCGGTGTTTCATATAATGGACCCACGGCTCCGGCTACCGATTCTTCTCTACCTCCCAAGGTAGTCGACCGTGAACCCGAGGCGACCAAGGACATGGAACCTCCTACTAACAACGGAGGAACCAAAGACGTCCAACCTCCGGTCGTCCATCCATCTGAACCAAAGAATGTTGAGCCAAAAGAAATTCCCGTCAAAGCTAATCTTCCGTATCCTTCAAGATTGAATGATCAAAAGCTCCGCGAAAAAGATTCAAATCAAATGGAAAAATTCTTCCAAATCTTTCAAGAATTGCATTTCGATATAAGCTTCGCGGATGCTTTACTTCTGATGCCTAAGTTTGTTTCCACCATCAAGAGTTTATTGAATAACAAGGAAAAATTAATTGAATTAGCAAAAACTCCTCTGAATGAAAACTGCTCAGCGGTTCTCCTTAAAAAGCTTCCGGAAAAGCTTGGAGATCCCGGAAAATTCCTCATTCCATGTGAATTTCCGGGAATGGTTGAATGCTCCGCCTTGGCCGATCTCGGTGCTAGCATCAACCTAATGCCGTTGTCAGTATGGCAAAAGCTTTCTCTGCCCAAACTTACCCCCACTTGCATGACTCTCGAGCTTGCGGATCGTTCCATCACCCGTCCTGAAGGTGTAGCCGAG
Source organism: Artemisia tridentata subsp. tridentata (assembly GCA_021014915.2). Classification (NCBI taxonomy): domain Eukaryota; kingdom Viridiplantae; phylum Streptophyta; class Magnoliopsida; order Asterales; family Asteraceae; genus Artemisia; species Artemisia tridentata. The sequence continues at coordinate 42,172,882 of CP139505.1, forward strand.
GATGTCTTTGTCAAGGTGGGGAAGTTCCATTTCCCTGCCGATTTCGTGGTAGTTGATTTTGATGCTGACCCCCGGGTTCCTCTTATTCTCGGAAGATCATTTTTGAGGACCGGGCGGGCTTTGATTGACGTGTACGGAGAAGAAATAACTCTGCGAGTTGATAATGAAAAAGTCACGTTTCAAATCAATCAGAACTCTAAACCGCTAACCACCAAAAGCAACGTTGCTGTGGTTAATCAAAAATCTGATCCAGTAATTACTTCCGCAAGGAGTGATTCGATTCTTTCCAGATTTGCGGTTAAGAGTATGTCTGAAAAACGTGCCGAACTCAAAGCTATGAAAATTGCACCCGGTTCAACCAAATGGTTTGAAAGTTGTTCCGCGGATGTTAAAAGTATTCTTGATGATGATGAATCGGATTCGGAGACCACAACGGAAGAGGTGGAAATTGCTAGCTCTAAGAGCACACCTCTTGTCCCACCTCCGAAGACGGTTTATCGTGTAGAGATGGTTGATTATGTCCTTTCCGACTCTTCCCATCCTTCTCCTCCGATTGAGGAAAGTGATATTCAGAGGGAAGAGCTCGAGGTTTTGACTGATGATGCTCCAATTTCGCCGGAAATTGTTGAGACCAATAGTGATCCAGGGGAAGATGTCTTGAAATTTGATGAACCATTATTTCCCCTGGAAGATGTTAAAGAAAAGACACCTAAATCCGTTCCAGTTGTTGATTCAAAATCAGAAGAGCACAGTAGTGGCAGTACCACTTCTTATATTGATTCTCTTCTTGAGGAGTTCGCCGATGAACTCGCTCACATCGATCCGATCCCACCGGGGGATGAGGACGATGAGTTTGATTTTGAATCTGACTTAAGAGAATTGGAATTTTTACTGAACAGTGATCCGTCGAAATGTGATTCTTATCACGAGGAGTTCGCCGATGAACTCGCTCACGACGATCCACTTCCATCATATGATGATGATCTCTTTGACTTTCATGCTAATCTTGAGGAAGTTGAAAATCTTTTATACCATGCTCCATCATCTGATTCTTACTCCGAGCTTAATGATTTACAAGATGATGATGATCTCTTCTATTTTAGGGCCGATCAAACCGAATGGAGAAATCTTTTATATGGCAAACCTACTTCTGAAAAAGGCCCTAAAATTGAAACCATAACCGAGGATGCTTCAATAGTTTCTCATGACTTAGCTCCTCATTCTCCCGAGGATGATTTCTTTACTGAGTCCTCCATCGAGTACCCTGCTGAGTTTTCTTGTGAGGACAAAGTATTTAAGCCAGGCTTACTCCTTGATGGTGACATTCATCCTTTGATGAAATTGACTCTTGATAAGAATTTAAAGTTTCCCGCCTCATCTAAGGAACTTTTAATTCTGGAGAAAAGTGATTCCTCTCTTCTCATTTCTAATCATGAACTCCTGTTCTGCCCGGAGTCATCTCTGCTTGAAACTTTACTATCGTTTCCAGCCGGAAACGAAGACAAAGTTTTTGACCCCGGCATCACCGCTTTCATCTTCTAAAGCCGTGGGTATCTCAATCGGAGTGGAACTTTCGTATGCTTCAATGTTTATCCAAACATCTTGAACGAAAGTCCGATTGAGATTATCTCTTCCACTTGCTCCCCCAAGGACAAATAAATTCGGGGTCGAGTCAAGCTCATGTGACTCGGTTAACAAAAACAAGCGCTTCGTGGGAGGCACCCCATGCTTATCCATCTATCTTCTTATCTACTTTCTAATAAAACATGAGGAGGGATCCCTCTTCCATATCTTGTGTTTCGTGTTTTCTGTGGTATGTCCAGGAATGCCCGATGATGAAGACTCTCGTGCTCGTAGTTTCCTTCACGCTACTCGAGTTTCATCATCCGCTGCTCATCCGATATCCTAAATCTTATCGTTTACATCTATCTTTTGGCATAATTAATAAACGGCCTTAGATTTATGTAGGAGAACCCTTACCTTTAAGACATTGGGGACAATGTCTCGTTTTAGTCTGGGGGGGTAATCTTGCGATTTGATTTTTGCCTTGCATTTTTGCCGTTTACTCATGCAACCCTGTTTTTCCTCAAAAATTGAAAAAATCCAAAAAATGAGAAAATTTTAAAAATTTTTTGCAAAAATATAATAAATTTTGACATTTTTGTTGACTTTCCGCTGGTGAGAGTAGGAATAAAATTCTGACTTGACCGGGCGTGTTGAGCCCTAGCTTGTTCCCTTAACCATTTTATAATCTATAAGCTCGTGCTAGTCTTTTATACAAGGAGCTAGAAAACGCGAATTCTTTTCAAGAATTTGCAAGTTCCCATAATTGACTTTATATATGCATGGCTTGATTATTTGGCTAAGCATTCGCGGATCTTATTATTTAAGATTTTAAATTTGCGAAGAACGAGAAATGATAGAGTTGTTCATAAGTTAGATTGCTAAACGTGGAGTAGTTGGATCTCTTTAGAGCTCATCAAAGTTACTTGTGGCTTTTTGTTCCCATAAGCTTGTTTCACTCAAAAATAGAAATCTAGGAATAATTAAAGGTATTTTGGTTTTGGCGATAATTAGTTTCTATTTCTTCCTTAGAGAATTCTTGCTTATGAAAGTTGGGTACACATCAAGGTACTGCCAGTGTTACGGTGTAATAGACTATTCCATCTTGCCGGCTCACAACCGATGTTGGGATTGTTATAAAAGCCGTAGGACTTGGGGTTTGGCAAATAATTAATTAATATGATAATGAATAATAATAATCCAAAGCTATAAAAAGTTTTCTACATCTTGCCGGTTCGCAGCCGATGTTGTAGACTTCTAATAAAGGCAGAGGAAAAATTCCAAGGTCATAATAGACTATCACATCTACCGGTTCGCAGCCGATGTTGTGATTGTTATAAAGGGCCAAGGACTAAATACGTTAATGTGCTTAATAATGATTAAAAATGCCAAACTTCGACTCCGGGGGTATCCTAATAAAGGCTTCTGTCTCTGGACTCGTAGATGAGTTGTTTCGGTCGCAAATAAAAGGGATATCCTCAAAATCGTGTTAAATCAGAGACCTTGATGTGGACCTCATTTTTGTATGCAACGGTTTTCGAGGGAAGGTTTGGAAACTACTTAGCGTCTAAACTAGGTATCTTTATCGGACTAAAAATTATCGAAACGAGAATTTGAAGAAATTCATTTCTCACCAAAAATAAAATAAATAGAGGAAAATAGGAATTTGGGAACAAGAAGTAATTACACAAGTAGCTTTTATGGGTAGTGTTGGCAATCTAACTTGTAAATGACAATGATTTCATTTTTAAGCTTAGTTTGGGGACTCGTGAAAAATCAGGAACGACGAATTTTATCCGTATGGTCACTTCTTTATGAGTCGTGTTTCCTGCTCAATGACCCTAAAAGTTATCGTTAGATAATGATTGTCGACAAAGCCGTCACATAAATAATTAGAAAAATACAAAAATAGAATAAAAGGAAAAAATGGGGAGTTTTTAGAACTTAAGATTTCTTGATCTCTTTTGAAAATTTTGCTACTTCTCAAAGTTAGTAAAAAGAGATTGGAAATTTTTGGTTTTAAAAACGTGTTTTTATAACATTGCATGAGGACATTGCAATAGCTTAGTCTGGGGGAATTTGGTATGTGCTTAAACACATACTTTTTCTTGACCAAAACCAGACCAAAATAACCAAAAACCCGACCAAAATGCCAAAAGATATTGTGTTTTTGTGTTTTTGTATGTGCAGGGAAGGATATCATGAAAATTGACAAAAGACACGGAAAAATCAGAAAAAACGAGCACGGGATACGGAAACGGCTCAGAACCGGAACCGGGAAGAAAAACATGGTCAAAAAGTCAACCGAGGTCCTCATATTATCAGAGATTGTCAATTTCAGCCCTTAGATCATCTTTATAAAAATGGCAAGATCAGTCCCTCCAAAAATCCAGAAATTACACATTTAGTCCCTATAATTAAAACCCATAAACCTTAATTCCTATATAATCCGGATCCATATTAAAACAAACCCACTTATCAATAATCAACCCACACCATTTAAGTAACCCAACCCACCATAGTTACTAGCCCAGCCCACTTCCTTCTTCCCTTGACCCGATCCGCTCACAAAAACCCGGTCAACCCTTCCGTCTATTACTCCTCCCAAGTCAAAAAAAATAAAAACACACACCCTCACACAAACGCGCCCAAACCTTTTCATCCCCAAAATATTACCAAGAACCCTAGTTACTGTACCTCCAAAATTACCTCGTACTAAAATTATTACCCAATGATTAAAAGCTTCTGGAAGCACCTGACAGCTGCAGGGACACGTGGGGCTTGCTTATTGGAGGAGCCACCTCATCCATTCTAATCCTACGGCCAAGATCAAGCGTAAAGAGCAAGCAAGTGATCTAAGGGTGGAAATGAGCTCAAACGCACACGGATTGCCAAGGTGGCATGACCTAGAAGGTTCATTCGTAGCCTATAAATAGAGAAGGATTTCTCCTCAATGAAGCAGTTTTTTCTTTTATCATTGTAATTTTTTTTATGCTTTGAGTTTATTGTTTTATTGTAATTTTTCTGTTTTTATAAATTTCAGTCTCTTTAAATTTCATTTTGTATCAGTGTTAACTTTGTACTCTTTAAATTTTATTAATGAAATTTCATTTAAAGTTCATTTGATTCTGCTGTCTTAATTCTTGTTACATTATTGCTTGCAATTTATTTAGTTGTTATTAATTTAGATTTCTGAATTTCATTCTAAAAAATAATAATAATAATAATAATAATAATAATAATAATAATAATAATAATAATAATAATAATATTCCAGCTTATTAATAAGCTGATTTCTGTTTAGTTAAGCTTATATAAGCTTCATAGCTTACTGTAAGCTTTCATTCAGTCCATTTTGTCTTTACTTCACAAAAATCAAAATACTCAAAACAGTCAAACAAAGTCAACTGCCATGGTGATGATGATGATTATGGGGTGATTGTGGTATGCTAATCAGTGAAATGGAAGTGATTAGCCTATCTAAAGATAGGCTGGCATAGTGAACCCCCTCTGTTTGAGCTGAGGGGGATTTGTTTGTAAGTTCTAAAGTTTTAAATTCCTCTTAAAATATTGTAGTGTAATAATCTGTTCATCCTTGCTTGTTTGATGTTAGTTTGTCTATTTTGATCTCAGTTTGATTAGTATTAGTATAATTGGTAGCTTATATCAGCTTGGTTTAGAGTAATTTGCAAAAGTTGATTTTAAAGTGGTGTTTGGATCAGTATCAATTAGGAGTTGATTAATTGGTTTACTGTAGATTTACCTATATAAGTGCTTTGGATTTGCTTAAAAATAGTAATATTAGCTTTTAGTAGAAGCTTATAAGTTCATTATGGTTGATTTGGAAGTTTTGAACACATAGGAGGAAAGCTAGAAGCTCAAACTGCCCATAGCTAGCTCAGAATAAGCTGAGCTTATTCAGAGTACTCTTTTTGGATTTATAGGTTCATTTTAAGTGTTCAAGTCTAATTCTAAAAGCTGGTTTACTATGGTTTAGTTCTAAACACTTTTGCGCCAAAAAATCAGTTGACTGCTGTCACAGTCATTTTTTGTGCAGGCTTGGTTTTTCAACTGCTGATCTAAATCCAATTGAGACTTATCTAGTTAGGATTAGGACTTCACTTTTGGTTTGTAGCTAGTTGATACAACAAGGATTAAGTGCAATATCTGGGATCAAGGTTATCAGCTTATTAGAAAGCTAATTTGGCATCTGCAAATCAGAACACTACATTGCTTAATCTGCTGCATCAGTTTTAATTTATTTTTTGGGACCTGATCTAGTGATTAATTAAGCTTGCAATTGTTGATGGCTTTTGGGGCTTTTGTGATTTTTAGGTATTCAGTAGTACTAGCTTCATTTTTCCCCCATTAGATTTCAGTTTACTGCTTAATTGGACTGCTTAATTGGGCTGTGAAGAAGGGCTGATCACCACCTGTTTTTGTCTTAATTTGTAACTGCTATTGTGCTTAAATTGCTTATTCAATCTGCTTAATTGATCATTTTCAGTAGTTTTGAGCTTATAATAGTCAGTTAATCAGTCTTTGAGTTTCTTATTAGTTTTTGTCATTTTCAGCTTATTTTTAGCTTATTTCACTAAGTGATTATTAGGCTGTTTTGCTTATTTGAGCTTAATCTGGTTCTGAATTTATTTTTCCTAGACTGCTTCTTTGATTTTAAAATTACTCAGAAATTTTCAGATTTTTCCTAGTTGTTTTACTATTTTTAAATCATTTAATTAGATTTAACTAGTTTTAAATTCATAAAAAATTATTAAAAAGTCAAAAAAATATTTTTCTTTTTCCAAAAATTTTCTTTTATCAGATTTAATATAGGAAAATTATTTTTATATTTTTAGGTCTTAAATTTTAGAAAATCACTTTTATTTACGTTTTTTAAAATTACGTCGCATTAGTTTTTTTAAAATCCAATTCTCGTTTAAATGTTTAGTTTATTATTCTATTAGCTTAGTTTAATTGTTAATCTTGATTGTTATTTTAATATTAGTAGTGTAATCAAAAATCAATCACTCTTATTCACATTCACTACACGAATCACAAAATCCCGAATCACTAAATTCCATTCAATCTTCATCGGGACTACGACTCGGGTCTTGCATATTTCTTGTGCAATTCTCCCTTGATCTATAATTGTTAAATCAGTTTTTGGCGCCGCTGCCGGGGAAGGTTGACGCGAATTTGTGATTTTGTTTTTCGATACGTGTTTTGAAGACCCTTCCTCGGAAGTTATCGTTTTTATAAAAATAAAAATACAAAAAAAATAAAAAAAAAATAAAACACTTTTCCTAAAGTGTTTTCAAAAATCCAAAAATAAATACCCTCGCTCTCGAGAGGGCGTTGTAAACCATTCCGAATAAACAACAAAAGAGATCGTGAAGTTAAACGTTTCTCGGATTATTTCTTTACTACAACCTATACACGGGGTTTAAGGAGGTCTTGACATTAAATTGCAGACTGAAGAGATATCCATTCTTCTCTCCCGCCACGCTGTGCGTAGTTTTGAAAGAAACGAGTACGGTTGATCAACGATCACCAAAAAGAATATAATTTTAATTTTTCTTTATAAAAATAAAAATCCAAAAATATTTTATTTTCAAATTTGGTTTTTCTTTTTAATTTTGTATTTCTTGTCGGTGTATGCACACCCGTTCTTCTTCTCAACCTCTTCTTTCACCACTTTCAAATCCCGAGAGGATTATCCGTCAAAACAACCGTGTTCATTTCTCAACCGTTGAGGAAATGGCCAACAACCAACACGATCAATACCCTCCGGTGGGTGTCAATCCGGCTCCCGATCTCCGTCCAATGGAGGAACGTCTCCAAACACCTTTCAATGGTGTTAGACGAGCCATCGTGATACCCAATATTCAAGCAAATCACTTTGAAATCAATCACGGGTTACTCAATCTTATCACGGGTATCGCATTTCACGGACTTGATCATGAAGATCCTTATGTTCATATCCGAAATTTCACCGATATTGCTGAAACAATAAAGATTAACCAAGTTGATTACGATGTCATCAAAATGAAATTGTTTCCTTTTTCTTTGAAAGGAGCGGCTCGAACTTGGCTAGAGAAAGAACCCCCTAATTCCATATTAACTTGGGGAGATCTAGCTACAAAGTTCATCAATCATTTCTACCCTCCTTCCAAAACTTCTAGTCTCCGAACTCAAATCTTTTGATTTCAACAAGCTTTCGATGAATCGTTCAGCGAAGCTTGGGATAGATTTAAGGAGTTATTGGAGAAGTGTCCTAATCATGGCTTCTCTGACTTGCACCAAATTGACACATTTTATAATGGGTTGAGTCTGGCCGATCAAGACTCCCTAAATTCTGCTGCGGGTGGAAACTTGTTAACAAGAACTAGTCAAGATGCTTTCACAGTTATTGAGAATAAAGCAAAAGTGAGGAGTTCGAGAAACAAGATTCCCACTTCAAGTGCAAATAACAATGCTAATGATGAAGTTTTAGGGGCTATTGCAGTACTTGCTAAACAAGTTGAAACATTAACCAAAGCACAATCCTCTTCTCATCAAGTTAATGTTGTCAATCAGAGTTGTGAAATTTGTGGTGGTCCTCACCAATATTTTGAGTGCCCAGCCTCCGGTGGCTACACTCAAGAGAATGTGTATGCTGCTTCTGGAAATTTCAATCAAGGTGGTAACGGTTACCAGCCTCAAGGAGACCGTAATCTCCTCAGCTACCGTTCTAACAATTTTCTCGGACCACCCGGTTTCACACAAAATCAAAATCAAAATCGGGCTAATCAAGGGAATTTTAACCAAGGGCAAAGCTTTCAAAATCAGGGAAATTTTCAAAAAGGCCCGAATCAAGGGAATTTTCAAAACCAAAATCAAGGGAATTATAATCATGGAAATTTTCAAAACAACCGAGGACAAAATTTGAATAATCAAAATCAAGCTTTGATTCAAAACCAACCGTCCTCAGATGAGCTTATCAAGCAATTTATGAAAAATCAAGAGGAAATGAATAGAATGATGATTAATCAAATAACCGAATTGAACAAACGTTTAAATGATCGACCCTCGGGTTCGGGTACATCTTCTCTTCCTAGCAACACAATTGCCAACCCGAGGGGCGATGCTAAGGCAATCACGACTCAGAGCGGTGTTTCATATAATGGACCCACGGCTCCGGCTACCGATTCTTCTCTACCTCCCAAGGTAGTCGACCGTGAACCCGAGGCGACCAAGGACATGGAACCTCCTACTAACAACGGAGGAACCAAAGACGTCCAACCTCCGGTCGTCCATCCATCTGAACCAAAGAATGTTGAGCCAAAAGAAATTCCCGTCAAAGCTAATCTTCCGTATCCTTCAAGATTGAATGATCAAAAGCTCCGCGAAAAAGATTCAAATCAAATGGAAAAATTCTTCCAAATCTTTCAAGAATTGCATTTCGATATAAGCTTCGCGGATGCTTTACTTCTGATGCCTAAGTTTGTTTCCACCATCAAGAGTTTATTGAATAACAAGGAAAAATTAATTGAATTAGCAAAAACTCCTCTGAATGAAAACTGCTCAGCGGTTCTCCTTAAAAAGCTTCCGGAAAAGCTTGGAGATCCCGGAAAATTCCTCATTCCATGTGAATTTCCGGGAATGGTTGAATGCTCCGCCTTGGCCGATCTCGGTGCTAGCATCAACCTAATGCCGTTGTCAGTATGGCAAAAGCTTTCTCTGCCCAAACTTACCCCCACTTGCATGACTCTCGAGCTTGCGGATCGTTCCATCACCCGTCCTGAAGGTGTAGCCGAGGATGTCTTTGTCAAGGTGGGGAAGTTCCATTTCCCTGCCGATTTCGTGGTAGTTGATTTTGATGCTGACCCCCGGTTCCTCTAATTCTCGGAAGATCATTTTTGAGGACCGGGCGGGCTTTGATTGACGTGTACGGAGAAGAAATAACTCTGCGAGTTGATAATGAAAAAGTCACGTTTCAAATCAATCAGAACTCTAAACCGCTAACCACCAAAAGCAACGTTGCTGTGGTTAATCAAAAATCTGATCCAGTAATTACTTCCGCAAGGAGTGATTCGATTCTTTCCAGATTTGCGGTTAAGAGTATGTCTGAAAAACGTGCCGAACTCAAAGCTATGAAAATTGCACCCGGTTCAACCAAATGGTTTGAAAGTTGTTCCGCGGATGTTAAAAGTATTCTTGATGATGATGAATCGGATTCGGAGACCACAACGGAAGAGGTGGAAATTGCTAGCTCTAAGAGCACACCTCTTGTCCCACCTCCGAAGACGGTTTATCGTGTAGAGATGGTTGATTATGTCCTTTCCGACTCTTCCCATCCTTCTCCTCCGATTGAGGAAAGTGATATTCAGAGGGAAGAGCTCGAGGTTTTGTCTGATGATGCTCCAATTTCGCCGGAAATTGTTGAGACCAATAGTGATCCAGGGGAAGATGTCTTGAAATTTGATGAACCATTATTTCCCCTGGAAGATGTTAAAGAAAAGACACCTAAATCCGTTCCAGTTGTTGATTCAAAATCAGAAGAGCACAGTAGTGGCAGTACCACTTCTTATATTGATTCTCTTCTTGAGGAGTTCGCCGATGAACTCGCTCACATCGATCCGATCCCACCGGGGGATGAGGACAATGAGTTTGATTTTGAATCTGACTTAAGAGAATTGGAATTTTTACTGAACAGTGATCCGTGGAAATGTGATTCTTATCACGAGGAGTTCGCCGATGAACTCGCTCACGATGATCCACTTCCATCATATGATGATGATCTCTTTGACTTTCATGCTAATCTTGAGGAAGTTGAAAATCTTTTATACCATGCTCCATCATCTGATTCTTACTCCGAGCTTAATGATTTACAAGATGATGATGATCTCTTCTATTTTAGGGCCGATCAAACCGAATGGAGAAATCTTTTATATGGCAAACCTACTTCTGAAAAAGGCCCTAAAATTGAAACCATAACCGAGGATGCTTCAATAGTTTCTCATGACTTAGCTCCTCATTCTCCCGAGGATGATTCTTTACTGAGTCCTCCATCGAGTACCCTGCTGAGTTTTCTTGTGAGGACAAAGTATTTAAGCCAGGCTTACTCCTTGATGGTGACATTCATCCTTTGATGAAATTGACTCTTGATAAGAATTTAAAGTTTCCCGCCTCATCTAAGGAACTTTTAATTCTGGAGAAAAGTGATTCCTCTCTTCTCATTTCTAATCATGAACTCCTGTTCTGCCCGGAGTCATCTCTGCTTGAAACTTTACTATCGTTTCCAGCCGGAAACGAAGACAAAGTTTTTGACCCCGGCATCACCGCTTTCATCTTCTAAAGCCGTGGGTATCTCAATCGGAGTGGAACTTTCGTATGCTTCAATGTTTATCCAAACATCTTGAACGAAAGTCCGATTGAGATTATCTCTTCCACTTGCTCCCCCAAGGACAAATAAATTCGGGGTCGAGTCAAGCTCATGTGACTCGGTTAACAAAAACAAGCGCTTCGTGGGAGGCACCCCATGCTTATCCATCTATCTTCTTATCTACTTTCTAATAAAACATGAGGAGGGATCCCTCTTCCATATCTTGTGTTTCGTGTTTTCTGTGGTATGTCCAGGAATGCCCGATGATGAAGACTCTCGTGCTCGTAGTTTCCTTCACGCTACTCGAGTTTCATCATCCGCTGCTCATCCGATATCCTAAATCTTATCGTTTACATCTATCTTTTGGCATAATTAATAAACGGCCTTAGATTTATGTAGGAGAACCCTTACCTTTAAGACATTGGGGACAATGTCTCGTTTTAGTCTGGGGGGGTAATCTTGCGATTTGATTTTTGCCTTGCATTTTTGCCGTTTACTCATGCAACCCTGTTTTTCCTCAAAAATTGAAAAAATCCAAAAAATGAGAAAATTTTAAAAATTTTTTGCAAAAATATAATAAATTTTGACATTTTTGTTGACTTTCCGCTGGTGAGAGTAGGAATAAAATTCTGACTTGACCGGGCGTGTTGAGCCCTAGCTTGTTCCCTTAACCATTTTATAATCTATAAGCTCGTGCTAGTCTTTTATACAAGGAGCTAGAAAACGCGAATTCTTTTCAAGAATTTGCAAGTTCCCATAATTGACTTTATATATGCATGGCTTGATTATTTGGCTAAGCATTCGCGGATCTTATTATTTAAGATTTTAAATTTGCGAAGAACGAGAAATGATAGAGTTGTTCATAAGTTAGATTGCTAAACGTGGAGTAGTTGGATCTCTTTAGAGCTCATCAAAGTTACTTGTGGCTTTTTGTTCCCATAAGCTTGTTTCACTCAAAAATAGAAATCTAGGAATAATTAAAGGTATTTTGGTTTTGGCGATAATTAGTTTCTATTTCTTCCTTAGAGAATTCTTGCTTATGAAAGTTGGGTACACATCAAGGTACTGCCAGTGTTACGGTGTAATAGACTATTCCATCTTGCCGGCTCACAACCGATGTTGGGATTGTTATAAAAGCCGTAGGACTTGGGGTTTGGCAAATAATTAATTAATATGATAATGAATAATAATAATCCAAAGCTATAAAAAGTTTTCTACATCTTGCCGGTTCGCAGCCGATGTTGTAGACTTCTAATAAAGGCAGAGGAAAAATTCCAAGGTCATAATAGACTATCACATCTTACCGGTTCGCAGCCGATGTTGTGATTGTTATAAAGGGCCAAGGACTAAATACGTTAATGTGCTTAATAATGATTAAAAATGCCAAACTTCGACTCCGGGGGTATCCTAATAAAGGCTTCTGTCTCTGGACTCGTAGATGAGTTGTTTCGGTCGCAAATAAAAGGGATATCCTCAAAATCGTGTTAAATCAGAGACCTTGATGTGGACCTCATTTTTGTATGCAACGGTTTTCGAGGGAAGGTTTGGAAACTACTTAGCGTCTAAACTAGGTATCTTTATCGGACTAAAAATTATCGAAACGAGAATTTGAAGAAATTCATTTCTCACCAAAAATAAAAAAAATAGAGGAAAATAGGAATTTGGGAACAAGAAGTAATTACACAAGTAGCTTTTATGGGTAGTGTTGGCAATCTAACTTGTAAATGACAATGATTTCGTTTTTAAGCTTAGTTTGGGGACTCGTGAAAAATCAGGAACGACGAATTTTATCCGTATGGTCACTTCTTTATGAGTCGTGTTTCCTGCTCAATGACCCTAAAAGTTATCGTTAGATAATGATTGTCGACAAAGCCGTCACATAAATAATTAGAAAAATACAAAAATAGAATAAAAGGAAAAAATGGGGAGTTTTTAGAACTTAAGATTTCTTGATCTCTTTTGAAAATTTTGCTACTTCTCAAAGTTAGTAAAAAGAGATTGGAAATTTTTGGTTTTAAAAACGTGTTTTTATAACATTGCATGAGGACATTGCAATAGCTTAGTCTGGGGGAATTTGGTATGTGCTTAAACACATACTTTTTCTTGACCAAAACCGGACCAAAATAACCAAAAACCCGACCAAAATGCCAAAAGATATTGTGTTTTTGTGTTTTTGTATGTGCAGGGAAGGATATCATGAAAATTGACAAAAGACACGGAAAAATCAGAAAAAACGAGCACGGGATACGGAAACGGCTCAGAACCGGAACCGGGAAGAAAAACATGGTCAAAAAGTCAACCGAGGTCCTCATATTATCAGAGATTGTCAATTTCAGCCCTTAGATCATCTTTATAAAAATGGCAAGATCAGTCCCTCCAAAAATCCAGAAATTACACATTTAGTCCCTATAATTAAAACCCATAAACCTTAATTCCTATATAATCCGGATCCATATTAAAACAAACCCACTTATCAATAATCAACCCACACCATTTAAGTAACCCAACCCACCATAGTTACTAGCCCAGCCCACTTCCTTCTTCCCTTGACCCGATCCGCTCACAAAAACCCGGTCAACCCTTCCGTCTATTACTCCTCCCAAGTCAAAAAAAATAAAAACACACACCCTCACACAAACGCGCCCAAACCTTTTCATCCCCAAAATATTACCAAGAACCCTAGTTACTGTACCTCCAAAATTACCTCGTACTAAAATTATTACCCAATGATTAAAAGCTTCTGGAAGCACCTGACAGCTGCAGGGACACGTGGGGCTTGCTTATTGGAGGAGCCACCTCATCCATTCTAATCCTACGGCCAAGATCAAGCGTAAAGAGCAAGCAAGTGATCTAAGGGTGGAAATGAGCTCAAACGCACACGGATTGCCAAGGTGGCATGACCTAGAAGGTTCATTCGTAGCCTATAAATAGAGAAGGATTTCTCCTCAATGAAGCAGTTTTTTCTTTTATCATTGTAATTTTTTTATGCTTTGAGTTTATTGTTTTATGGTAATTTTTCTGTTTTTATAAATTTCAGTCTCTTTAAATTTCATTTTGTATCAGTGTTACCTTTGTACTCTTTAAATTTTATTAATGAAATTTCATTTAAAGTTCATTTGATTCTGCTGTCTTAATTCTTGTTACAGTATTGCTTGCAATTTATTTAGTTGTTATTAATTTAGATTTCTGAATATCATTCTAAAAAAAAAAAAAAAATACTATTCCAGCTTATTAATAAGCTGATTTCTGTTTAGTTAAGCTTATATAAGCTTCATAGCTTACTGTAAGCTTTCATTCAGTCCATTTTGTCTTTACTTCACAAAAATCAAAATACTCAAAACAGTCAAACAAAGTCAACTGCCATGGTGATGATGATGATTATGGGGTGATTGTGGTATGCTAATCAGTGAAATGTAAGTGATTAGCCTATCTAAAGATAGGCTAGCATAGTGAACCCCCTCTGTTTGAGCTGAGGGGGATTTGTTTGTAAGTTCTAAAGTTTTAAATTCCTCTAAAAATATTGTAGTGTAATAATCTGTTCATCCTTGCTTGTTTGATGTTAGTTTGTCTATTTTGATCTCAGTTTGATTAGTATTAGTATAATTGGTAGCTTAAATCAGCTTGGTTTAGAGTAATTTGCAAAAGTTGATTTTAAAGTGGTGTTTGGATCAGTATCAATTAGGAGTTGATTAATTGGTTTACTGTAGATTTACCTATAAGTGCTTTGGATTTGCTTAAAAATAGTAATATTAGCTTTTAGTTGAAGCTTATAAGTTCATTATGGTTGATTTGGAAGTTTTGAACACATAGGAGGAAAGCTAGAAGCTCAAACTGCCCATAGCTAGCTCAGAATAAGCTGAGCTTATTCAGAGTACTCTTTTTGGATTTATAGGTTCATTTTAAGTGTTCAAGTCTAATTCTAAAAGCTGGTTTACTATGGTTTAGTTCTAAACACTTTTGCGCCAAAAAATCAGTTGACTGCTGTCACAGTCATTTTTTTGTGCAGGCTTGGTTTTTCAACTGCTGATCTAAATCCAATTGAGACTTATCTAGTTAGGATTAGGACTTCACTTTTGGTTTGTAGCTAGTTGATACAACAAGGATTAAGTGCAATATCTGGGATCAAGGTTATCAGCTTATTAGAAAGCTAATTTGGCATCTGCAAATCAGAACACTACATTGCTTAATCTGCTGCATCAGTTTTAATTTATTTTTTGGGACCTGATCTAGTGATTAATTAAGCTTGCAATTGTTGATGGCTTTTGGGGCTTTTGTGAGTTTTAGGTATTCAGTAGTACTAGCTTCATTTTGCCCCCATTAGGTTTCAGTTTACTGCTTAATTGGACTGCTTAATTGGGCTGTGAAGAAGGGCTGATCACCACCTGTTTTTGTCTTAATTTGTAACTGCTATTGTGCTTAAATTGCTTATTCAATCTGCTTAATTGATCATTTTCAGTAGTTTTGAGCTTATAATAGTCAGTTAATCAGTCTTTGAGTTTCTTATTAGTTTTTGTCATTTTCAGCTTATTTTTAGCTTATTTCACTAAGTGATTATTAGGCTGTTTTGCTTATTTGAGCTTAATCTGGTTCTGAATTTATTTTTCCTAGACTGCTTCTTTGATTTTAAAATTACTCAGAAATTTTCAGATTTTTCCTAGTTGTTTTACTATTTTTAAATCATTTAATTAGATTTAACTAGTTTTAAATTCATAAAAAATTATTAAAAAGTCAAAAAAATATTTTTCTTTTTCCAAAATTTTTCTTTTATCAGATTTAATATAGGAAAATTATTTTTATATTTTTAGGTCTTAAATTTTAGAAAATCACTTTTATTTACGTTTTTTAAAATTACGTCGCATTAGTTTTTTTAAAATCCAATTCTCGTTTAAATGTTTAGTTTATTATTCTATTAGCTTAGTTTAATTGTTAATCTTGATTGTTATTTTAATATTAGTAGTGTAATCAAAAATCAATCACTCTTATTCACATTCACTACACGAATCACAAAATCCCGAATCACTAAATTCCATTCAATCTTCATCGGGACTACGACTCGGGTCTTGCATATTTCTTGTGCAATTCTCCCTTGATCTATAATTGTTAAATCACGCATCCTTAACCAGGGATGCGCCGCATTAAAATAAACTGACAGAAAGTTTTTAAAGTTAAAAATAAAAATGCAGAAAATAAAGTAAGATATGACCAGTGCAGGCGATGCGTCGCATCTTAGGATGGATATGCGCCGTATCTTCTGCGGGCCTGACTGACTCGACACAGAACAGAAAAGTAAAAATTCTCCGGGTTGTCTCCCGGTCAGCACTTGTCTTTATTCCAGAGTCTTCAAGTTAGACTCACGTTCAGCTCTTTATTTTGTTCTATTGATCCCCACATGTCCGTGCACGATGTAGTTGCGAATTACTTCGTCACGAACATATTCCGGCCCCAATTCAAGTACACCTTTGTAGAATCCTTTCATCTTTTGGTACGGATACTCGATCCCTTTCTCAGCGTCATTTTCATCTTCAAAAAGAAATGGTGTAAATTTGTAACAAAATTTGTTAGGGCATGTTTAAACCTTGGGTGAGCACGAGGCATCATGTAAGTGATAACATTGCTTCCACTTTTAAAGGTGATCTTTCCTTCAAATCTTTTAGCGTTAATTTCGACCTCCTTACAAAATGGTTTCCCAACGATCACGTCACCCATTTCAACATCTCGATAAGCATCCATGTTATCCACCACGGTGAAATCTGTAACAATAGTTAAATTCCCAACAAAAATAGGTACATTCATGAACATTCCAACTACGTTTTTCCCTCTATACTCAACTTTGTTTTTCATTATAGAATTATAGAAATCTTTTGACATTACGTTAATTGGTAAAATAGGGAAAAAGTTGGCACTAACCTGTCTAAATCCTATCATGTAAGGAAATTGTAAATTATAAGCACAATCTACATGGATCTTTCTACCATAATCACAGAAACTAGGATATCCTTCAAATTCATCATAATTCTTAGTGTTGATCATATTAATTCTAGGTATATCCATAATTTCTCCTTCATCAATTTCGGGTTCCAAGTCCTCCATAAATTGATCATTGATTCCTAATGGTAAATTAAGAACATTTAATTCAATGTAGTCTCCACTATAGGTCTCAAGTGATTCATTATTTACCAAGGTTTCTCCCATAAACCTAGCTTCTAGATCGAGGTCCATACGTTCTCTTAATCCTAGCACATAGGCGCCTCTAATTATGCTTTTAGCAGGATTTTGGCACTTATAGACTAGTTTATTATTCCCTACCTTTAATGAGAATTTTCTTTTAAACACATCAATCTTAGCATGGGTGGTAGACAAGAAAGGTCTTCCAAGGATTAAAGGAATCTTAACATCCTCGGGCATATCTAATATAACAAAGTCTACAGGGAAAACAAACTTCTCAATCTTAACTAGCACATTATTAGCAATCCCTTCAGGTCATTTTACCGTTTTATCAGCCAATTCAATAAGCAACTTAGTTGGTGCTAATTTTCCTAGTCCTAGGGTAGTGAATGTCTTAAGGGGCATAACACTAACACTAGCTCCTAAGTCAGCTAACACACTATTGAAAGATATATCATTAATTGAACAAGGTAAAGTAAAACTTCCTGGGTCCTTTTCTTTATGAGGCAAGGCATGCAAGTCAGTTGCAGAGCTCTCTTCTTTCATTGTAGCCTTGATCTCCTCTTCAATCCTTGCCTTCTCCTTGAGTAATCTCTTTAAACTGATTGAAAAATTAAAGAAAAATTCGGGCTTTGCAGCATCATTACCATTCATCAATCTTCTAGGAAACTGTATGTTAGGCGTGACTTCTTCAGTAGTGCTTATGGCCTTGACATGATCTCTTGGGTTGGTTTCAGTTGAGCTTGGTAAACATCCGTATCCCCTTTCTTGAAGAACCTTGCTTATTTGTCCTATTTGTTGTTCCAATGCTTTGATCGAAGCTCCTTGATTTCTTGTAATAGCATCCGTTGAGGCTCGGATTTCTTTGATCATAGCAGTGTTCTCTTCATGTCTTTTAGCAGCATCGGCCATAATTTGCTTAAGAGTGTCATCTAAAGTCTGCCTCCTTTCTTGATAAGTGGGATTAAAGTTATTCTTTTGATAGTATCCCGGAGTAGCTTTCCTAAATCTTCCTGAAGGTCGGAATGGTTGTCCAAATTGTGTGTAGTATGCTTCTTCAAAAGTCTCACTTTCATTCTTATTAGGGCAATCCTTAGTGTAGTGAGGTCCTTCGCATTTTTCACATCCAACTTGGGCAGCATAAACTTTCTCATCACGCTTCTTCATCTCTCTACTAATTTTATCCAATTGAGCTTGAATAGCAGCAAACCCGTCAAAATTAGTGCTGCTCTTAGATCTAGTAGAGGTTCCGTCGTGCCATTTTTGAGAATGATCAGCAGCTTTTTGGATAGCTTTTCTAGCATTGGCTGCACTCATTTGAGGCACAGCTCCCTTAGCATCCAAGATTTGTCTAGTAGGCACGTCCAATCCTTGATAGAACAATATTATCTCCTGCATTGGACTTAGATAATGTTGAGGGCATTTCATCAATAGGTCTTTAAATCGTTCGCAAGCTTGATAAAGAGTTTCATCAGGCTCTTGCTTGAAACTGTTGATAGCCTCCATCTTTTTAGCGGTTTTAGCAGGTGGACAATATCTTTTCAGGAATTTGCTCTTCAAATCTTCCCATGTTGTGATTGAACTAGCAGGTTCATTCCTTAGCCACTTATTAGCAGCTCCTTTTAGCGAGATTGGAAAGATTCTTAGCATAAGTTGATCGTTAGAGACTCCTTCTGTAGTAAACAAATCTGCTATCTCGAGGACTTTTTCAACATGTTCATTAGCATCTTCATGTTCTGTTCCACTGAAAGCATTTTCTCTTAGCTCCTTGAGAAACTGACCCTTCAACTTAAACTTTGACTTTTCATCAAACCTTGGTCTAGCAACTCCTGAACTGTAATCAGCACGGGTATTGTTCATGTATTCCTCCATAGTAGTGTTTTCCGCCATTGTTTCTGTTTCTTCTTCCTCTTTTCCTTTAGAAAAATAATCAAGCTCGAATGAACTTGAAATTTCAAAGCTTTTTGTGTTGAAAAGCCTTTTAAGCGAATGAAAGGCTCGTTCAGGATCTTTAAAAGGTGTAATAAAGTTCTTAGATGAACTCCTGGTCATGCACTTCCTGAAACTATCACAAAAGCATCAGTAGGGTATGTTCAAGAAAGTAGTATATCAGAAAATTAACAACGAAAAACGAAATACGAAAAATAAAAGTTACTGATATCTGCAGACGATGCGCCGTAGCCAAAAAGTTGGATACGCCGTATCTTATAATCGTTAAAATTTAATCAGACTTTTATTCAGAAAATAGATACGCCGCTTAGAATTTTAGAATGCGCCGTATCAGTTTTAATTATCAAAAATCGATTATATTTATCAAAATTAAATGCGTCGTATTAGCAGAAGTTAATGCGCCGTATTTTCGTTACGTTTCAAAATACAAGATTTTTGATTCAGAAGATGCGCCGTATCGATAGGAATCGATGCGTCGTATCTGTTTAATAATTCGAAAACTGTTTTTAATATAAATAATAAATACGCCGTATCTGTTAAAACAGATGCGTCGTATGGCGTTATCGTTTAGAAATTTTTTTTATTAAAAACAGAATACGCCGTATCTTGGGGAAAGATGCGTCGTATCGAATTTATTAAACGCGTTGTATTTTATAAAAATTAAACGCAATACGCCGTATCTGTGAAAACAGATGCGCCGTATCGTTTGTATCAGCTCAGTACAACGATAGCAGAATGCAGAAAAATAGAAAAAAAAAAAAATCAAACAAAAAGAAACAAAAATTAAAGAAAATAAAAACACACAAAACAGAAAATATGCAAATAATACAATGAATGCAATTAATCTAATATATAACAGGGTTAGTGGTTAGAATAAAAATTAAAAAGAAAAACCTAATTAAAATACTAATCAAATTAACAGATAATAACAATTCACTCCCCGGCAGCGGCGCCAAAAACTTGATGTGTGCGTGATGTCGTTGTGGTTTTAGCAGTATTCAAGTTTTAAATTTATATTTAGCCGACTTATCAATAAAACACACACTTTAACGAGCAGTGTACCCGGTCAGTATGAATATAATGGTAAGTAGAGTGTCGATCACTAAGAGTGGAACGTATTATCTAGTTATTCTAATCAGTATTTTAATATCTTAAGTTAGCTATACAAACTAATCTAACGCAAGGGGGTTTCAGCCTGAGAGACTGGCACGGTTTGGTTATGATTAAATATAAACTAAACTAATAAGCACGAATCAGCGATTAGCACACACGTACACAGATAGATACTTGAGACAATAAGAAGACCTGTCCTGATGATTAAGTAGCTTGTCACTTGTTTTATTGCTAGTTTTATATGAAGTGTATGTAATTAACCCTTTCTCGTTGGCTCTAATCTTATCGGCGAGTAAACCCTTAATGATTACTTATGTCTATCCCACTATCCTAGAATATTGAGCATTTGTGATGCCCACGTTTCGTATACGCTAGAATAGATAGGCGAGGAAGGGGCATGGCGACCCAAGCAATGCTCAGCTAGACACAGAGGTTATCAATGCACTAATAAAAGTCACCAAAGACATCAATATATAAACTTTAATTAATGGAAAAGCAATTTTAAGGGGTGCCCATGGTTTTCCGTAGTCACATGGAATCGGCCCATCAATCCTGATGAATTAAAGTGTACTAATACAATAAAACAAAACTACTTAATGAATTGAATACATGCAGGACCTTCTTACAGCTCTTGTATCTTCGTTCAAGGTGTGTCTTGTGCTGCTAATGCGTCTGACTTCGTCCTAGGGTTTCTTCTGTCTTCTGCTAAGTCTCGTACTAGGTATATTGCACACGAAATTCGTCTGACTTTGGGGTATTTATAGTTTCTGTCTGAGGGTTAGATGCGGCGCATTGAATAAGTAGATGCGGCGCATTGACTTAACTTCGCGTGGGGTCCAAGATTAATATATTCAGGAATATTCGTATACCGCCTTAAGATGCGGCGTAACTCCATTTCTCTATGCGGCGCATGTCCTTTGCTGTCTTGGATCGTAACTTGTGAAATCTTGATAGTGATGCGCCGTATGTAAGAAGTGTGTTGCGGTGTATCTGGAGCAGAATGATCTTGATCTTGTACATTTCAATAGACTCTTAACTTCTTGCTTGTTTTGCTCCATAATCAGTCCAAAATCGCCAAGTTTCACATAATACTTGTTTTTACATGAGAATTACAAAAGTAAACATTAACGTATCAATTCTCACAGATAATATAATAAAACAAGTCAAATAAATAGGATAAACGATGATAATAAAATGTACTTATTTGAGTTCATCATATTCCCACAGTAACTAAAGCCATTTTGCTTGTCCCAATATCGACCCATACGTATACATACAAACGGCGAAACTCAACCAAATCATTTCCCGATTTTTCCTACGACATTCTTAGGACGTTTCTAACATAAACCAACGTATGAAACAATAATAGAACCACAGGAGGTCATCATGGCACATTGGTTTCATTATTTGAACACGATAGTTTATAAAACGTGCGAATATATTCACACAATCCAAACCGGTGACTTGACTAATCATTCAAGATCATTCCCAAGATCTTATAATATCTCAAATGATCTCTATTGTACTCCAACTACTGTTGCCTTCACAGTAACTCCATATGATTGTTTGAGAAGTCAACAAGTCAAGATGTGTGTGTGCATATCTATCTTTATATAACTTACATCATTGGCAACCCCTACCTACACGACCCACTCACTTTTCACTGCCAAAAACAACCTTAAACTCTCAGAAGACTTGTCTCTCTTTGGGAAGCAAACCGAATAGAGTAAAGTAAATACGTTGAGACTTATTCAAACGCCTTCAAGCTACTGCCTCTATTCTTGTGTTTCATTCGAACCACTCAGCCTCTTCACCACCTTTCCCAAGGTGTGGTATGAATTCGTGATCTCTTTTATATCTATTGCACATTAACACATTGATCATGCATAACATATACGTATATTTCGAACGTACCATATTCTCTTTGTTCTTGCCACGTTAAAATGAAATGAAAAGGATTTCACGTTATGATCACAGCATGTTAGAGCCACTTAAATCACGTATCCTTACATTAACTTCTCATGCATACCAATCTTCTTAAACGTTTGCATTCGAACGTCCATATATTAAGTTATACGCATAACTATTTAAACAAAGGAACTATATTAATGGCGAATGAACTCATAATGATTATTGCCTACTCGTCTCTCAACCTTACGAGTCACAAAACACGTTAACATAACCCACGAGAACATAAAATCTACACGTTCAACACCTATATAATCGAACCATAAAATTTGTCCAAGTCTTTTAACTTAGAAACGTGCCTTATCGCCCTTAAAAACCTTCGAATATCTCATAATATCACCATGCAACCGTACGTTTTCTTTATACGACCCATTTAACCACCCAACGAGCTACATTTTTCACTTATATCACGAGTCATGAAACCCACAAATCGACCCTTTAATTTAAACAAAGTGTTTCGCAGAAAACTGGTTCGAAAACTTTAAAAACTATAACGTATGGGTTCAAGGCCCAAAAAGCTATTTCAATAAGCTACGCATAAGCTAGCTTCATGGCACTTTGAGGTTAAACTTTTGGTATAAAAATAAGCGGTTTTGATAATCCAAACCCTCCCCAAAGCCCATGGATCAAAAGATGTTAACGGGCCACTAAAATGGATCATTAAAGCCCATTTATCGTTAAAATAAGCAAATAGCCGAATAAGCAGTTGAAATAAGTTGAAAATCACTTAAATAAGCCTTAGGAAAAATCGCCATATTTTTCCCTACCTTTTTGTCATTGTTGGACTAAAAATGAGACGCAATCTAACTAGAAGGACTAAAACTGCCAAACCGAGAAACAAGTGGACTGAAACTGTGAAAACAGTTTATGTAGGATATAAATTGACAAATGACTGAACTCCAAGCCTTATATGTACATATGGACAAGTTTCGGACTATTTTTGGACTTTGGACTTAACGAAGGACTAACGGTGTAACGCAACCACAGTTAGAGTAAAAAGTGTAAAACCTGGAAAAGAAAAAGGGCCTACTGTTTTTACTTGACATTCTTATTTCATTTTCCATTTTTTGTCTCATCGTCACGTCATATGCATATTTATACATCTTAGTTACGTATTATTTAACTTTCGTTAGTTACTACCACGAGAAACGTTACGAGTTAACCTACACATTCATTCATTCATTTAGAGAATAACAATACGGGTTAATTGACATAAAAATCAAGGACATCATGCATATGTATCCTTATTTTTGAATTGAAAGCATTTCAAGCACAATTCATTTGCACTTAACGATCAGATCATTATTCATCAACCGTTATTCATCATCCACTATTCTTTTCACCTCCACCACTAGTATTTGGTCAGATTCTCAGACATTTATATTTACCAGGTTCTGTACTGAAGTCAATATCATAATCAACCCTGAAATCTCTTTCACCATCACCAGTAACGCTTAAGGTGAGTCATAGCCTCACTTTTATTGATTTAACTATTTTAAACTCCGTGAGGGGGATACATGCTATAAACAGATCACAAGTATTTTTCTGAATGCTTACCTGACTTGATATATGCCTAAGTTACCTTATTGCCACAAGACCCTTTATCATGAGCCATTAATCACTGTATGTGAATGCGAATATAATGAATAGATCTATTAGAGGCTGACGACCTATCCCACTAATACTTTGACGGAATGCTTTTTGCTAGTCGTATTAGTCGCGATGCATTATATTTGAGAAAAATAGGAAATTGGCAAAATCACCTATTACTCGAGGGCACATAACCATCAGTATCCCTGATGTGACTCCTCCGTTTTACGGTACTTTGTTAACGTTTGCGTGTCATGAGACTTAGGGCAATATATATGAACTGCAATATCAACTTTTAAACTGATTGTATTCCCAATACAATCCTACTTGTGTATCGAACTGATTATTAAACTTCAAACTCTATGATATCACTCAACATTTTGTTGACTTTTAAGCATGTTATCTCAGGAAATTAGCGGAGCGGAGCAAGGCATGAAGCGGGCAAAACCTATCTTAAATAAGGGTGTAAAATAAAATTGTAATTTAGTTAAAATGATGTTTCCTTGGAGAAACTGTTTGCACTCTGATGTAACGCTTTGTAACTGAATTCATATTATGGACCTATAATAATATTTAAAAATGCCTTTTTGGGTTATTTTCTATGATTTTGACTTCGATCCTCTCGGTAATACCCCAAGTAGACTTCCGCTGCTATAATGAAAATTTTGGGGGTGTTACAGATTGGCATCAGAGCCAGGTTTATAGAGAACCAAATGTTTTCAAACATTGGACTATAACTACACTTTTTTAACAAATTAATTTTACACCATGTCACCTTAAGCCCTCCATGCCTGCTTGCTACGCGCTTGGTACATCATTCATCAGGATCATCTTACACTAGTCTCTGGATACTTAATATTTATCTTGCACAACTTGATTATTTCATGT
Source organism: Artemisia tridentata subsp. tridentata (assembly GCA_021014915.2). Taxonomy (NCBI): domain Eukaryota; kingdom Viridiplantae; phylum Streptophyta; class Magnoliopsida; order Asterales; family Asteraceae; genus Artemisia; species Artemisia tridentata. The sequence goes on from CP139505.1 coordinate 42,197,483, forward strand.
TACATCACACCACTTAATGTTAGTAACTACTTATTTTTATTATTATTTACGGATTATTACAGTACCATGGCAACAGTATCCCACATTCGTCTATCATCGGATTCAGACTCCGAGGGTTCCGTATCATCAGTTACATCACCTTTATTTAACCCTACCTTAGCACCCGATGCCATACCCGACGAGACTGAGCCCTTCGAAGAGGGTGAAGCCGCCGCTACACCTAGACTTGACGACCCATACGCATTAGCTTTACCAACATCTACGTTACCGCCACATTTTGTTTACGATTCATATTCCCCTTTCTATATACCACCCCCTGATGACGTATATATGGAGAGTCAGCAATGGCTACCTGCTGAGTATACGCCACCATAGTTCTACCATGTTTCACCACCCGTACTACCTGACCATTTATTTGACTTATGTGCCCAGACATATCCACTACCACCTCATCAGCGGGACCCGATTCCTGCGGAGGATATCCCTTCATCGAGTCGACCTCGTATTGCAGACCCATACTCACCATCATTAACTTACCCTCCTGGTTTCACTCCCCCAGCCCAGAATCCCAACGTCACTACGGGTACTTTCTTACTAAACCAATGTAGAGCCAAGATATTATTTGATTCTGGAGCCGATAGGAGCTTTGTGTCTACTTCGTTTGCTTTATTACTTAATATTACTCCCGTAAAATTAGATACCTCGTACGAAATTGAAATAGCTGATGGAAAATTGCTAAGCACCAATACCTTACTCGAAAACTGCACCTTAACACTCCAAGACAAATCTTTTCTAATTGATCTCATGCCTATCCAACTTGGAAGCTTTGACGCATTTGTAGGCATGGATTGGTTATCCAAACACCGTGCCAGAATCATTTGTGACGAAAAAGTCATCCAAATTCCTCTCAACAATGAAACACTCATCGTTCGTTGTGATCACTATAAAACCCAACTCAATATCATCTCGTATATCAAGACGGTGAAATACATAAACAAGGGATGCCACGCATTTTTGGTTCAAGTGACGGGAGGTGAATCATAAGAGAAGGAGAAACGACTAGAAGAAGTACCAGTCGTAAATGAGTTTGCGGAAGTATTCCCTGAAGACTTTCCAGGTGTTCCACCAACTCGACAAGTGGAATTTCGAATCGATTTAGTGCCTGGAGCAGCACCTGTTGCAAAAGCACCGTATCGATTAGCCCCCTTCGAAATGAAAGAATTATCTGAGCAGTTGAAAGAACTGTCAGATAAGGGATTCATCCAACCAAGCTCATCACCTTGGGGAGCACCAGTCCTGTTTGTCAAAAAGAAAGACGGAACATTCCGAATGTGTATCGATTATAGAGAGTTGAATAAACTCACAGTGAAAAATCGATATCCATTACCACGGATTGACGATTTATTTGACCAACTGCAAGGATCGAGTGTTTACTCAAAGATCGATCTGAGATCGGGATATCATCAACTAAGAGTCAGAGAAGAAGATATTCCCAAGACAGCCTTTCGAACACGGTACGGGCATTATGAATTCCGAGTAATGCCGTTTGGTCTTACCAACGCACCAGCAGTGTTCATGGATCTGATGAACCGAGTATGCAAGCCATACTTGGACAAGTTCGTAATTGTATTCATCGATGACATTCTAATCTACTCACGTAATGAAAAGGAGCATGCGGAACACTTGAGAACCATTTTGGGATTACTCAAGCAAGAAAAACTGTATGCGAAATTTTCCAAATGTGATTTTTGGATTTCCACCGTTCAATTCCTAGGCCACATCATCAATAGTCAAGGTATCCACGTTGACCCCGCCAAGATCGAAGCAGTTAAAGGTTGGGCATCGCCCACCACTCAAACTGAGATTCGAAAATTTCTAGGACTCGCTGGTTACTATCGAAGGTTTATAGAGAATTTTTCCAAAATCGCAAAACCTTTGACAGAACTCACTCAGAAAAACAAAAAGTATATCTGGGAAGAAAAACAAGAATCAACATTCCAACTCTTAAAGCAAAAGCTGTGTGAAGCACCAATTTTAGCACTACCGGACGGAAGCGACGACTTTGTAGTATATTGTGACGCATCGCATCATGGTTTAGGTACGGTACTAATGCAAAGAAACAAAGTTATAGCTTACGCCTCACGACAGCTCAAGAAGAATGAGGAAAACTATACCACTCATGATCTAGAACTAGGGGCAGTGATATTCGCTCTTAAGACATGGAGACATTACCTATACGGTACAAAGTGCACGGTTTTCACCGATCACAAAAGTCTTCAATACATACTGGATCAGAAGGTGCTGAACATGAGACAGCGCCGATGGTTAGAACTACTCAACGACTACGAATGTGAAATTCGATACCACCCCGGTAAAGCGAATGTCGTAGCCGATGCATTGAGTTGGAAGGAAAGAATCAAACCCCTTAGAGTCAGATCGTTAGGAATGACAATTTGTTCACCGCTCCCATCTCGAATTCTCCTAGCCCAATCGGAAGCTCTTCAGGAAGAGAACCGACCTCACGAGAAAATTGATGGCATGCCAGAAAGCGAGAACGGATTCGTGAGAAGAACCGATGGAATGTTATGCTTCAAGGAAAGATGTTGGATTCCTCTTTACAGAGGTATTCGAGACCTTATCATGCATGAGTCTCACAAGTCCAAATATTCCATCCATCCAGGATCCAATAAGATGTATCAAGATCTCAAACAAATCTACTGGTGGCCAAACATGAAAGCCGACATCGCAACGTATGTTGGAAAATGTTTGACTTGTTCAAGGGTCAAGGCGGAAAGCCAAAAACCATCAGGACTACTTGTACAACCTAAGTTACCAGTGTGGAAATGGGAAAGAATCACTATGGATTTTATTACCAAATTACCAAGAACGTCAACAGGATTAGATACCATCTGGGTTATCGTTGATCGTTTGACCAAATCTGCCCATTTTCTGCCTATCAAAGAAACTGATGAGATGGATACACTCGCGCAGTTGTACTTCAAGGAGATTATAATCCGACACGGAGTCCCAATCTCCATCATCTCAGATAGAGACAGCCGATTCACCTCAGGATTTTGGCAATCTCTACAGAAAGCTCTCGGTACTCGTTTGGACATGAGCACCGCTTATCATCCCCAAACTGATGGACAAAGTGAAAGGAAAATCCAAACCTTGGAAGATATGCTTCGGGCATGTGTTATTGATTTCGGAAAAGGTTGGGATAGACACTTACCGTTAGTTGAATTCTCTTACAACAATAGTTACCACGCTAGTCTAAAAGCCGCACCTTTCGAAGCACTTTACGGAAGAAAGTGCAGATCGCCTGTTTGTTGGACGGAAGTTGGAGACATGCAACTTACCGGACCAGAACTTATTCACGATACTACTGAGAAGATATTCAAAATCAAACAACGTCTACAAGCCGCTCGTGACAGACAGAAGAGTTATGCGGATGTAAGAAGGAAACCCATGGAATTTGAAGTTGGAGACAGAGTCATGCTAAAGGTTTCTCCCTGGAAGGGAATGATACGCTTCGGAAAGCGTGGAAAGCTAAACCCGAGAAACACTGGACCTTTTAAAATCCTCGAGAGAATTGGTCCAGTTGCTTATAGGTTAGAACTTCCAGAAGAACTCAGTAGGGTACACCCTACCTTCCACGTATCACAGCTTAAGAAATGTTTGTCGGATGAAACTCTCGTCATCCCGCTGAAAGAGATCAGACTAGACGACAAACTTGTGTTCACAGAGGAACCAGTAGAGATAATGGATAGAGAAGTGAAGCGACTTAAGCAAAATCGTATACCCATTGTGAAAGTTAGATGGAACTCCAAGAGAGGACCAACATACACATGGGAACGCGAAGACCAAATCCGTGAAAAATATCCACATCTATTCTTGTAAACCACTCTCGTTAACTACCTCAGACTTAAATTTCGGGACGGAATTCAGAATGACGGGAGGGTACTGTAGGATTCTACAAAAATCCGTTGTAATAAATCTCGTTGATTAATGATAATCTTGTATTACCGTTTAATAAAACCCATTTTTACGGGGAAATTTAAACTTTTCTCTTATATGTTATTATAAACTCGTTACGTTTCACGATACATATTAAATAACGATACGAACTCGAGATACAATCCAACCGCGACACCACGTTTTCTCTAAATTCAAACGCCACAATTTATAACTATTGATAATGCAACGTCTACGTTAAAGCATTCACATTTTCCTAATTACCCTAAATTATTCCTAAATATTACATTTAAATTATAACTAATTACATTTAGTTTCACTAATTCCTTTTCCAATCATACCACAAACCAAACCGGACCCTTATATTCTCAGCCCACCATACGAGCCCAAGAACACAAGCCCATCACCTTTAAAAAATTTATTTTCCTTTCTTTCTTTCTTTTCTAGCCCGATCCCAAACACCCTTACAAAAACATATCGTATCTTCAAATATTCGAACGTAACATACCTATGTCTTTACACCATTATGATCACCACATATTGAACTATCATTGTGCAAATTCCCAGCCTTGGATGTCGAGTATTCCCACAGTAACTAAAGCCATTTTGCTTGTCCCAATATCGACCCATACGTATACATACAAACGGAAAAACTCAACCAAATCATTTCCCGATTTTTCCTACGACATTCTTAGGACGTTTCTAACATAAACCAACGTATGAAACAATAATAGAATCACAGGAGATCATCATGGCACGTTGGTTTCATTATTTGAACTCGATAGTATAGAAAACGTGCATATATATTCACACAAGCCAAACCGGTGACTTTACTAATCATTCAAGATCATTCCCAAGATCTTATAATATCTCAAATGATCTCTATTGTACTCCAACTACTGTTGCCTTCACAGTAACTCCATATGATTGTTTGAGAAGTCAACAAGTCAAGATGTGTGTGTGCATATCTATCTTTATATAACTTACATCATTGGCAACCCCTACCTACACGACCCACTCACTTTTCACTGCCAAAAACAACCTTAAACTCTCAGAAGACTTGTCTCTCTTTGGGAAGCAAACCGAATAGAGAAAAGTAAATACGTTGAGACTTATTCAAACGCCTTCAAGCTACTGCCTCTATTCTTGTGTTTCATTCGAACCACTCAGCCTCTTCACCACCTTTCCTAAGGTGTGGTATGAATTCGTGATCTCTTTTATATCTATTGCACATTAACACATTGATCATGCATAACATATACGTATATTTCGAACGTACCATATTCTCTTTGTTCTTGCCACGTTAAAATGAAATGAAAAGGATCTCACGTTATGATCACAGCATGTTAGAGCCACTTAAATCACGTATCCTTACATTAACTTCTCATGCATACCACTCTTCTTAAACGTTTGCATTCGAACGTCCATATATTAAGTTATACGCATAACTATTTAAACAAAGGAACTATATTAATGGCGAATGAACTCATAATGATTATTGCCTACTCGTCTCTCAACCTTATGAGTCACAAAACACGTTAACATAACCCACGAGAACATAAAATCTACACGTTCAACACCTATATAATCAAACCATAAAATTTGTCCAAGTCTTTTAACTTAGAAACGTGCCTTATCGCCCTTAAAAACCTTCGAATATCTCATAATATCACCACGCAACCGTACGTTTTCTTTATACGACCCATTTAACCACCCAACGAGCTACATTTTTCACTTATATCATGAGTCATGAAACCCACAAATCGACCCTTTAATTTAAACAAAGTGTTTCGCAGAAAACTGGTTCGAAAAAGTTTAAAAACTATAACGTATGGGTTCAAGGCCCAAAAAGCTATTTCAATAAGCTACGCATAAGCTAGCTTCATGGCACTTTGAGGTTAAACTTTTGGTATAAAAATAAGCGGTTTTGATAATCCAAACCCTCCCCAAAGCCCATGGATCAAAAGATGTTAACGGGCCACTAAAATGGATCATTAAAGCCCATTTATCATTAAAATAAGAAAATAGCCGAATAAGCAGTTGAAATAAGTTTAAAATCACTTAAATAAGCCTTAGGAAACATCGCCATATTTTTCCCTACCTTTTTGTCATTGTTGGACTAAAAATGAGACGCAATCTAACTAGAAGGACTAAAACTGCCAAACCGAGAAACAAGTGGACTGAAACTGTGAAAACATTTTATGTAGGATATAAATTGACAAATGACTGAACTCCAAGCCTTATATGTACATATGGACAAGTTTCGGACTATTTTTGGACTTTGGACTTAACGAAGGACTAACGGTGTAACGCAACCACAGTTAGAGTAAAAAGTGTAAAACCTGGAAAAGAAAAAGGGCCTACTGTTTTTACTTGACATTCTTATTTCATTTTCCATTTTTTGTCTCATCGTCACGTCATATGCATATTTATACATCTTAGTTACGTATTATTTAACTTTCGTTAGTTACTACCACGAGAAGCGTTACGAGTTAACCTACACATTCATTCATTCATTTAGAGAATAACAATACGGGTTAATTGACATAAAAATCAAGGACATCATGCATATGTATCCTTATTTTTGAATTGAAAGCATTTCAAGCACAACTCATTTGCACTTAACGATCAGATCATTATTCATCAACCGTTATTCATCATCCACTATTCTTTTCACCTCCACCACTAGTATTTGGTCAGATTCTCAGACATTTATATTTACCAGGTTCTGTACTGAAGTCAATATCATAATCAACCCTGAAATCTCTTTCACCATCACCAGTAACGCTTAAGGTGAGTCATAGCCTCACTTTTATTGATTTAACTATTTTAAACTCCGTGAGGGGGATACATGCTATAAACATATCACAAGTATTTTTCTGAATGCTTACCTGACTTGATATATGCCTAAGTTACCTTATTGCCACAAGACCCTTTATCATGAGCCATTAATCACTGTATGTGAATGCGAATATAATGAATAGATCTATTAGAGGTTGACGACCTATCCTACTAATACTTTGATGGAATGCTTTTTGCTAGTCGTATTAGTCGCGATGCATTATATTTGAGAAAAATAGGAAATTGGCAAAATCACCTATTACTCGAGGGCACATAACCATCAGTATCCCTGATGTGACTCCTCCGTTTTACGGTACTTTGTTAACGTTTGCGTGTCATGAGACTTAGGGCAATATATATGAACTGCAATATCAACTTTTAAACTGATTGTATTCCCAATACAATCCTACTTGTGTATCGAACTGATTATTAAACTTCAAACTCTATGATATCACTCAACATTTTGTTGACTTTTAAGCATGTTATCTCAGGAAATTAGCGGAGCGGAGCAAGGCATGAAGCGGGCAAAACCTATCTTAAATAAGGGTGTAAAATAAAGTTGTAATTCAGTTAAAATGATGTTTCCTTGGAGAAACTGTTTGCACTCTGATGTAACGCTTTGTAACTGAATTCATATTATGGACCTATAATAATATTTAAAAATGCCTTTTTGGGTTGTTTTCTATGATTTTGACTTCGATCCTCTCGGTAATACCCCAAGTAGACTTCCGCTGCTATAATGAAAATTTTGGGGGTGTTACAGATTGGCATCAGAGCCAGGTTTATAGAGAACCAAATGTTTTCAAACATTGGACTATAACTACACTTTTTTAACAAATTAATTTTACACCATGTCACCTTAAGCCCTCCATGCCTGCTTGCTACGCGCTCAGTACATCATTCATCAGGATCATCTTACACTAGTCTCTACATACTTAATAGTTATCTTGCACAACTTGATTATTTCATGTTACATCACACCACTTAATGTTAGTAACTACTTATTTTTATTATTATTAACGGATTATTACAGTACCATGGCAACAGTATCCCACATTCGTCTATCATCGGATTCAGACTCCGAGGGTTCCGTATCATCAGTTACATCACCTTTATTTAACCCTACCTTAGCACCCGATGCCATACCCGACGAGACTGAGCCCTTCGAAGAGGGTGAAGCCGCCGCTACACCTAGACTTGACGACCCATACGCATTAGCTTTACCAACATCTACGTTACCGCCACATTTTATTTACGACTCATATTCCCCTTTCTATATACCACCCCCTGATGACGTATATATGGAGAGTCAGCAATGGCTACCTGATGAGGATACTCATATTCCCCTTTCTATAAATCACCATGTAAGAAAGCATTCTTGACATCGAGCTGATGAATCGGCCAATGTCGAGAGGCATCTAAACTTAAAACAGTTCGAATGGTGACCGGTTTAACAACCGAACTAAAGGTCTCATCGACATCGATCCCCTCTAATTGATTACTACCATTTGCCACTAGACGAGCCTTATACCGACTAAGGGTGCCATCAGCCAAATACTTGTGGCGAAAAAGCTACATGCAACGAATAATGTTGGTATCCATGGGTCGTGGAACAAGGGTCCAAGTTCCATTTTTAATAAGTGCAGTGTATTCATCACGCATAGCATTCTGTCAATTTTGATCATTAAACGCATCGCGATAAGTTTTTGGTAGAGATGAGATCGAAGACACATATGCATGTTAAGACGCTGAGTGGGACGATTATTCCTGGCACGGTAGCGTGTGACCATGGAGTGAGTCGAGACAGGGTTTTGATTATGAGGGGGTCGGGGATAATAAGTGGCTTTTGGTCCACAATTGAAGGTGGTGTTGGTGGTGTAGTAGGTGGTATTGGGTCATCGGTAGTCTGAGGACGAGTTGGTATTGGTGTGGTTGGTGCATTTGTGGGTTCATGCACGGGGGTTTGACAACGGTGTTTGGGGGAATGAATGGAGGATTTATATTAGGTGAATCGTCCAAAAAATTGTAGGTGGGTTCCGTTGCGGGTTTTGAGGTGCCATATGGGAAAACGGTTTCATCGAAAGTTACGTGACGGGATATAATGATTTTGTTGGTGTTTAAATCAAGGCAGCGATATCCACGGTGATTTGAAGCTTGTCCCAAATAAATGGATGGTGTGGCGTGTGGTTCAAGTTTATGATTGGGATATAGGTGGGGGTAGCAAAGACACCCAAAGGTGCGTAAAAGGCTATAATCCGGGTTTTGGCCAAACAGACGGGTGTAGGGGATTTCATTGGCAATCTCGGTTGATGGTAGAATATTGAGTAAGTGAATGGCCATATTTAGGGCTTCAACCCAAAAAGTTGGTGGGAGATTGGCTTGAAACAGTAGGGTACGAATGAGGTTGTTGATGGTGCAAATAATCCGTTCAGACTTGCCGTTTTGTTGTGATGTTTTTTGGCATGAAAAGCGAAATTGGATGCCATTGTCGGCAAAAAGTTTTTGGAGGTTACGGTTGTCGAATTCGCCGCCATGATCACACTGAAGAGACCTGATTTCACACTTAAATTGAGTGTGAATGTAGTTACGAAATAATAGAAATTTAGAGAGCACATCAGATTTATTTACTAAAGGATATACCCAAACAAAATGTGAATAATGATCCAGGAATAAGACATAATATTTAAAACCCGGCATGCTCGGAATTGGTGAAGTCCAAATATCTGAGTGAATGATGTCAAAACAAGAAGTAACAACAATATTGGAACTAACAAATGGAAGTCTAACGTGTTTGCCAAGTTGGCATGCATGGCAAAGCACGGGAGGTTTCTCCTTATTACACGAAATAAAATTATTTGAGACGAGACGACGTAGCACTTCGCTACCTGGATGTCCAAGTCACTAATGCCACATGTGTTGACTGACGAGGAGAGCTTGAGGAATGAGAGACGGAGCCGTGACCGGGTAAAGATCACCGGTGCTATCACATTGGAGCAGCACCCGTCGAGTCATGAAATCCTTAACAGAAAAACCAAACGCATCAAATTCAACAGTGCAATTATTATCACGAACAAATTGACGAACATATATTAAATTTTTGACAATATGAGAAGTAATTAGAATGTTATTTAAGTGTATTGATTTGAAGGGAGTTGGCAAAATGCTATGGCCCGTGTTGGTGACGGGTATGGAGTGGCCGTCACCAATCGCGACACAGGGATACATACACGTATTAAAATTTTTACTAAGACAAGTAATGGAATCATTGAGGTGAGAGCTCGCACCTGTGTCCATATTCCATGCCCCAGTAGTGGGATCGTGAAGTGTCCCGGTAGTAAAAGCGTGGGGTAAAGCCGTCTCGTGTCCCGAGGTAGTAACGGGTCCCATTGTCCCAAGAGTTGCAGACCCAGTTTGAACTGGTGGGGCAGTTGGTACGGGTGGAGTGGGCTGAACTGTTTATGCGATTGGGTTGTGGGTTGTAGTGTAACCTGGTAAGGGTGGGCTATATATGCATTCGTAATGGGGTGGGTTGGAAGAATATAGGTGTAAGGGGGTGTTGGGTGGACTGGGTATTGAGGGAATCCAGGTAGTGGGCCAAGTGATGCAACAGGTTGGGCTTGGTGTGGAGGCTGTGATGGGCCTGGGTAAACATAGGGTGTATGGTTTGGACGAGTATCAGTGTAGTAAACAGAGGGGTTAGATTGAGGAGTTGTATTTTTATTTTGTGAAGGTAGTTGTGGTATGCTGTTGGTATTAGTCAGACCCAAACGCCCCAAGACCTTTATCAATAATTCCTCAGTATCACTAGTCGATTTAGGGTCAAGAGTATTAGACACAGTTTTTGCAGTCGCATCATGAACAAATTTACATCCCATACCATAACGACATGCTCCTTTGGCAAAATTAATACACGGCCTCCAAGATTTGACTTGAGGGTTTGAGGGACGATGAGTTATACCTGTTTGCGCCATAAGAATCGTAGGGGAGGAGGAGTCCATGGGAGGTGTAAGCGCCTTGGATTTGAGCCGCATCTCTTTCGTGATAAGCATGGTGTGTGCCATCTTTAGGTCAGGAAACGTGTCTTTGTGATGCATGATGCCAATCACTTGTTCATACTTGTCGGGAAGGCCTTCAAGAGCATAGTGCACCATATCTTCTTCGTTTACATGAGAGTCAAGTCTCTTTAGAACGGTGACAAGAGTCTCTATTTTTCGAAAATAAACCTCCATGCTTTGATCTCCAAGTTTGACGGATCGTAATTCCGCCTTTAAAGCATTTGTTCGAGATTGTTATCTTTGACGATGTCAAGGATGAGATCCCAAGCTTCCTTAGAGATTTTAGGACGAGCAACAACCAACCTTGCTTGAAGAGTTTCGGAAAGAGTGGTAAAGATCCATGAAAGAATGATCTTATCCACCTTAAGCTCTTCCGGTGTGAAGAGAGGAGGGTTACTGGTAGTAGTGGCATTGGGGAGGCCATGGATGTATTTGGAGACATCATAGGTTTCACAAAGTTGTTCAAAGAAGAACTCCCATGAACTATAATTCCAATTGTCGAGATCAAGCTTAACCGAAACTCGAGTAATAAGGTGATGATGAGTGACTTGAGATAGCTTGTCGGACAAGGGGATTAGAGTTGTGTCTGATCCAGTCATGATGTCGAGTGATGAAGGTGTATCGAATATTAGGGTTTGTATGGTAGTATACGAAGGAAACAGTAACAAAAATAAAAGAAAATTAACAACACTTGTGACCTTCAATGCACAAGTAACGTAACACTGTGTGGATTTGTGACTTAAACACAAATCACCAACACTTAAAACACAAGATAACTAGATAATATGATTGAGATGTAGGAGGTTTGTTAGGGTTTATGGGTGTACGTAGAGGGGGGGGGGGGGGGGGGGAGCGGGGTTAATGTTTTTGGGAAGGATCGTGATGTTATGGCTTTGATACCATGTCAGAGTATGATTGTGATAATGTTTTCATATCTCTTGATGAACCGTACATATATAATGACTATACATCATCTATTTAGGATCTATTTAGGGTAAATTGTAATCACCCTTAACTCTAGCTAATCAACACTAATTGCCAACTCATTTAGAGCTTATCCCTTTACACGTTTTATCCTTTACACAGCATATACAACAAACACAATTTAGTATTTTTGAGACAAAGACCAGGCTCTTAATTCTTAAACAGGACATTATTTAGATTGGGCTCATTATCAGACTATGAATCAAGTTCACAAGTACAACTATTACATATTCCCTGGGCTTTACTTGAAGTGAGCCCACAAAACTTCAAGATAGGTTATTTCCTTGTCTGGCCCAAACTACTATTTCAAGTTTTCAACCTTCAATTCGAAAATTTAATATTCCACACTAGAACCTCTAACCAATATAATATGTGATATCTTGTTACATTCATACACTTTAGCTATTAGAAGGTTATAACATGACCTAAGGATGGAGAGTGATGTTTGTTTTGACCTTCTAGTGGGCTTTATATATCGTTGTTGCGTGCTTGGAGTGTTTCTATAAATAGTTGTATCTCGTCATTTTGTTGATTGGTCCTACCGTTTTTGCACTATTAATATACCAAAATAGCAAGATTCTCAACGGGAAGAACACATTGTTTAAGTGTAGAGGGTGTGGTCGAAGGTTTTCCTTCGCCACATCAGCTACACATCATCAAAAACACTCCCACTGTAGCACCCTCTCTTTCTCTCTCTTCTATTAATATTTATTATTTAAAAATACCCCAAATACACACACACACTCACAATAACCAATAATATTAATTCTCTCTCCTCAAAACTTTTTTCTCTCTCTCTCTCTGTTAAAGCTCGGGAATAAGTCCCGCACATAAATTATTTGTGCTTTCCCGCTATTAAAGAATTGGTGTTCCCGAAAAAAAAGAATAAAAAGTATCCTTCTCGTCCCTTTTCCATCCCAACACCTCACACCCTAATCAAGATACTCAATGGACAATATGAATGGGAATCTTCCATGACTATTTTTGTTTATTATAAGTTGTCAACTGTCGATTAGAAGTGTATCGTGTTATTTGCACAACATGGAACTAAGTCGAGCCCTTCTTTAGAAATTAGTTGAGTTACACCCAAACCAAGATCTCCACAAGCTTAAGTTTGTTGAATTTTTAGTGATGTATGTTTTTGATCCGAGTTACTTGACTACTTCCATGCATTCATTACCACCCAAAGTGTAAATTTCGTAAAATCAACATATTAACATTAGTATGTTTCCTAGGTTGGTAGTGACTGAGTTCATGGATTCACAATATACAACAAACATATAAGAAAATGAATAAACTACTTGTGAAAGATGTCCTTTGGGAATAAAAAATATGCGGAGTAGAAATTAAACCAAGTCAAATGATTTGATTGCGTATTGCTTAAAACTCTCGGGACCACTTATCATAATTCATCTAATGACAATTACAACTAACAAGTTGTCACTCCATCCAAAACTTTGTCAATTGGACCCACTTGTTCAAGACTTTGGTGGTTAAAGTTTACAAATGCAATAAATTTGTTAACCCTTTAATATGGTTGCAAATGACTAAATACCATGAGGGCAAAGATTTTTGTGGTTAAAGTTTACAAATGCAAAATTTATTTGGTTTATGTATGATAACTCAAGGTTAAGCCTCCTTTTGGTTAGCAGTGATGCTATATTGCTATGTTTGCACCAAAGACCAATTCTGTTTCAAATGGTTCAAGATCTTAACATATCTGCTAAAACATGGAAAAAACTAATTTCACATAAGAACCACAATGAGACTTAAAGCTCTTTATAATGACCTTTCGCCAATTACTAACAAATAATTAAAGTCCATAATAGTGGATTTAGTGGTTGGTTTTAGGCTTAGTTATGCTTAATTGGGCTTAATAATAGAGATTTGGGCTCAGATTGAAAAAATTTGGAATTATTTTTTTAATAACCCAAATTAGGTTTTTTATTGTGACGATTAACAAACTCATGCAACGTTTTATTTTCGAAGTTATACCATATTAACTGTATTTTGAGGAGTTCTAATGGTTGCTGATACCCTTTCATGCAATATAAATGTGGCTGTAAAATCCATCACGGAGATTAGTTTTAAATTCTCATATTCAAGTCTTTATTCTAGAAATGATTGTTGTATCATCAAGACAATCGCTCTAATTTTTGCAAAATTTTGTTTTAAGACACTGCTAATTACAATCCTTAACCACGTTGTTGTAATATGAAATATTTGTATAATACATTTTGTATTATCACGTTGTTGTAATATGAAATATTTGTATAATACATTTTGTATTATCATTAACAAATTCCTATCAATAACGACAACGACTCGATACTTGAGCGTAAAAGAATTGAGATTTTTCGATGTAGTTCAAAACTGTTATTTCGAATAATTGAACAACATAAGAATATAAAATAATTATGTTTGTATTATTTTAGACACATATACAAGTATTATGATATTCTTTTTGGTATAATAAACTATAGATTAACTATTAAAAATGGATTGATTGCTAACATTCAATAGGACCCATTATGGAATCACCAAGTCGTTAAATAGATTCCTATTGTACCAATTATTAGATACTACACCTACACATTGCTTCCTTCATTTCTATTGTTTGACTTCCTATAGTTCCTATCATCACATAATATCTCAGCCTCGTCATGTTCGGGTGACCATAGTTTAGATTCACACACACAAACATATGGCTACATGTCCTCCCTTCGATTTTTCGGGCAAGTATTACCATACGTCCGGCAACGATTGTGTGAGGCAAACCAGTTACTTTGGCGGCAAAGCCGTCCTTAATCAAAGTGTTGGCTATTCCGTTATCCTTGGATTTGGTGCTTTCTTCGCCTTCTTCACCTCTTTCTTGGTACGTATTACTTTCTCTATATTAGCAGTGTGTGTGACAGTGGTAGAACTTGAACATTTTTACTAGTATACGGTTACTTGGTTTTGTCTATTGGAGGTATAAATCTTTATTTTATACGTGAGAACAAATGATTTGATGGCCGTTGCTAATATCATTAGCAAAATTACATTTGTTCATGGAACAGCTACGTTAGCTAAAAAAAAAATACGGATTTTATGCACATTTGTAAAATAACTATAACGTACGTGCGATGAGTTTTTCTTGTTTTGGTATAGGTTTGGCTAGAGAAACGTTACGTTGGGGCTCGTCACACGTCTGAGTGGTTCAACACGGCCGGACGAAATGTGAAAACCGGACTCATAGCAAGTGTTATAGTATCTCAGGTACCATTTCTTAGCTGGTTCCGTTATTTTTGGTTTAGTGAGTTGACTTTGCCGAATATATTGGAAATGCCATTAACCCGGACAAAATTATACCAACTAGTTTTTTTTTTTTTTTTTTTTTTTTTTTTTTTTTTTTTTTTTTTTTTTTTATACAAATTTAATGGTTTAAAATGAATAAATAATAAGTACGTAGTAACATTAAGGGTATGTTTGGCAACAATAGCTGTTGCTGGTGCTGTTGCTGTTGTTGTTGCTGATGCTGGTGCTGGTGCTGATGCTGATGCTGAAAAAGATTAAAATCATAGATTTTTTTTTTTAGTGATGTTTGGCAAACTAGATGAAATTGTAAATTAAAAGTGTAAAATGAGAGATTATTTTGTGAAAAAAAAAGTTGTAGCCCCCATAATCTTTCATAAGTTGGTTCAAGAAGCTTTTATTTTTTGAGATTATTTTTACTATAATCTTTCATAAGTTGTTCAGCCAAACAATGCTACTTTTTAGATAAAAGATTATTTTGTGATAAAAAAAGCTGTAGCCCCCATAATCTCTCATAATCTGTGTCACCAAACTCAGCCTTAGCCGTTTGTGGCAACTTTTTTTTGGAATGTGACAAAAATATAAGTACAAGTCGACCCTTTATTTAACAAAAGTAGACGATAGAAACGAACCATAAAACTATGGAAATATCAATATATATTACCTAGAGCAAGCTGCATACAGCTTATGAAAATAGGAATAATAAAAAAAGGTTAATAAAGTTTTACCCCTAAAATATATTTAAATGTTTATGAACACTCCTCATTTGCTATTTGTTGCACCAAATTTTTTTTATATCTTGTAACATGATGATTTTTCCTTAAACTGTATAGTCTAACTTTTAGAAATGCCTTAAAACGAATGTTCATAACCTCCGAACTGTATAGCGAAAATGTGTTCATAACTCGGTTTCAATTTCAGAATGACCAACCCGTTTTAGATGTAAATTACCTAACAAGCGAAAATGCTGATGTTTAATCAGTTTACTAAGTTTTGGTTGTATTGTGCAAACTGCATGAAGCACAATATCTTAACTATTATGATCCTAAACTCCTTAAACCGGGCCAAAATCAAACTAAACCAACACATGACTGGCCCGAGCCTAATCCTAGGTGGGTCGATCACTCGATCCTAAGTTCTAACTACTATTTGAGAGCCAGTGCATGGTCTTTTATTCATCTCCATCTGATGAGTTCGGTTTGTTTCTCTATTATGTATAATCTAACACCAAAGTCTAAAAATGTGTCGAAAGTGGACATGGGCTGCAACAATATTACAAAGCTCAAACGTTGCTTGGGAGTATGGAGTCAGTGGTCCGTTTTGGTACGCCAGTGGTGCCACCATTCAGGTTCTAGTCTCACCGCACCTTTCTAGTTCCATTCACCATGCCTTTATAACTTGTAGTCGATGTGTAAAAAGCTGAACCGTTACTTCACTAGGTGCTCTTGTTTGGTGTCATGGCTATTGAGATCAAAAGAAAGGCTCCTCATGCTCATACTGTTTGCGAAATCGTTAAAGCTCGGTATGTTTACATCTACTTGAAATCATGTTAGATGTTATCAATACGAAAAATATAGAGGGAAAACACCTAATATGACCCATTTGAACTTGTCTTGATCAGATGGGGGACGGCTGCACATGTTGTGTTTTTGGTGTTCTGTTTCATGACAAATATAATTGTAACAGCGATGTTGCTTCTTGGTGGGTCTGCGGTGGTGAATGCACTCACGGGTGTTAATATTTACGCGGCTAGTTTTCTGATTCCGCTTGGTGTTATTGTATATACGCTTGCTGGAGGTTTAAAGGCCACTTTCTTGGCTAGCTATATACATTCTGTGATAGGTACACTATTTTCTATTGGGTTGAATTTTGAGTACCAACATGAAATTAGCCATATCTGCAATAACGCTTTTTCCATACGTTTATCCGTTATTATGTTCAATTGAAGTATCAAATTTTCTTATAAATGTGACTCACTAGAACTTTGATGTTGAATATTGTCCCTATTGACCCTAAAAGTCAAACTATGCATTACTTTTGGAGTAGAAGAACATCTGTATTACTTTTGGCAAGATAGTCTATCTGAGATTTTTTTTGCTGACATATGTCTTAAATTATATTTGTTTATCAGTGCACGTGGTACTAGTCATCTTCGTGTTCTTAGTCTACACGGCTAGTAGCGAGCTTGGTAGCCCTAGTGTTGTATACAAACATCTATTGGAAGTGTCAAGCCAGTCTAGAATATGCCAAGCACCTCTCACCCACAACGGACAAGCTTGTGGGCCCGTTTCCGGAAACTATAAAGGATCTTACCTAACAATGTTGAGCTCTGGAGGACTGGTTTTTGGTATAATCAACATTGTTGGTAATTTTGGGACAGTTTTTGTCGATAATGTAAGTTTTTTTTCGTCTTTTTTGTATTTAGTATTTATAACCAAATAAAGGTCAGGGATGAACAAGTTTGACTTTGTAATGATTTTCATTTTTTGTATTTTTAGGGATATTGGGTGAGTGCTATTGCGGCTAGACCATCATCAACTCATAAAGGGTATCTGTTAGGTGGGCTCGTATGGTTCGCTGTGCCATTCTCGTTAGCTACTGCACTTGGTTTAGGGGCTCTAGCCCTTGACCTTCCATTGAGCGCCAGTGAAGCGAGCAAGGGGCTTGTTCCTGCTGCTACGGCCATTGCGTTAATGGGAAAAGGAGGATCTGTTCTCCTTCTCACCATGCTTTTCATGTGAGTTACAATCTTGATCACGCAATCTAGATGTGATTCTTGCACTCGTTTATTTATGGATACGTTGATCCGAGTTAAATCACATCTCTAACGAGTGAAGCAAGTAACTTTGAATTAGCTTTTGTATTTAAGGTTTAACACACTGATCATTTCAGAAAAAGACAAACTGTCCATGTTCTTGGTCAGCTGAACCCCAGTCGTATAAAAAACCACCAATTTTGACATGAACATGTTTTGACCCGTTACCTACATGACTAAGTTGCCCATTTTGACACCTCTAGTGAAACAGTGAAAATCCCAATTCTAACTTGTTTGTAATGTTTTTGCATCAGGGCTGTGACATCAGCTGGTTCTTCCGAACTAATAGCAGTTTCCTCACTTTGCACATATGACATTTACCGAACATACATTAACCCCAACGCAACCGGGAAACAAATATTAAAAGTTTCAAGGACAGTTGTGTTCTCATTCGGATGTTTCATGGGAATTCTAGCAGTCTTATTAAACAAAGCCGGGGTTTCCCTTGGTTGGATGTACTTAGCCATGGGTGTGTTCATTGGCTCAGCTGTCCTCCCAATCGCCTTTATGCTTTTATGGCGAAAAGCCAATGCATTTGGGGCCATTTTAGGCACAATTGTTGGGTGTGTCCTTGGGATAACTACTTGGTTAACAGTTACACGCATTGAATATGGTCGAGTCAATCTAGACACAACAGGAAGAAACGCACCTATGCTTGCAGGAAATCTAGTCTCGATCTTAACTGGTGGTGCAGTCCATGCTATATGTAGTATTGTGAACCCACAAAACTATGATTGGGAAGGTACTAAGAAGATAACGACTGTTGAAAAGGAAAAGATTGAACTTGCAGTCGACGAGTTTAAGGAGGAAAAGCTAATTAGTGCTAAGAGATGGATTATCAAATGGGGTGTCGGTTTTACCTTTGTGATCGTTATACTATGGCCTCTTTTTTCACTTCCTGCAAGTAAGTATACAGATTTCAATACTTATTTTACTTCTGACTTTACTACAATCTATCTTTGTGTTTCGTTTGAGTCATTCCGTAGCCATGTTTTAATTGCTCATTTTGTTTACTTGTGAATAAAGGGGAATTTAGCAAAGGTTACTTCACATTTTGGGCGATTGTGGCAATAGCATGGGGGACAATCGGGTCAGCTGTGATCATCGTTTTACCACTGGCTGAAAGCTGGAAGACGCTGCAAAGTGTTATGCTCGGGATGTTCACTAATGATAAGCTCGTTGACAAGATTGATGAACTAAATCTGAAGATGGAAACCATCATCAAAGCTGTACCGGATGCTGAGAGGATTTACTTGCTCGAAAAGGGAAAGATGAAGAAGAATGAAACCTCACAAATAGTTTAGATAAATCAATCGACTGCATTTCTTAACACGAATAAAGATGGTATCTTGTGTGTCGGTTTTTAATGCACATTCGTTTTTTTTTTTTTTGGGTAAAAGGTCAAAACGACCCGGTAAATGTATTACACCAAAAAACATTGAAGTACAAAGGATGAGGGTGACATCCCTCATCTCAGTCCCTTAGGACACTTGCACCATGTACATTCGTTTTCTTATCTGTTTTAATTTGATTTCATTTGTATTTATCAGATCAAGCAAATAAGAGCATCAAAGAGAGCGGAAATGTAAATATTGATTCAGTAACAATAACAGTGAACATACTACTAAAGATTAATTACTTGAATAATATAAAAACGGAACTAAACAATCTTTTTTGCGTGTGCATAACTAGTAAAGTACTATTCTCGCAGGAAAATTTGAGGACCCAAAAGTAGTAACTGATATTATGTTTTTCTTCAGAATTCTAACCATTTCGCGAAGTAATCACAAGTACTTGGAGATATAAGTCCATCGGGTGTGCACTTTTCAAAATGAGGACACATACCACAAGGAATAGAAGCCAGTGCCCCTATTTTCGGACCCTGATCATGAGCAGCCCTGTAACACACATTTCCAATAGGGATCGAATGGTATTCCTTGAGCCCAGTACTCTTCACTTCAATAATTACATTATCGAGAACCATACACGTCAAAATTTCACTAATATGCCCACTTGTGCACTGATCGTTATTTATCAACCCTTTATTTTTTATAAAGTCATAAACGCCTGCTGATGTTGCTACTGTCAGTTTTTTAAGAATCTTTAAGCAAATTTCTTTTAGTTGATTTATGAATGCTGCATCAAGTTTACCATCTAAATACCATGATCCACCAGTAACGTCGTCTGTAGGCATGAATTCTGCCGCAATGTAATGTTTTTTCTTGCTGTATTTGACATGTTTGACTTCTTTTATTAGTTTCAAATCTAGGAGGGTCTTGATGCTTTTGTTGACAATCGCTCGTGATAGTCTTGTTTCAATCTGCATGTTGTTTACCCAAATCGCTTGATCGCCTTTGCTTTTGATGAGATCAAGTACCACACGATCCGCTTGTTTTAGACCATTTCGTGACTGGCTCATCCTATAATATATACTCCTAGCAAACAACTTGTTACAAAAAATGCTATACACAAACATGTAAACTCAACTTAAAAACTCGACAAATTGCGTTTATAAAGTTGCATAATGTAATGGCTTATTCTATTTTACCAAACACCAAACCAACTTATTAACCCATCGTAAGCGCCTCTAAACACCTAAACCCTGAATGTCACAAAATAACAATATACTTTAGTCCTTGGCCCGTTCAGTATAAACAGGTTTAAAAGCACTTTGCTAACTTTACTAGACCTTTTAGTTTTTTAACGGTAACAAGACGAGGTTTTACTTGTGGAGGGAGAGTCTCCAAGTTAGATGTAGTTAGCCTAATAACCGCCGCATCCCATGACAGTTCCGTCCCTTTCCATGACTACCCGTAAATGTGTATCTAATGAGGTATAAACATCCTAATTTGTAGAGTATAACTTAAATAGAATATATCTAGACAGATAGTTTAAGAACTTATTATTAACAAAATATGATCGAAAAAAAGTACTAACCGAAAAGTTATTGATAATTCCGCGTAAAATATATTTTTTTTGTAACGATAACAAAGTTTGGAGTTCGAACCTTACTTGTACGAAGTCACAGAAACAATCTGAAAGTCGTCGAAAAAGAGAGCAGCAACGATTTTGATGATCGGTTTAATATGTTCCAAATAAACAAATTTATAAGAAAACAATGCCTATAAAACCGGTTGGGTTGGGCCCAATATATTTGTATTATGGAATGTTTGAATTTAATTTATTTTAAAGAATATATATTTTTGTAACAAAAATATATTTAAATTTATTGTTTTAGTAAATGCAGATATTAGTAACTTGATGATCAAGTTTAAAGTTTATTTGGGTACTTTGCATGTAAAACCAAAGGCATCTTAGGTTTGTAATCATGGGTTCGTGTCTAGCATTAAACTTTTTATTTTTTTTTTTTTTTTTTTGAGAAAACATTATTCTATCTATTAAATAGGGGGTTTGCTATGGCACAAAAAGATATCTTCCAAAGTGATTAGAAGGGTGATTAGGCGATGGATGTGTGGCTCATATTGTTTTTTACACTTGCTGCTACTGTACAAACCACTGTATTTCACTATTCATGTACTGTACAACTGATTAACAAAGTAATTAGTACATTAACAAAGTAGTAAACAATCAACCACAAACCACACATTATTAAAAATCAAGAAACTTCATGTAGCATTATTAAACACAACTCCAAATCCAATCCGAACCAAACCAATCCAACTCCAAATCGAATCAAAATCCAAACACGACCAAAAACAATAAAACCAAATCCTAACCCTACTCCTCAACCTTGCCTGGCCGTGACTCACCACGAGTCACGGCTCAGCCCCACTTCGTACCAACTGCCGAGACACAAAAACTACAACATAAACAAGAGATTAGAATTAAAAGAGAGCAAAACAACAGGTAACTCACCCGAGTCAACGCGAGTTGACTCGGTGAGAAACCGAGTCAAGACCGAGTCGGGGTTAAAAACACTAGATCCACACATTATTCATTGTTTTACAAAGGTTTTATAAAAAGTTTTATATTAAAATCGGTTTAATAAAAAAAAAATTGAAATTAGGGTTTGGAAAATAATAACAAAGAGGGGTGGGGGTAAGCGCGTAAGGGCTTTTTACCAAAGAGAAAGGGTGGTGGAGCGTCGGTGTGGTGGCGGCAAGGGTGGCAGTAGGCGGTGGTGGCGCGTGACGGTCATACGTGACGCGTCACAAGCTCACGAGCTCCAGAAATGGTCTAGATACACCGATCTATTGATTCGGAAAAGAAAAGTTATCGCCGGAAAATATTCCGGCGACGGTGATTGGCCGGACGGCGGATGTCGCCGGCGGTGGGGTGAAGAGAGGGAGAGAGAGATAGCTATGCATGTGTGTGTGAGAAAATGAAATAAAATATTATTTTAGGGGTATATATAATTTTGAGGGAGGGACTAAATGTGTAAATATGGTAGTGAGGGGAGTGAAACGAAAATAGGGGGCGGAGGGACTAAAACTGCCAACATGGCTAATCTTTTGATAAAAACACAGTGGGACTCATTTGACATACCAAACGGACTCGGAAATTAACGAAACTTGCGCCATTGTTCATGAAATAATTTTTCTGATAAAAACAAGTATAAATATGCATAACTTTCCAGAGTTCAATTTATTTGGTAAAATTCGATTATACTCCTTTTCGTCACAAAGATACGCCATCCTCTCTCGAGAAAAAATGGCATGTAAAACCTTCTCAATTCGTCTATCACCGATTTGATGTGCAATCTTCAAGCATCTAGGAAACTTTGGAGCCATAGCATTAACCCTAACTGCGACTAATGTTTTTCCCCAAACAGAAAACCCTAATTGTGAATAGGGTGGTTATTTCAAAACCTAATACGGCCCATATTTGTTACGGAACACTTAACGCCACAGATACAGACGGCCCAATAACTATTTTTACAATTTTACAAATACAAAAAACAACAATATACCAAAAAACCTTTAAAAACTATATACACAAAACATTAAAAACTATACACACCCAATTTTATTAGAGTCGAGTTATTTTAGAAACCAAACATTTCTCACATACCAAGGGACTCATCCCCACCATCCATCTAAAAAGAAATCAATGGTTGAGATTAAAAGCATTTAATATTTCACCCATTTTTTATAATTTAAATATCTCTTAAACCGTTAATCGTTAAGCGAAAATAATTACACCATCGCGACAAGCATTTAATTATCTTTCTATAGACGGGCATTTTGATATACTTTCGACAAAAAAAAAAAATTCATTTTTTTCATGTTTTTTTTCGTAGCCGAAAAAATCATATATGATATATCATATATGATATTACATATCATATATGATATTATATGTAATATCATATATGATATATCATATATTATGATATATCATATATATCATATATGATATGTAATATCATATATGATATATCATATATGATTTTTTCGGCCACGAAAAAAAACGTAAAAAAATGAAAAAAAAAAAATTGTCGAAAATATATCAAATTGCCTATCTATAGAAAGATAATTAAATGCTCGTCGTAACGGCATATTTTTTTTCGCTTAACGATTAACGGTTTGAAAGATATTAATATTTGAAAAAAAAAGGATGAAAGTGGGTTTTTTAAATTGTTGGGATTAATCTCATCCATTAAATCAAATAAAGATGGAGGGTGGAGATTAGTCCCTTGGTATGTAAAAAAAGTTTGGTCCTCAAATGATCTTAAATCATTTTATTATTGGCTTACATACATTACCAGATAACACGTTAAAAAAAATCTCTTACAAAAATAAACAGTTTATAATATCCATACTTCACAAATTTACACACCCATACGTATCTTAAAAACCATGTACACAAAACATAAAACACAAATCATAAACACAAAATATCCAACAAAATACCCCGCCGCAACGCGCGGGCTTCCCAGCTCGTTAAACTTATTTAAAGTCATGATTCCTAACTCATTAAAAACTACTGTAGAAGATTTGATGGATCACGTGTTTTAATCCTTAAATCTCTATTAGATTAAAATTTTGATACAGTAAGAATCAAGATCGTGCATGCGCAAGTTTATATATAAATTTTTGAGTAAATTGCATTTTTGGTCCCTGTGGTTTGGCCAAATTGCAGATTTGGTCCCCAACTTTTTGAAAGTGCATCAATGGTCCCCAATTTCAAGTTTCCGTTGCATTTTTGGTCCTTTTTGGTGTGAAATGACCAAATTACCCTTGTCTTTTTCTGAAGAAAACAAAGGGTATTTTAGTCATTTCACTGAGGCCAGGGACCAAAAATGCAACGGAAACTTGAAATTGGGGACCATTGATGCACTTTCAAAAAGTTGGGGACCAAATCTGCAATTTGGCCAAACCACAGGGACCAAAAATGCAATTTACTCTAAATTTTTCATTACGTATTAATATCCATTTTAATATCTTGTATATATTTTCGTTGGACGAATTATTTGACTTTTTTAACTGACATAGTATTATGGTTGACATTGTGTAACTTTAATTATTGATATTATATTCTACATATTATGCGTATATAATAGCACGTATTGAATCTTGAGAAACTTTTATTTTTTTTGGATATCCTTTTTTAACTCTAAAGTGGAATTACATGCGATGTTATATGTAAAATCTCATGTATTTTTTTTCATCTCATAATAACCCGTAGGGCCGTGCATTCATTTTGATATTTATAATTCTGTTAATAATAATTTTAGTTGTACGAGTCATTCAGAATCATGCGATGCACACCGGTTTGATCTAATTGTTCTTTGCGTAATGTACGGCACTAATTTTTGTCATGGGGAAACTCTTGTTTTTTGTTGATGTGCGTAATTTTTTTTTGAATTAGGACCCGTGCGTTGCAACAGCTTTGTTTGCCGATTTGTTATTATAATTTTCAAATTGGTTCGAGCAAAAATTATGTATTTTTTCCTTTATAATCATTATTCAAGGTGATAACTGTAAGATAGGTATTTATTTGTGTTTATTTTTATTTAAGGTTGAAATTTACTAATGTGACTTGTTAGAGTTTTAGGCTTCTAAATAAGAGTTTTTTCAAAGGCAAATAACCTCACTGATATACGAAACATGAGACCGGCGCTTAAGAAAGAATGAGCAACTTAAGTTGTAAAGTATCGCTCAAACATTTTGATCTATAAAATTCATCATTGGTGAAAAAAGTAGAAGTTATACAAAAGCTCAACACACGATATTTAATAATTCTAGCTACTGTTGGAACAGAAATTGAGAATCCATATATTTACATTGGTTGATGTTGGTTGAGGCCCGATCTCATAACTCATAAAAATTGCAGAGACGTAACTATTATAAATTATAGTTTATATTAATTCCCGTTCAAAACGACGCCGTATCGACCTCCTTCTTCCCGCCTTTTTTTCCCGCCATATCAAAACGGCGTCGTTTAGTCCCTTATTTTCCCGCTAAAAAAATTGGGTTGAAGCGGCAGCCCGTTTCCGTGCGCCCCGTTTTGTTAAAATGGTAGCCCAATTTGGGGCCCGTTTTTCAGACCATTAGTCTCCGTATAAAAGTCTTATATTTGTATATACGTACGTATAATGTATAAACCTAATGACGTATCCATTCCCCATTGCTTTATCTTACTCTTTCGGTATGTCTTCTACCTAAACTCCCACATTTTGTGGCTGCGATTTCACCGCGGGTACATTTCTCACGTGAGGTTGCACGTATACTTTGATTCATAGTACTGATCGAACTTTCTATGCCATGGCAGTTTTACCAAACCACTCATACTATCCACCAAAAGTATTCCAGGAAAATTTGTTTAACAAAAAAAAATAATAATAATAAATAAATAATTACAGGAGCAAAGAGATCACCAACGTTTGGAGGAGGTTTGTACCATGTTTTCGTTTACTCATGCATATTCATTTGTTGTGTTTATTTTAGGTTTCTTCCATGTGCACATTGCTAACAATGGTTATGTATTTCGGTTTTAACAAATGCATGTGCATTTGATGTATATATGATGCCGCCAAATGCAGTTGTATACGTTTGATGCACACTTTATGCTGCCTTTATCACTTTTGACTTGCGTAAAATAGCTTAGTATTAGATCTCAGGAATATGAAGACTAAAAAAAAGGCCATACGTAGGATTAGGTCTGTTGCTTCTTTAGGATCTTCGGATATTTGTGTTTTTGCTCAGGAGGGAGGATCTTATAGTGTAGATCTAGAAGCAAAGAGGCTGCTAAGTGATGTAGGTACTGTTGACTCATGTTTAGATTCTATTAGTAAGAGGCAATGTCATTCGTGGCCTTTTACGAGTGATGTTTCTACTGGTATCACCTCTATACAATACACAAAGACATCAACCTTGAAAAAACGCGATAACTTTAATGTAAACTCTGAATGCGGTCACGGAAGTAACATGTTGTCGGACCAAACCTTTGAAAGTATGCGCTCTGTGACCAATGGAGAAGGGTTTGCACGTGATAGCAGAGGTGTTCAATGTCAGATCAGTGATGCCTTAGCTGGTACGCCTGCACAGACACCGAGTATGTCCCATGTTCCTTATCGTTGTTCCTATATCTTCTGTTGGTCAAGCTTTTAAACCTTGCCGTGTTTTACAAATGGTTTCTTCTACTGTCTTTCAGGGGAATGTAGGTTGGAAAAAACGCACAACACAAGTACGGGGGTCTTACACAAATCGCTTCCATGTGATCAGCATCTTACAACTTCCATAAATAAAAGAAAAGGGATAATCTATCACTGCTCTAACGAGTATCAAACATTTGCAGAAGGACATGGTCTTCCAACATTCCCGGGAATCAATAGCGAGGCACAATTGCTATGTAATTTGCGGTTATTCTTCTATTTCATTTGCTATTGCATACGTTCTTAAATTCACTCATGCTTATATTATTTGTGTTTCTTACAGGTCCAGAACATCTTACACACAATAGTCACCATTTACCTTTGAGATACAATTTACATCACGCTGGCCCTTCATCAACTGAAAGTATTGAATCCCACGGTACATTACCAGCTACTGAGAATGTGAATCTGCAAATGAACAACGAACAACGACGCTCTCAAGGTTTGCTTCATTTTTTTTAAGAAAAATGTTTATATTTCAAAGCAGTTTCCGGTCATTTATTACCTTTTATTCTATTTGTTCCAGTTACAATGCATTCTTCATCAAGTAGAAGCCAACGGCCGTGGAACCTGCACATCAGGCCTGCAAGATCTATCCAAGGTATGTTACCGCTTGGGTTTGTACTCTTTCATATGTGAACTAAATCATCCATCTTTATGGTACTGTGTTTCAGGTGAATGTACCTTTGAAAAAACACACAGCACAGCTACGGTTGTCTTACACGAACATGTCTTACACGAACAGTATCCATGTGAACAGCATTTTTCAGCTTCCGTAGATAAAGGAAAACGGATAATGTATGACAGCTCTAACGAGGAACAAACATTTTCAGAAGGACATGCTCTTCCAACATTTCTGGAAATCAACGGGCAGGCAGAATTGCTATGTAATTTGCGATTGCTCTTCCATTTCATTTGGTATTGTATATGTTGTTACGTTGACTCATACATATATTATTTGTCTTTGTCACAGGTGCAGAACCTCTCTTTATAATGGATGACAAGCAACCAACGATCATACCTGAACATCTTACATACAACAGCCACCATTTACCTTTGAGATACAGTTTACATGCTGCTGTCCCTTTATCTAATGAAAATGGTCAATTTCGCAGTACAGTAGCAGCTACTCAAAATGTAAATCTGCAAAATGAACAACCAACAACGACGCTCTGAAGGTTTGCTTCAGTTTTTATAAAAAAAGAAAAATTATATTTCAAACTGGTTGCCGCTTATTTACTACGTTTGTTGCCGGCTTGGTTTCCACTCTTTCATATGCAAAATAAATCGGCCACATTTATGCTACTGTCTCTCAGGGGAATGTACCTTGGAAAAAGAACACAACACAAGTGCGGGTGTCTTAGATGAACAGTCTCCATCTGATCAACATCTTTAAACTTCTGTGGATAAAGGAAAACGGATAATGTATCGCTGGTCTAACGAGGATCAAACAATTGCAGAAAGACATGATGTTCCAACACTTCCGGAAATCAATAGCGAAACAGAATTGCTATGTAATTGGCAGTTACTCTTCCATTTCATTTGGTATTGTATACGTTGTTAACTTGACTCATACGTATATTATTTGTGTTTGTTACAGGTGCAGAGGCTGTCTTTGTAATGGATGACAACCAGCCAACGATTATACCTGAACATGTTACACACAATAGCCACCGTTTGCCTTTGAGGTGCAATTTACATGCCGTTGTGCCTTCATCTAATGAAAGTGGTCAATCCTGTGGTACATTACCTGTTACTGACAGTGTAAATCTGCAAATGAACAATGAACAACGACACTCTCAAGGTTTGCTTCCTGTTTAAAAAAAAATAAATAAAAAATAAAAAAAAAAAAAAAATTGTTTCAAAGCAGTTTCCGCTCATTTGGTACCTCTTCTTTTATTTGTTCCAGTTACAATGCATTCTTCATTAACCAGAAGACAACGGCTTCGGAACCTGCAGAACAGACGTACAAGGTCTAGGCAAGGTATGTTGCCGCTTTGGTTTGTTCTCTTTCATCTGTAAAATAAAAAATGTCTTCTTATTTTCAGCATGAGTTTTGTTCGCCGTTTCATTTCCTGTGGTTTCAACGCAGGGCCTCCGGATACATATATACATATGGGCCGATGTGACCAAATCTGCCATCATTGCAATGCACGGTTCTGGTATGATGAAAGGGTTGCTAACGCTAGAAGGGCTACAGAATATCATAGATGTTGCAATGGCGGGAAAGTTAAGCTGGATGGTCGAGATGAATATCCGCAATATATAAAAGAGCTTTTCACTAACCGTCATTTTATGGAGAATATTCGCGCGTACAATCAGATGTTTGCAATGACATCATTGGGTGCAGAAGTAGACAATTCTATAAACATGGGTCGTGGTCCGTATGTATTCAAGATTTTCGGGCAACTTTACCACCAGATCGGGAGCATGTGTCCAGAGGAACCTGCACGACCACAATTTCTGCAGTTATATATCTATGACACAGAAAATGAAGTTACAAATCGTTTAGAAAATTTTCAAAATTCTGGTCAGGGGCTACGAGCAGATATTGTAGAGAACTTAATCGAGGTTCGAGACTATCATAATCAATTGGTCCAGCTGTTTAGAACAGCAAGGAATAAAATGGCTGAGGCTAATATTCCACAGTTCAAGGTCCGTTTGTTCGGTGTTGTTGGTTCAAGGCAGCATGAACTGCCAACGGGAGATTCCATTGGTGCGGTTTTTTTTAAGGTGGACCAGATGTGCAGACTGACTTTGATGTAATCATTGAACAACACGGTCGCCAACTGCAACGAGTAAACAAATTAAACGCTTCTTATATGTTACTGCAGTTTCCATTAATTTTTCTGTTTGGCGAAGATCGCTACCATTTGGGCCGTAAATTATTACGCAACCGATCATCAGACGACCCTCCAAAAAAAATGACAATGAAAATGTACTATGCATACGAGTTACACGATCGCTTTAATCAGTATAGCCTGTTGACAAGGAGTGGCAGGCTTTTTCAATAGTATGTTGTAACAGCCTATTGTAGTGTCGAGCAATCACGGATTGATTATATACGCCAGCACCAGAACGACATTCGCAACGACTACATGGCCGGATTATACGATGCTATTTCACGCGGTGATCGGGATGGTTCAGATGTCGGTTCAAGGACGATACTGCCTTCATCTTTTACAGGTGGCCCGCGTTACATGTATAGCCATTATTTAGATGCTTTGGCTATATGCCGTGTGCACGGGAATCCATCATTCTTTATCACCTTCACATGCAATGTTAACTGGCCTGAAATCCAAGAATATATGCAAGACTTTCCGCACGTCACCATTGCTGACAGACCCGATGTTGTAGACCGTGTCTTTGAAAGAAAGATCCACGATTTGGTCAACTTCTTACGAGATTCAAAACCTTTTGGATACGTAGAAGCAGGTACCGTTCAAATTATATATGTGCATACCTACTATGAAAATATTACACTTAATGAGTAGCTAAATAAAAGTCGTTTTATTGCAGTTTTATATACAGTCGAGTTTCAGAAAAGAGGTTTGCCGCATTGTCATCTACTGCTATGGATCAAAGAGAGTCACCGTGTGCAAACGCACGCAGATGTAGACACGTATGTCTCTGCAGAGCTGCCGGACCCAGCAATTGATGCTGAAGGCTATAGAGTTGTTACAGAGTTCATGATGCACGGGCCTTGCGGTCTGGTAAATAAATCTGCACCATGTATGCGACACGGTGACGACTGCAGTAAGAACTTTCCAAAACCTTTTTGTCCTGCAACGTTCATTGATAAAAAAGGATATGTGCATTACCGCAGAAGAGATTTGGGCATAACAACGTTGAAACAGAATGTCAGCCTTGACAACGGGTACGTTGTTCCACATAACCGGACTCTACTGATGCGGTTCTACACACACATCAATGTTGAATACTATGAATGGTCAATGCTTATAAAATACCTCTTCAAGTACATTTCTAAAGGCACTGACCGGATAATTACTCATATTACAAGATCACTCGGGGATGCAGAACCAAGCACAAGCCAACGTTCATTGCACATTGATGAAATCAAGAATTTCCAAGATGCTAGATACATTGGGCCGCACGAAGCATGCTGGAGGATCCTCGGATTCAACATACATAGCAGAGATCCAGCCGTTCAAATACTTGCAGTTCACCTTGAAAATATGCAACGGGTCACTTTTAGAAGGCAAGAACAATTACAGGCGATCGTGGACAGTGAGCACAACAAAAGAACGACACTTACAGACGGGCGGCATCTAACATATTTAAACTTTCCCACAGATTTTGCATGGTATCAAGATGGGAAATATTGGAAACGCAGGCGGCGTTCCACTAAATAATCTTTCGGCCGTTTAACATATGTACATCCTAGCTCCGGAGATGCATTCTACTTGAGGCTGTTACTCTGTCATCAGAAAGGTAGAAAGTCATTCCGGCATATCCGCACAGTCGATGAGACTGTCTATCCTACAAATAGAGCGGCGTGCGAAGCAATGGGGCTGTTAGGTGGTGATCAAGAGTGGAACGTTGCTTTACAGGAAGCTTCTTTCTCAGCCACTCCGGCTCAAATGAGAAACCTTTTTTGCCAGATGCTCATCTTCTGTGACGTTTCAAACCCAGTTACGTTGCTACAGTCACATGCCGATTCCATGTCAGAAGACATTCCTTTAATACTTGCAGAAGTATTACACATATCAGACCTTCATGTTAATACAGACGACTTACAAGGCGGTCTTATGTATGAGCTACAAGCAATCCTTAATTTTTATGGAAAATCAGTTCAAGATTTTGGCTTTCATCCTCCTCCACCTCACTTGCTAGAGATTCTCAATAACAGAGCAATAATGGAAGAAAGGTCCTACAACCGAGAAATTTTGAGAAGTGAAAGCGAAAGATTAGTGGGTCAGTTAAATACCGAGCAGCGGATAATCTTTGACCAAGTCACACATACCGTCAATAATCAGCAACAAAAACTGATATTTGTTTACGGACATGGAGGGACAGGAAAAACTTTCATTTGGAAGACCATAATTTCTACACTCAGATCAGATGGAAAAATTGTCCTAGCAGTCGCTTCTTCAGGTATTGCAGCCTTATTACTCCCTTCAGGACGAACAGCTCATTCAAGATTCAAATTACCGCTTGATTTAACCGACGAATCAGTATGCACAATCAAAAAGAATACGCAAATAGCAGAATTGCTTAGGCAAACTGATCTTATCATATGGGACGAAGCTCCTATGAACGATCGTAGGTGCTTCGAAGCACTTGACCGTACATTGAGAGATATAATGAACGCACCGAACAGTCTATTCGGGAAAAAAAAACCGTTATTTTAGGTGGGGATTTCAGGCAAACACTTCCCGTGAAGAAAAATGCTGCAAAACAAGAAATCATCTCTTCCTCCATAACACTTTCATATTTATGGCCATATTTCAAGATCATTCGGCTTAACCAAAACATGCGGCTACGACAAACGGGTCTCTCAAGCGAACAGTATGAAGCAACTGCGACTTTTTCTGAATGGTTGCTACAAGTTGGGAACGGTACCATTGGTCAACCAGATGAAACCGATGCAGAGGATTCATCTTGGATACATATACCAGATAGATACTGTATTCCAGACAGCGAGACGGCTATCCAAGAACTCATTAATTTTATATATGATGAGCAAACATTGCAGGCACCGAATGCAGCATCGCTACAAGAAAAAGCTATTGTCTGCCCGAAAAACGAAACTGCAGATATCATAAATTCTACTGTCCTCAATATGTTAGAAGGAAATACGTATACTTTTAGAAGTGTCGATGAAGTTACACCAAAAACGAATGATGGAGGAGCAACAGAGCTACTATATCCTCAAGAATACCTAAATACGCTTTCGTTTTCAGGAATGCCCCCCATGAACTTACACTCAAAATAGGTGCACCTATAATGCTACTGAGAAACCTAAACTTAGGTGGTATGTTGTGTAACGGTACACGGATGATTGTCACTCAAATATATACCAAACTTATCCAAGCAACGATCATCACCGGCACGAGAATGTCTGAAAAAGTTTACCTGCCGCGTATTCTGCTAATCAATAAAGATGAAAACCTACCGTTTGTGTTCAAAAGGAGACAATTCCCATTTAGGTTCTGCTATGCAATGACAATCAAGAAAAGCCAAGGCCAATCACTAAACAAAATAGGCATATACTTGCCCGAACCTGTCTTTAGCCATGGTCAGTTGTATGTTGCATTGTCAAGAGCAACATCTCCTCAAGGGTTAAAAATGATAATCAAACAACAACCCAGCAAGGATCGAAACACAACTAAGAATGTTGTTTACAAAGATTTTTTATAGATAGTTACATTTGCACAGGTTAACTACAATATTCTGACACTCTTATACCAGCATTCATAAACACCTTTTTATAAGAAATAAGTATCTCTACTAAAAAACACTATACATATTTTTTACACAGCTATTGCTTCCGAGTAGAATTGTCCGATGGCACTGCCAATGTAACAAAGACATGTTTTAGCAATGAAGCAAACTCGATGGTAAAAGATTGCAAAGATTTGCTGCAAACCATACCTGACGAAGACTCCTATCAGTACCCACCAGAACTCCTTTCTCTACAAGGAAAAACAAAGATTTTTCAGCTCCACTTTGACCCAGAAAGTACAAAAGACAACCAACTTTTCATTCTTGATACCTGTTGGGACGATACACCATTGATAACATCAGAAGTTGCTACCAACGTCGAAAGTAGCAAAGACTCTCTGAAAATAACCACAGCAGAGCCAATGGATACATCGGCAAAGACTGCAATTCAAGAAACTGATGCAAGTGGAACGGTTGAAGGTTTGATACCATCAGAGCTTACTACTGCCACCGAAAGTAGCACAGACTCTCCCAAACTAAACATAGTACAATGTATGGATACCCAAACAAACACTACCATTCCACAAAGTGACACAAGTTCAATTCTTGAAGGCAAAGAAATTTAGACCAAACCAATGGATACGCCAACAAACACTACCATTCGACAAAGTGACACAAGTTCAGCACTTGAAGGCAAAGAAATTCAGACCACACCACCAACGGAACACAACCGTTTAGCCGAAACATCAAAACCCACACTCGAACCAACCCGAAAAAACTGCTAGGAAATCCGTTTTCAAACAACAAAGAGATGCAAGCACAACAACAACTCCCAAGAAATCCAAAAAAGGAAACTGATCAGTTCGCACAGCAGCAACTCCCAAGAAATCCAAAAATGAACGTCGATGTATGTATAATAGTCTACGTAGGTACGCAATACTGAGGTATGCTTTAAAGACAATAACTTATGTAAATATCTATCACTACTACTTAGCACCAATCATGTATGCAAACCTCTAAGATAGAACAGTCAGGTAATTTTGGATTTTGTACAACGCCTGTATAACCGTATCTTTAACATTAAATAGATAGCAAGGTTCCTGTTTGGTGCAACAGCTAACTTCCTAATCAGTTATCTCACTATTCTAACATAACTCACATTAAATATATGTGATGAAAAACAAAAAAGAAAACCAGGTTACACCAATTGCGAACATAGAACATACCAAAAATAAAACCAAAGAAACAACTTAAACTAGATAGTAAAAGTTATATTTATAAATAAAACCTAAAAAGGTTAATCTGTACATACAGGCATATGCAATGCCTCCCCAAAATTTGCCCAAAGGCTTACACATACGTAAAACATAAACATCCCAACAAAAGATAGTAACCTAACAAGACTTAAAACAACCTAATCATGAAGATCCATAACAAAGATGTGATGATCCTTCTCCGCCCTTCCTTCTCTAGCAATATCAAGCACAGCAACCAAACCAGCTAACATCCTACCCTCTCTATCTGCCGTCTCATCCATAGCCTCAATCACATCTCCAGCAACTTCATGAAATGGACTCAAACTCTTAGTTTCAGCATTCAACACTTGACGATTCTTAGCAATCGTGCGAAGCTCATCACATAATTCCCCAATACGCTGAATAAGTACCTCAAGTTCAGCCCTCTCCTGACCAAACAAAGCCCTGAAACAATCTTGAAGACGGTCCGATCCACAAGCCTCCTTAAGCTGTTCGATGTGTGGAAGAGACGCCATTATTTGATTCGGATCTAAGATAATTGATAAAATACTTCTAAGTTATGATAATAGATAGGGAAGTATAATAGAGAGTTTGTTGGTTATATAAGCGGACGGAAAAAATTGGTGCAACCAAAGTGGAACAGTATGGTTTCCAATTCAACTTTCCAAGCAATAAAT
This sequence comes from Artemisia tridentata subsp. tridentata, assembly GCA_021014915.2. NCBI lineage: Eukaryota > Viridiplantae > Streptophyta > Magnoliopsida > Asterales > Asteraceae > Artemisia > Artemisia tridentata. The sequence continues at coordinate 42,232,402 of CP139505.1, forward strand.
GCACTCGAATACAAAATCTCATGACTGTTAGATAAACTAAACTGGAACAGTTACTCTATCAGTTCCAGTTCCCATGCAGATAAATATTAGATACCCTTTTATTAAAAGAAACACTATAAAAAATAAAACAACAAAAAAAAAAAAAAAAAAAAAAAAAAAAAAAAAAAAAAAAAAAAAAAAAAAACCATAGAACTAATATATATATATATATATATATATATATATATATATATATATATATATATATATATATATATATATATATATATATATATATATATATATATATTAATACAACCACATGTTATAAAAAATAACATCATATTATCATATCTCATAAAAAAAACAACATCGGTAAACAAAGGAATAAAACAATAAACAAAACAACACCGTAAATCATCAGATATATATTTTTCAGTCCTAACCAACACTTTAATAACCTAAAAGTTCACGCTTATACTGTATCGTTAAATTTATGAATATCGTATCAACAAAAATACACAATTGAATAGCTATAGTGCGACATAAAAGAAGCCTATATGAATCTGATTTAAAACCAGTAACCTTTATTTTCGTTACTTTTAAATCGTTCAAAACATTGGCCGAATAACAGGCACGCCCGCAACGCGGCGTTCGTCGCCCACCTCGTTTATACATATTATTGTTTACATCTTTAATAAAACAAAGTGATTTTTACATCATTTAATGCAACATACTGATTTTAGAACCCAACTTATTATCTATCCTAAATACACGGTTTTATAAAACTTAGATAAAAATACATCGTTGGTTCCTAAACTTTCCCAAAAGTATCGCAGGGGCCCCAAACTTGGGAAAATCGTCGCGGTGCGTCCCTTTTTCAAGTTTTTGAGGTCGATTGCGTCCTTTGACCCGTTTTCCGTTGGTCAACGCCGTTCCTTTCCGTTACATTTTGTTTTTAGCTCTAGGGCATAATCGTCATTTCGCATTAACGTGTGAGCAAGTACCACGCGACTTATGTGGTTTCTACAGTAACTGGATGCTAATAAAAGGTAAAGTTTTTCACCACTCATCCCTAAACTCTCATCTCTCTCATAAAATCTTATCCTAAATATTTCCGATCAAATTTTAATAATGGTTCGTTGTGGATGTGGTAGGCAGGCGGTGGTCCGGACTTGCTGGAATAATGTAGGCGTTACTATGCATGTCCGGTAGAGGTGCGCTAATGGTTGTGTTTTTTTTATTTAATATGTCACATTTAGTTTAATCATGGTCTAAGTGCAATGGTTGTTTTAGCTTAAAAGTTTATTTTCAAGTTATGAGTTTAAGCATCAATGTCTTGATTTTTGCTTTTTAGGGATCAAGATGTCCCTTAAATGGGTGGTACGATCCACCAATGCCACCAAGAGCAAGGGAGGTGATCCTCTACTTGAGGAATTACAAGAATGCCAAGCCGGCCTCATTGCTGAGACATTGGAGGCTGTCAACACGGGAGACAGGGCAATCGAGATAAAGGATGCTCACCAAGCATCCCTAGCTGATCTCCTTCTTGAGAAGGAGAAAGTTTTCCGTTTGAGGAACTTCTATGTATTCTCCTGGATAGTCATCGTTTTAGTTTGCCTATGGTGTATTTAGTGGCTTTAGAAAGACACTGGTTTTTGTGTTTTGGAACCCTTTCTAGAAAGTAGAAGTCATGTACAGTGGTTTGTTTTGTGTGTTTAGGAAGCTTCAATGTAGGTTGACTAATACAAAATATTGACTTCATTTACTTTGGTCCTTGGATAAGAGTATAAATATGTTATTCCTGTGCTGCCTTTATTGGTTTACTAGTAGGTTAGCCACACAAACATTATCCAATGCAAAACACATCCTACTAAAATGATCAAAGATGGATGTATCAACATAAAATTGATCTGGTATTGCTCATCCATTTATGATTCTTCATTGGTCTTTGTAAAAGTCAACACTTATAACTATCTGTATGAACTTGCAACAATAGGTAGAAACTGGGTAAAGTGGCAAATTGATACATTTAAACTTCAATTAATCCCATAGACTAACATGAGATGATTTCTTACATAATGCAAATTGGATATATTTCCAAATGCATAAAATTTTGTAGTCTACATAGTTCAGAAACACACAATGTTTAAACAGAGGAAATATTGTATAGGAATTACATATTCGATGAAAAACATTGTCTTTGAAATACTTAACCTACATTTTTTTGTGGTGAAGCCATGTTTGCTGCTATAATCTTGCTCCTAGTCCACAATTGTTTTGGACTCACACCAGAAGCAGCATTAACTTGACTTCCAGATTGAGATTGGACCACACTTGCTTAAATATGACTTTCAGACTCACCACCAGTTTCTTGCACATGACTTTGAGATTGAGCATCAGTTTGACATTGAGCTTGTTCATTTGCTTCAAAGTTGTTACCTTTAACCTTTGTCTTCTTCTTTGATGGCACTTTTGGCTGGGATGAAGCTGTTTTTTGTGACTGATGGGTACTGCTTTGACTTCATGTTACACCTCCTTGCCCAAGACATGTTTTCTTGTTGTGTCCAGCATTGCCACAAATACCATAAACTACACTCCTACTAGACTGTGACAACTTACTATCTTTATCATTATCATCATTTTCTATAAAAGCCCTTGTTCTTTTCTTTCGTGGCCTACCCAACGGTTTATGATGTTTAGGTGGAAGAATGGTTGTAGGCACATTTGACTTTTTCCAATGTTGATAACCATTTATGGGCTGGATGTGGTGTTTGTAAGTTTCCTCCCAAGTCTTAAGCAAGTAACATGGATGAACCCATGATTCTACGGATCCTACTTCCATTCCATTGAACCTCATATACCGGTTGGTAGCAACAACATGTTTACATGGCATACCTGTAAGCTCCCATCTTCTACAAGTACAAGCCCTAGCTTCAACATTCACAAAACACTTATCTCCCCATCCACTAACCTGATACTTATCTCCTTCACTCCGTAAAACGATGTACTTATAAGCCTCTTTATTAATCAAGTCTAACATGTGTGTTGCCTTTGGTGTTAATGGTCCGGCACACTTGTCAATTGTATGCATAACATTCACTATTCTCTGCATACAATATTCTCTAATGTATTCTAAAACAGTAATGATGGGTTGGTGCCTACCTCCCACTAGTTTCCCATTAAACACTTCACACATGTTATTAAGTAACACATCAAAATGAGCTCTCCTTACACATGTATAGAACATGTTTTAGTAATATAGAAAATAATGTTGAACAACAAAAGATGTACACTTAGACACAGATTTGGTTAGTACCTGAAAAATGCGACCTTGACCAATGGGTTAGTGGTATCTTACTTAACCAAGCATGGGCAGGTTCGCTAAAACTCTTGAATGCAAGCATTGCTGCCTCAAATTGTTGGATGGTTGTTGCTGCTGCACATCTCCACAAATGTTCCTTGTAGGCTCTAGAATTCCATTGCAATTTCATATTCTCATGGATGTGCCTCAAACAGAATATGTGTTCCGCACTAGGGAATACTGCTACTAAAGCTGGAATGATACCCTGCACAAAGGAACATCAATTCATTACTAATAAAAGTATCATTTATGAATTATATAACTGAATGTAATCAACTATAAATTAACATCACCTTTTGTCTGTCGCTGATAAAAGTGTAATTTGAATTTGGTTGCAAGTCAAGATCATCTGCTATACATTCAAGAAACCAAATCCATGAATCTTTGTTTTCAGCTTCTGCAACAACATAGGCTAAAGGGTATATTTCATTGTTGCTATCAATACCAACAGCTGTAAGAAGCTGACCAGGAAAAGGACCCCTCATAAAAGCACCATCTAATACCAACAACTCTCTTTGACAAGCTTTATATCCTTCCTTCAAAGCACCTAAGCAAACATACATTCGCTTGAAAACTCTTGTTGGACTTGATGGATCTATTGTAGTATGTACACTTATCCTAACTGTTGTATTAGGATTTGTTTTTCTGCAACTCTTCAACATAGTCCCTCAAAATGGTATATTGCTGCTTATGATCACCCCTAATCTCAATTTCTGCCTTGTTTTTTGCCCTTAATGCCTTTTGCATAGACACTTAGACTTCAAACTGTTTAGTGAGTTGATCTTGAACAGCCCTGATTGGAATATCTGGATTCACTTGAACTTGGTCAAGTATTTGCTTTGAGAGAAACTTGTAGTCACAAGCTTTGATCTCTCTTGATTGCAAACATTTGTGTTCATCCTTGAAAGTTCTAACAGTCCATAAATCTTTAGATGTATCTTTTGCTACATACAACAACCATGGGCAATCTTTTGCTTGCTCCTTTTGTGATCACAAATATACATCCCTTCCGAGGCCTCTAGTTAACGGACCAGTTTTCCTCTTTGGGGTTGTTCCCAGTCCAATACCTCCCTTTGTACCACATACTGGTATTGTTCCCATACACCTAGCCCTAATGATTTGTTTGTCATTCTTAATGAGTTACAATTTGCTCCTAGTTTGTATTAAATGCAGGTTGATCTTATCTTTCACTTCTTTTGCAGTTACAAAAGTTTGTCCATAGAAAAAAAAAATACTTTGTCGTCTACTTGTTCTGCCTCGGTTAACTTTTGTTTCTTGTATGCCCTTATCATTTTCTTCCTAATTGTTGGGAATTAAATGACTTCACACTTTGTACTGCCAAGCCAAAGTTAGAACTGCTGAAGATTACAACTAACAGTACTAACTAAGTTAGTACTGCTAGAGTAAAAGTTAGTACTGCCAGTATTAACTTAATACTGCTGAAGACTGCTGATGAAGATTGGTGCTACTAATGTGATAAAGACGAGTGAAGAGATATGTATAGAAGATATTCAGTGTATACCTTATATAGTTAGAAAGATATGTATATTCTATACATTTAGAAGATTTGTAGTTATCTTGTAAAGGACTCCTTGGTGTATAAAATGAGGTCCTAGGTTAAGTTGAGTTAAAGATATATGTGTGTTTTTTATATAGCTTCAAGGTTGTAAACCCTACTACTACACAGAGTACTCGTATTATTATTCTAATAATATTGAAGCGTTTTGGTTATATTTTTCTTAATACAGTTCACTGTTCTATAAGTTTACTGTTACATTAATATTCTTCTAAGTGTTGAAGAGTAGATTCTGCATACTCTTTGACATTCATAAAGTTTCAAACAAAGTTGTTTTGGATTTATCCAAGGTAACTTAACCTTACAAGCTCAAGGAATCGATTTGTGTTAGGGATCAACAAGTGGTATCAGAGCTTAGGTTCTGAAACTTTGATCTAGAAGAAACAAGAAGAACTCTTTACTAACAGGAAGAGATGGATCTTGAAACAACTCAAACCACTACCACTGCTAAATTGCCCATTCTTAAGCAGGGTGATTATGAGATGTGGAGGCTCAAAATTGAGCAATACTTTCAAGTGCAAGACTATGCTCTATGGGATATCATTGAGAATGGCAACTCATTCAAACCTGCAACCAAAGCATCAAAAAGTGAAGGTGTCACAATTCAGACAGTATCAGGTCCTGTAACTGCTGAAGAGAAGGCACAAAAGAAGAATGATGTAAAGGCTAGAAGTATGTTGCTGATGGCTCTCCCCAATGAACAACTGTTGACTTTTAGTAAGTACAAGGATGCTAAGACCTTGTTTGAAGCTATAACAACAAGGTTTGGTGGTAATGAAGCAATTAAGAAGACTCAGAAGACTCTTCTGAAATAGATGTATGAGAACTTTAGTGCTCTAAGCACTGAGTCTCTTGATTCTATTTTCAACAGGCTTCAGAAGATTGTGAGCCAACTGGCTGTCTTGGGTGTAGAGATTTCACAAGAAGATCTCAATTTAAAATTCTTGAGAAGTCTGCCTGCTGAGTGGAATACTCATGTTGTGGTCTGGAGGAATAAGCCTGATCTAGACACAATGAGTTTTGATGATCTCTACAACAATTTCAAGATTGTTGAACAAGAGGTGAAAAGGCCTGCAAGCTCAAGCTCAAGTGCTCAAAACATGGCATTTGTATCATCTCCTGACACTAGCAGTACTGAGGAGGTTAATACTGCTTATGGAGTTAGTACTACTAACCCTAAAGTTAGTACTGCTAGTTCACAAACTAGTACTGCTAGCTTAAGTGATGATACTGTCTATTCATTTTTTGCCAGTCAAGCAAATGGGTCTCAACTTGTACATGAAGACCTAGAGCAAATCCATGAAGATGATTTAGAAGAGATAGATTTGAAGTGGCAGTTAGCTTTGTTAAGCATGAGAGCAAAGAGGTTTTTCCAGAAGACTAGTAAGAAGATTACCATCAATGGAGGTGATACTGCTGGATATGATAAGTCAAAGGTAGAGTGTTACAATTGTCATAAGTTGGGACACTTTGCTAGGGAATGCAGAGGGCCAGGAAACCCGAATAGCAGGAACAGAGGTGAAGAAGGCAGAGGATCCAGGAATCAAGAGAGCACCAGGAAGACTGTGAACTTGGAAGAAACTTCTTCCAAAGCTATGGTGGCCATTGATGGGTTAGGTTTTGACTGGAGCTATATGGCTGAAGAGGAAGCTCCTACTAACATGGCACTGATGGCTTTTTCTGACTCTGAGGTATACACAAATAATACTTGTTCAAAAACCTGTCTTAAAAGCTATGAAACTCATAAAAAACATTATGATGTGTTAAGAGTAGATTTTAATCAATCTGAGTTTAATCTAGCTAATTATAAAAGAGGGTTAGCTATTGTAGAAGAGCAACTAGTTTTTTATAAAAGAATGAAACTATCTTTACTGAGGATATTGTTGTTTTGAAAAGAGATATTTCTTTTAAAGACTTAGAAATAGGTGAGCTTAAAAATGAGTTAGAAAAGCTTAAGAAGAAAAAAGACAGCATTAAAGTAAATATAGAGAGATATGCAGGGTCATCTAAAAGTATAGATAAGATTGTTCAGTGTCAGCTTATTGATAAATTCAAGACAAGTATAGGATATAAGGCTATTGCACCACCTCATACTGGGTTATTTCCAACCCCAAAACTTGATTTGTCAAATACTAGTGTAGAGGAGCTCAAAAAGCCTGAGACTGAATGTAAAAGTGATAGTGAAGAGAGTTTTAAAGAGGTTAGTGAATCATTTGATACCCCATTAGTTGAGAAATTGGTGTCAGATGATGAGGTAGAGAAGAAAACTGTCTTTCCTGCTGTTACTAAGGTAGAATCTGTTAAACCTAAACAACAAGAGAAACCAGCTAGGAAAACAGTTAAGTATGCAGAGATGTACAGGTCACATAGTCCTAGCAGAAATTAGAGAAATTGGAATAATCAGAAGTCTCAACAGCTAGGAAGTGAATTTGTGATGTACAATAAAGCCTGTTTTGTTTGTGGTAGTTTTGACCACGTGCAGGCTAACTGCAATTACCATCAAAGGGAAAGGATGGTATATGGGAATACAAGGGTATCTGGGAATGCTAATACAAGGGTGAATTACAACTGTTTTGATAAAAAGGCTCACCCCAGTGTTCACAGAAACATGGCTCTAAGAGCAGTTTTGATGAAAACTCGCCTAAAAACATTTAATACTGCTAGGCCTGTTAATACTGCTTACCCCAAATCAACAGTTTTTAGTGCTAAACCAACATCATATTTTTCTAAATTAGCACAACAAACTGTTAAAAGGCCCTTTTATAAGAAAACAACATTTACCAACAGAAGTTTTGAGAAAAAGGTTAATACTGTTAATAAAAGAGTTAATACTGCTAGGCCAGTAGTTAATACTGCTAGGTTAAATTCAGCTGTAGTAAATGCTGTTAGGGCAAATGGGAGCAATGCTGTTAAGGCTTCAGCATGTTGGGTTTGGAGACCTACCAAACTTGATAGTGCATCAATTATATTGAAGAAACATAATTATATTGATGCACGAGGCAGATCCAAGTCAGTAATGGCTTGGGTCCCCAAAGGAAACTAATTTCCTTATTTTTATGTGTAGGATCATCCACAACAAGAAAAAGAAGTTCTAGGCTATTTTGACAGTGGATGCTCAAGACACATGAATGGGAACATGTCCTATCTCACAGACTTCATTGAATTTGATGGTGGATATGTTGCCTTTGGGGGAGGAGCCAGAGGAGGAAGGATTACTGGTAAAGGTACTATCAGAACTGGTAAGCTTGATTTTGAAGAAGTGTACTTTGTTCAAGAGTTAAAGTTTAACATGTTTAGTGTCCCACAGATGTGTGACAAAAAGAACAGTTTTCTTTTTACTGCTCAAACTGAATGTTTTGTTATGTCTCCTGACTATAAGTTAGCTGATGAAAGTCAGGTGTTACTTAAAGTTCCTAGAAAGAACAACATGTACAGTGTTGATATGAAGAATATTGTTCCTAAAGAGAGTTTAACTTGTCTTGTTGCAAAGGCCACATTGGATGAATCAATGCTTTGGCATACGAGGCTTGGTCATGTAAATTTTAAAACTATTAATAAAATTGTTAAGGATAACCTTGTAAGAGGTTTACCTAAAAAATGTTTTGAAAATGATCAAACTTGTGCGGCTTGTCTTAAGGGAAAGCAACACAAAGCCACTTGTAAGTCCAAGATTCAAAATTCTATTACTCAGCCATTATTCATGTTACATATGGACTTGTTTGGTCCAACCTTTGTGAGTAGCTTGATTAATAAGAAATATTTTCTTGTTGTCACTGATGATTATAGCAGGTTTACTTGGGTTTTCCTTTTAGCTACCAAGGATGAGACTAGTAGCATCCTTAAGAGCTTTATTACTGAGATAGAAAATCTAGCTGATAAGAAAGTAAAAATAATCAGGTGTGACAATGGAACAGAGTTATGAATGAGTTTTGTGATAAAAAAAGGTATTAAGAGGGAATTTAGTGTAGCTAGAACTCCTCAGCAGAATGGTGTTGCTGAAAGGAGAAATAGGACACTGATTGAGGTTGCTAGAACCATGTTAGCTGACTCTAAGTTACCTACTACATTTTGGGCTGAAGCAGTTAATACTGCTTGCTATGTGCAAAACATGGTTTTAGTAGTAAAGACTCACAACAAGACTCCTTATGAACTATTTAGAGGTAGAAAACCTGCTCTAAGCTTCATGAGACCATTTGGATGTCATGTTACAATTCTGAATACCTTAGATCATTTGGGCAAGTTTAATGGAAAGTCTGATGATGGATTCTTTGTTGGTTACTCTATGAATAGTAAGGCTTTTAGGGTATACAACATTAGAACCAGGAAGGTAGAAGAAAACTTGCATGTGGAATTCTTGGAGAATAATCCTAGTGTTGCAGGAGAAGGTCCTAAGTGGCTATTTGATATTGATGTGCTAACAGAATCAATGAATTATGTGCCAGTTGTTGCAGGTACAAACTCTAATGATTTTGCAGGTACCAAAGATAGTTTTGATGCATGTCAATCTAGCATGGAGACAGGATCTAGCCAAGACTACTTTATGATGCCACTGTGGAAAGATGGTTCAATGTTTGATTTATCTTCAAAGGATGTTGGAAATGATGAACCACAACCTTCTAATGATGCTGAAAAGAAGGGTTCTGAAGATGGAAATAAAGAAAGTGGAGTTGATGATCAAGAGAATCCTGAAAATAGTACTAATGATGTTAGTACTGCTGGACCAAATGATAATGCTGATAGCCCAACAGTTACTACTGTTGCTGATTTCTCTGATAATGAAGTGGATCTGAACAACATGCCTAACACTTATCTAGCTCCTACAACTCCAAATACAAGAATTCACAAAGATCATTCACTTGATCTTGTGATTGGTGATGTACAGTCTGGTGTAAAGACAAGAAGAATGACAATGACAAAGGATACAAATGAACAAGGTTTTATAAGTGCTGTTTATGAAGGGAAAACTCATGAAGACCTTCATACTTGTTTATTTGCTTGTTTCCTATCTCAGGAAGAACCCAAGAAAATTGCCAATGCTCTAAGTGACCCATCCTGGGTCGAAGCAATGCAAGAAGAGCTTTTGCAATTTAAGCTTCAAAAGGTTTGAGTTCTAGTAAATTTGCCTAAGGGTAAGTGGGCAATTGGTACAAAATGGGTGTTCAGGAACAAGAAAGATGAGAGAGGAATTCTCATTAGAAATAAAGCAAGCCTGGTTGCACAAGGTTTTACTTATGAAGAAGGCTGATCGGCCCCAAACGGTCAACTAATATTGACCAAGTAAATGGTCAACAAGAGTCAGACAATCTAGGGCACTATGCAATTTCCCAAAGGAGTACAGAGTATCCCCGGGTCGTTAAGTCCCAACGAGGTGTGAACACTGTAATAGAACGGATCTGTGATCTGGTGATATTGAATGGAAAAGGGGGTTATGAATTATTGGACTAAGGAAATAAAAGAGAATACCTTTAAACAAGCTATAAGAATAAATACAGGAAACCAAATTACTTAAAAACGTTTAGAAACCTAGAAACGTACGTTTAAATTTAAATAAACGTAAACGTACAAAATAAAAAGTGAATTATGTCCAATATAACTCCCACGGATGTGAAAATTATATTTTTGGAATCCAAATGATAAAAGAAAATTATTAGAAAAAGAAAATTATTTATTAGACTTATTAATTAATTATTATTAATTAAAAACTATTTTTAACTATTAAATAATAACCTAAAAAGTAAGAAAATAAGAAATAAACCTAGAAAAATGAAATTATGACTTAGATAAATCTAAAATATTATAAAACTTATTTTAAAACTGAAAATATATTTATTACACTTATTATCTAATTATTATTAATTAATTACTATTTAATAATTATTTAAACTAATTTAAATTATAATAAATACTAAATAAACTCTAATAAATCTGAAACTTTTTCTATAAATACTCTAAGGTGACAGGAAGATAAGAAAAATATAAAAATGAAAAGTGCTTAATGAAAAAGCTGAAAATAAGCCAAATGGCTTAAATAGAAGCTATCACTTATTTTTATGTTGTTGATTTTCTGATTTTTCTTTTACAAAACTATTTATATACTGATAATAACAAACTTTTACAAAAACAAACTTTATGGAATTTGACAATAAGCTCAGAAGGAGCTTATAAGCTTAACAGCAAAGCTTTTAAGCTTGAAATTGAGAATTTACTCTCAAATAAGCTTGGAATAAGCTTCACAGAGGGAACCAAAGATAAAATAAGATCAATATAAGTTAAATAACAGAAAAGAAGCCAAAAGGTACAAAGGAATTCACTAATAAGCTTGAATAAGCCAATAAGCAAATCCAAAGTACTGCTGAGCCAACCAGGCCTGCAGTTAACTTTAAAGGCAATTTAAGCTTATGAAATAAGCTGATAAGTTCAATGTAATGACTGAGGTAGCAAGCAGGGTTGGTGGGCTTTCCAAAAAGCCAAAGCTTACACTGTGGGAATCACAAATGAGCTTTTGAAGGGCTTATGAAAATCACTTGAATACACTGAAGTGCTCAGTGTACACAGGAAATGGGACAAACAATAAGCCACTAGCAGGCTTATGAAATAAGCTTGTAAGTGAAAAATAAGCTTTGAACCTTTGAATATGGTGGATTAACTTTAGAAAAAGCCAAATATCACAAGCTTTAGCTTACTGATGAGCTTTTGAGGTGCTTAATTAAAAGGCTCAACTGCACTGATGACTCAGTGCAGTGAGTGATTTTTGAGAAAACATGATAAGCACAATAAGCAGTTATAATAAGCAGGAGATGAAATATAAGCATACAAACAGCAAACTAGCCAGAAGGGCTTCTAAAAACTACAAATAACACAAGCTAATCCTCTCAAATGAACAAGATACAAGCTTATGAAATAAGCTTGTTGGCCTGTGCACAGGGGAGGTTGCAGTCAACTGAGGTGACTGCAGACAAGAATTAAGCTAGTAAATAAGCTACAATTGCAGATTTAAGCTAAAACAGATAAATACTAACTTGCAAGCTATAGATAAAACCAAAAATCCTAACAAATGGACAACTAATTAAGCAGAAGCATGGCCTAGAAAAAGCTGAGAAAAACAGATATGAAATGCTTCAGCAGAAATGAAATTGACTTTTTAAGTTTAAACTATATAGTTGACTAATATGAACTTTGATCTAGATTTACTAACTGATTATGTTATAATATGCTAATGGAACATGAAATTAAGCTAGATAACAAACTTTTAAGCTAATATGATGAATATGGACCTAAATACTTAAACAGACAACAGATTAATGAAGATTATGAGCTATTTTGACTATTACACAAATAAGTACTGTATTTTATGACTTAAAAGGTCTAATAGGACTTAGTATAACAGATAACAACCACAAACAACAACAATAACTCAGTGTAACTCAGATTAACAGCTTGATCCAAACAACCCTTAAACAGACTTGTAATGTGATTAGTGATGTGAATCAATGAGTTAAACCATGAAATTGAATCCAGAGATTATATTAAGATGTAAACAACTTAAATGAACAGATAAACAACAATTTTAACAACAAACAATCATGAATCACTAATATGCCATTTCCACAGTGAAAATGAAATATCAAGCAACTATGAAATCCAACAAATAAACAGATAACTTTAAGCTATATTATCACTAACAAACACCAAATAAGCATGAAATCAGTAAGATAACAGTGTAAAAAGCACAAGCACAGTAATTGCTAAAAATCAAGAATAAAGCTTACAACTTGCATCCAAGCAACCAACTGAGAACAAAGAACAAGGACAATCCTATAAGCTTACCAATAAGCTACTAACCCAAAGGCAATCCAAAATTAACCTTGCTCCAGCTTTCTTTCACCAGTACACTGATTTTTGTATTTATTTTGGTATTTTCTTGATTTCTTTTTTTATTTTTGGTTTTAATGACTATAACTTGTTTTAAGGTTCTAAAAGCTTGATAAGCTTTGTCAGGAGCTTATGTGAGCTACATAGAGTCCACTAAACAACTACAATCAACAATAATTAAATGACAAGAAAATTAAGGGTACGAATTAAGCATAACTTGAAAATGTAAAGATAGATTGAAATTGAGACTGTAAATAGGTTTATTACAATTTGTCAAAGAGTAACAAAGCACTGAAAGCTTTTAAATGACAAGATAATAAAGATAAGCAGTAAAAACGTTTAATTAAAATGACCAAAAAAACTATGATTCTCTGATCATTGTTCTTCCTTGCTTCTTCCTCTTCATATAGTGATCTTTTGAGTTCCCATTAGCCTTCTGAGCAAATCCCATCACAAATCATGGCCATTGATAGTCTGAAAGTGATCCCAGCCATTGAACGTGTTTTTGGCGCCAAAAGTCTTGATAGTGGATTAGAGCAGGTTTAGAGCAATTAAAGAATTTTGGTTGATTGTGGAGGTGGAGGGGACAAGTTGTGAAGTGGATAGTGAGCTGGGGGTGAGGTGGAAGGGATTGTAGCAGCTGGATTGGTGAGGTGGAAGAAGAAGCAGTATGGTGGTTTTTTGGCTTGTTTGACTTTCTTGATCCCTGTACATATTTGACTTTTTCTTATTTAAGCTGCCTTTGACTTTTATTGGGTCAACATGGGTTATTTTGGATTTTGGGGAATAGAAATGGGTTAAGGGATTTAGAAAAATGGAATTTTGAATTGCTTAAATTTCAGGGACCAAAATTGCCATTTTCTGAAAGTTCAGAGACCTTTTATGTCATTTTTGAAACTTGAAGGACCAAAACTGCCATTTCTTTAAAACTTTCATCCAAGGACCAATATTGTAAAAGTTAAATAGTTTAGGGACCTTGAATGATATTTTCCACATTTTTAACACCAGGGACTATTTTTGCCAATTTCTGAAAGTTAAAGGACTGAAATTGACAATTATGCAAACTATGTTCGTTTTCACCTGTTTTCAATCCTTTTGCACTTGTAACACATAAAAACACAATCAAATGATATTTCCTGTATTTTGAAGCATATCTGCATGTTTTTAAATATTTTTGCAGTCTAAATGTGACAGAAATGATGAGTATTTAGACACTCATCAAAGGCATAGACTATGATGAAGTTTTTACCCCTTTATCAAGAATTGAGGCAATAAGGTTGTTCTTAGCTTATGCTTCTTTTATGGGATTCATGGTGTATCAGATAGATGTGAAGAGTGCTATCCTGTATGGTACAATTGAGGAAGAGGTTTATGTTACTCAACCACCAGGGTTTGAAGAGCCTGACTATCCAGACAAAGTCTACAAGGTGGTGAAAGCACTCTATAGTTTGCATCAAGCTCCAAGAGCCTGGTATGAAACCTTGGCCAAGTACTTATTGGACAATGGGTTTCACAGAGGAAAGATAGACCAGACATTGTTTATCAAGAGGCAAAAAGGGGATATTCTGCTTGTCCAAGTCTATGTTGATGACATTATTTTTGGCTCTACGAAGAAGGAGATGTGTACTGAGTTTGAGAAACTGATGCATGACAAGTTTCAAATGAGTTCTATGGGAGAACTCAATTTCTTCTTAGGATTGCAAGTCAAGCAAAAGGAATATGGTATATTTATCAGTCAGGATAAATATGTAGCTAATATTTTGAAGAAATTTGGGTACACAGATGTTAAGACAGCTAGCACCCCAATGGATCCAGACAAGCCTTTGCTCAAAGACTTAGATGGTGATGATGTTGATGTTCATCTCTATAGGTCAATGATTGGATCATTGATGTATCTTACATCATCTAGACCAGACATTATGTTTGCTGTATGTGCATGTGCCAGGTTTCAAGTCACTCATAAGGTTTCACACTTACATGCTGTGAAAAGAATTTTTAGGTACCTAAAAGACCAACCTAAATTAGGTCTTTGGTATCCTAGAGATCCTCCCTTTGATCTGGTGGCATATAGTGATAGTGACTATGCTGGTGCAAGTTTAAATAGGAAGTCAACAACAGGAGGTTGTCAGTTCCTAGGATGCAGGTTGATATCATGGCAGTGTAAGAAGCAAACTGTGGTTATGCATAATTTGACTGATTATTGATAATGTTCAAACGTGGGATTAAGAAAAATGTGTAAATTAGAAAACGTGATCTTTTGTGTGTTGTTGGTTAAACGATTGGGCTAAAGACCCGATAAGGGTGCGTTTTTTGTTTTGTATCAGGCTCAAAGGCCCAAATCAAAACAGAGTGTTTTGTATAAATCATGGGCTCACTAGCCCATCATATTTCATAGGGCGCGTTTTTTTTAATATTTTTTAGAAAAACAATAAATCTTTAAAAAAACAGAAAAAATAATACACGAACTTACACACATTGATTCTGTGTTTTCAGATACCATCCTTTTTTTTTTTCTTTTTTTTTTTTTTTTGTTTTGTGTTTGTGAAAACTGAAAATACAACCCACAATGAATGTTTGGTGTTGATAAAGTGATCTTCAAATTGCTAGTTCCCAATGTTAAAAGGACAATAGATACATGTTGGACAATAGATCTAGTTTTATACATGAAGTACAATAGATATGGTAGTAGTTTGTATTTCTTGTGTCTGATTTCATATATGTCTACCAAATACATTTACTCCTAATGATTTTCAATTAACAAAAGAAACCTAAATTATAAACTATAAGCGAGTATAAAATGCAACATCGTTCAATAAGATGAATGCTACTTATAACATAAACAGAAACATTGTACGATTAAACTTCAACACATCAAATAGTCTACAACATACTTGATACATAGAATAAAACTACAAATACAAAATTTGAACCCACTAAAGGGATCATATGGTGAGAAACAATATAGACTACAACATGCTGGATACATCTCAAATACAAAATTTGAACCCACTAAAGGGATCATATGGTGAGAAACAATATATACTACAACATGATGGATACATCAATTAGACACAAACACGGTGTTTAAAAAAAAACCTAGCCATCTGTTCACGATATGCATTTGCAACCTGAATAGGATCCTTCACCTCCAACGACTAGCCATAAGCCAAGCGGTATAAAAAAATACATACCCAAATACCACAATCACCAAATATCCCGCTCTGCTTCGGTACATTATCCGCGTTGCAAAAGGTAATGTTATAAGTTGCAGGATTTATGCCTTTCTTCTCAAATACTTGCGCTTAATCTAGGACCTCAGGTAGTTGAACCTGTTGACAAATGTTAAAGTGTTAAAACAAGGTAAAATGGTTTTGCAGTAATTCTAGTGAGTAAAACCAATCAACCTATTAGCCTTGACATAGATATGGATATAAAGTCAAACCTGTAAACACTCCCTCACGGCGATATAAAAATCTCTCCATTCTTCCACATAACTTTCACCGCTATCATAGAATGTAACTTTTAACACCCCCAAAAATGGTTTGCAGCGGAAGATAATGTTACTGGGGGCTACTAAATTGGTATCACAACACAAAGTGCAAAGAACGGTTTTACCTCGACCGTTTAAAAGAGGTTTCATATTCAAAAGTATTTTGTTTACAGCATTCCAAAAACAGTGTGGAAATATAAGCCCATAAAAGAAGTAAAGCGGTCCCAAATACATCAGAGTCATCTATGACCATGCCATGCCATGCCAAAGCCTCCAACAGTAAGCTATTGCTTTAAACCTGAAAATATATGCTAAAAGTGTCAACACGAGGTTGGTGAGTTCATAGGTTTATGATAAAGCAGTAAAAGTAATGTGAGTTCGATAGAAAGTTTTGTGACCATTATTTCGCTCACAATGTCATGAAAATAAAGTTTACCTTAAAGTAAATTAATAAAGTGGACCACAAGGTTTTTGTGTGTGAATAGTTGTTCACATATAAATCAAGTTTAGTATTAGTGACCACTGCTTCACTTACAGCGTCATGAAAAGTATCAGTTGTAGACCATAAGTAATAAGCAATAAAGTTGGACCATAAGCAAAGTATGTAACCATTACAACAAATATAATGACACATCAAAGAAAGAGTCTATTACGATAGCACTAAGTTCATGCAACCGAAGCTACGACAGTGTGCATGCTCTAGAAGCATGTTAAATATAAAGGCCCGGCAAGTGTTTATCCCGATACACTTGTATTCCGACATGATATACGCCCGGCATTTGGCCCATCTGACCAAACCCGAACGGGGAAGTCACCCCCAATAGATCTATTTATAACATTCGCACTTCCCAGCAGGAATTGACGGTTCATGAGTTTGGGCATAGTGGGATTCAAAGGCTTAGGCTAAGCTTCGTAATAGTTTAATAAAGCATAAGTTTCTGTTTGGTCCATAAAAGAGTTTGCATGTTTCACACCCCAAGTTTTTGCAATGCAAAGTGAAGTTAAAGAGTGGGGCTATAACTCACATATATGTTTTCAAGCACTTGTGTCCATGAGTAAAAATCAAGTATGTAATGAGTACATAATATTGCATTCAAGAAATCAAACAAGTATTAAAGCAAAGTAGAGAATGCTTCCGAGTAATTAAATCATGTATGAGTATAATTTAATTAAAGAGTTTGAGTAAAACGAATGAGTAAAGTGTGCATGTATTCTCCCCCAAAAAGTATTTCAAAACAAGAAAAAGTAGGGGCCATGAACTCACCTCAGTATGTAGCAACGCAAAATATCACAACGGTCACAACTGGCATCAAGAGCAAAACACAACGGTATCGAGAGTACAGGCACAACGGTACCGGATCGGCACAACCTAATATGTATATAGTTATCTCAGAATACGTCTCGTAAAGTAAATGAGTTTTTAAAAGACAAGCATCTTAGTTATCATGGATTACTCGTATTAAAGTTTGTAAAAAGTTTAGTATCAATGTTTCGTGTGGTGGTAAGAAAGCATAGACTCAAGAATACTCACGCCAAAGTATAATATATATCCCAATATATTATAAAGGAAAGTAGTAAAAGAATAGTCGAGCAAGTATTGACGAGACTCGAGTCGAGATGATAACGACAAAGAAAGGAGTCGAGGGAGTAATGATTATCTCGAGAAAGTAAGTCAATTGGTAAGTTTCAGTATTTACTCAATAATCCCCAATAGTTTGGAAATAATCAATAAAGTTTTGGAAAGGTAATTTAAGTTTTATAAGAAAACTCAAATTAGTATACCACATGGTAAAAGTTTACAAGTTACTAAAAACTATGAGTTTCGATTATTGTCGGGTTTCATCAAGATAAACAGTTTCGAAATAAAAGTATAAGTTTAGAAGGTTTTATAAATTTCGGCATGACGCGTCCATTTATACAACTTTCCCAAGTCGTTGCGACTTAAATAGAAATCAATTTCCTCAAAGCAATATTTCTCGACAAGTTTATAATGAGAATAATTGATAATAATAATAATTGATCCCACTATTTAGAATATATATTAGTTATCGAGTTTTACAGTTTGTTATTAGTTGAATAAGTTTTAGTTTAGCATCTTAGATCCGGTATGAGTCTAATGAGTCCAATAATTTGTCCAAATGATTCGAGTCATAATCTGTTATATTTTGTCCGTTAAGTATATGTTTAGTCCGTATTCAAGTATAAATCCCAAGAGTAACCGAAACGTACCAAGGAACACAAATGTCAACGACAATTAGATATGTTATTCCGATGTTCGATAACCGTAAATATTAACACACATTAAGTAAAATTAACTTAACAAAATTTGAAACAACTAAACGCACACCTTTTAATAACTTATGGGCTTGCTAGCCCATTAACTCAAACCAAACACACTCATGCGGGCTCGTTAGTCCAATAACAACCAAACACACCCTTTTAAATTGAGTGGGCTTCGGCCCAAATTCGTTTAACACACCCAAACGCACGACACAAACAATACACGTACGTTTTGAAAATAAACTCGTTTTAATCCTTTTGTGATTTTCATTCAACCAAAACTAGGACATGAGCCCCTCGACACCTACGTGGTGTCTCGAGCCGAAACACATGAACACGACACTAACATTTTAGCACTTAAATGTTATGAAAAATAAGATCATGCAACCTTTTGTTTCTAGTTTCTACGATGACAATACGCAAGACTCGACACCTAGTGGTGTCGAGACCTCCGCACGCATCAGGCTAACACGTTAAACTTGGCTTGACGTCATAATTAATTAGATATTCAATAAAGAATAGTTGGGTTTTCCCAAATCAAGCATCTTTCTAATTTAAAACCGACAGATTTTGCATAGCTTTAAACACTTGTTTTTAGACTTTTTATATAGAATAGTTTATCATTTCGAAGTCGCAAAGTTATATATTGATGTTTAAATCACATTATAAACTATTATTTCATAGAAACATAATACAATGGATATATCACCGAACCAAAACAACCCCACATTTATGGCGACCTCGTCAGATTCAAACACACCACGGCACAACATAATCGAAATCCCATATACCCAAATCCAAATCTGTAACACGTACTAACACACTACACCCAAATCAATTAAGTAGGCTAAATAAATAATTAACCCAAATTCAAACCGGGATCAAAACTGACCCGTTGACAAAATCACCCACAAACCATTTTATTAATATGTTAAGTATGCAATCCACAGCCAAACCCTAGGTCAAATCGATTCGACCCGAAACCCTAAACGGGTATGAACCCGACCCGATTCAAATGAATTACAAACACCCTTTTTAATATGATTAACCACACAAAAAGATTTTATAAACATGTTTTAATCAAGTTTTAACCCACGAAAACGTTGTCAATCTCTTATAGTCGGATATAACCAAGAAAATACGAAAGTGGTGGTGTTGTCGACATACCTAAAAAGAAGAGAAGAGGGTGGTGCGATGGTGGTGATGACGATGGTTGTGGTGGAACACGGACCAACACGAGCAAAAACCACCCAAAATAGCTCCAAGCATCACGATCTAACCCGATCTACTCCGTCTTGAAGCGGCGGCGTGAGATGATGGTAGCCGGAATCTGGCCAGGATCTCGCTGGAATTTGATAGCGGCACCGGTAATAGTGAGAGAGGAGTGAGGGTTATAGAAATGAAGTTTTTAGGGTTTTGAAAGCCTTTTATAGTGTCAAGGAAACCCTAGGGGCCGAATCTGCCAATAGTCAAAGTTTAGGGCGGTGGTATTAATTAGTTCCAGGGTCTAAACTTGTATTTTGTGCAATCTTTTGAAATTTAGCGGTTCGGGGTTCATCTAGACTAGTTAACGATTGATTCTCGGCACGAAAACTTCGCCATTGCATCCAGGATAATTTTTCCACGAAAAACGAGTATTCATACGACTATTTTCTCATAAATAGTATAAAAATCACATTAAAATGTTCGTTGAGTTATGGTTGTGCCGGTACGCGTTGTGTGCGATTTTCATGTTTCGCGAGATAACTTCTCGTTTTTAATTCAAATAATTTTGGTAGAGTCTAAAAGTGAAACTTAAGAAATAATAAATATAATTTATTATTAAAAATCAGTCTGGAAAATTACGGGTTGTTACAATCTACCCTCCTTAAAAGGAATCGCGTCGCGCGATTCAGTTCGTGCTATCCGATAGTGTGTTGTCTCAGAAGAGGTGATGATACGTATAACAGATTTGGGCCTCACTAGGTTGTTTAAGGGTGTCTCTCCATTTATGGGTGGGCATTTAGGTTGTCTGTCATTGTTAAATCCTCTATTTGATGTTTTTGGTAAGGTACATTGATTCTTGGAGTAAGTTTAATAGGATAAGGGTTCTAGTCTCCACCTCACGATGTTTTGCAGCCTTGTTAGTGCGGCTCCTCTAAATTTTCTTGGTCTTAATCTCATATACGGTTCCATATCTTAGTGACACAAAGTTCTAACCTGATAGATGTAAAGTGGTTAAAATGACCTGATTATTGGTCCTCAAGATTTGTCCTGAAATTGTGTGTTTTCCTTCTTAGAGGAATGGATAAAAGTTTGTTTGAAAATTGTTGGGAATTAAATATTCAAGAAGATCTTTATAATATCGGATTCTATTCAAAGAAAAACGTTAAGTGTGATTCTGCTGCTAGTGCATTTGGTTCCTACTGGTAATGTTTGTTCCTGCTGCTAGAATATTTGATTCTGCTGCTAGTGATAAATGATTCTGCTGCTAGGCTTAACATTCTGCTGCTGAAGGATTCTGCTGCTAGTGTTAACATTGCTGCTGCTAATGTACATTCTGCTGCTAAATGGATAAGTATGAAAAGATATTATGTATATTTTGGTCAACAATATACGGTAGATAATATCTTACCCCATGTGCTTAGTTAACAAGTTGTGTACATAGATACATGTTGTATCTTATGTACTGACACACTCAAGATAAGTTAGCAAGTAGTTCGACTAGACTTTAAGCAATATTGTAAAGATCTTCTTGGACTATAAAAGAAGATCTTAGACTAGATATTATGTGTCGATTATTAGTGTGAAAATACTTAGAACTTTCATAACTGTTAGAACTAGAACAAACACACAAATATCACAAGTAAGAAAAACTTAAGATTCAAGGTTGTAACCCTAGTGATAACTCAAGATCACTCGTATTATTATCTTAATAATATTGAATCGTTTGGTGTTAATCTTTCATTGTTCATTATCATATAACAAACACAACTGTTCCATTTCCATAACACAAATAACCTTCTAAGTGTGATTAAGTAGATTCCACATACTTAATCATATTAACTCAATATATCATACACACAAAGTACAAAAGGTTTAACCACCTTAACCGTGTGTCGAATCCTAACAAGTGGTATCAGAGCAAGGCTGATATTATTGATTTAGAAGAAGCTTTAGAAATGGATGTTCAGGATACTGCTACAAATGTTGCTGCAAAGTTGCCCATGATCAAACAAAATGAGTTTGAGCTATGGAGGTTGAGAATTGAGCAATATTTTATGGTTCAAGATTATGCTCTTTGGGATATCATTATGTATGGTGATTCTTTTTCACTAGGCTATTCAGATGCTATCATTGAAGGGAAAACAGTAAGACAAAGAAATACTGGACCAGTTTCAAATGAAGAAAGGATACAGAAGAGAAATGATCAAAAAGCAAGAAACTTGTTGCTTATGACCATTCCTGGTGAGCAGATGCTATCCTTTAGCAAGTATCCAGATGCAAAAACTCTTTTTGAAGAGATTTATGCATGGTTTGGTGGTAATGAAACCACCAAGAAAACACAAAAGACATTGCTGAAACAACAATTTGAAAATTTCAGTTCAAATAGCAATGAATCTCTTGACAAGTTGTTTTCTAGATTACACAAGCTTGTCAATCAGCTAAGTGTATTGAGTGTTGAGATAGCAAAGGAAGATCTCAACATGAAGTTTTTGAGAAGTCTACCTGATGAGTTCCATACTCATGTGGTTGTCTGGATGAACCAGCCAGATATTGAAACCGTGAAACTCAATGATTTGTTCAATAACTTCAAAATTGTTGAACAAAGTCTAAAGAAGTCTGGAATCTATGGTACTAGTTCTGGGAATGTGGCACTCTTGTCATCTCCTAGTATTAGTAAATCAGAAGAGGTAGATGAAGATGGAAGTGTTTCTACTGCTATTTATGGTGGTCCTTCTACTAGTTCACAGAAGAATGTTGCTGGACTTGGAGATCCATCGTTTTATGTATTCATGTCTAGTCAAACTAGTGGTTCTTCTCTAACTCATGAAGATCTTGATCAATTGGATGATAATGATTTGGAAGAGATGGACATCAAATGGCAGGTTGTTTTGCTTAGCATGAGGGCTAAGAAGTTCTGGCAGAGAACTGGTAAGCAGATTACCATTGATGGTAATGAAACTGCTGGGTTTGATAAGAAGAAAGTGGAGTGTTTCAACTGTCATAGGTTAGGACACTTTGCTAAAGAATGTAGAAACCCAAGGAAGCAGGATAATAGAAGCACATGGTATAGGCAAGAGAAGAAGAAGGAAGTCACAGTTGAAGAACCAAGGGCTATGCTAGCCATAGATGGGGTTAACTATGACTGGAGCTTCATGGCTGATGAAGAGGAAGCACCAACAAATGCTGCTCTTGTGGCCACTGAGACTGCTCTAATGGCCTTCTCTGATTCAGAGGTAAATTCCATAATCAAATGTTCTGAATCATGTTCTGCTCTTAAAGAAAATGAAGAACTTAAAAGAAAAGCTGATAATAGGCGAGAAGAACTAATTATTGCCTTAGCCAATTTAAGTAATCATAAAAGAGCTATAGGTGTGCTTGAAAAACAAATTGCACACTTTCAAGATAATGAATCTAGGTTTACTGATGACTTAAATGCTCTAAAAAGAGGTATAACATTTAGAGATGAATTACTTACTAGTCAAAGTAAACAATTAGCTGAAGCCAATAATAAAACTGAAAATGTTAAGATAACTATAGATGCTTTAGCTCATGCCTCAGAGGGAATGAATAAGATTTGGGAAGCTCAAGTAATTGATAAAGCTAAGTCTGGTTTAGGATACAAATCTGTTCCTCCACCATATAGAGGTATTCCTTCACCTCCAGGTGTTGACCTAGCACACACAGGTTTTGCTGAGTTTCAAGAACCAATAATGGAATATGGTTCTAAGTCTACTGAGGGTCCTAAGATAGAAAAAGAAAGTTTAGATAAAACTTTACTTTATCAGGACAAGGTGTCCTTTGTTAAGAAAGGAGATGCTATAGTTGTTGAGGATTGCACAACTGATAGTGATGAAGAAGAACAGGTTATGTCTAAACCTGAAGTGGTTAAGAAAGTAGGAACAAGTGTTCCTAAGATAGTCAAACACAATACTGCTAAGCCTAAATCAAACATTAAGCATGTTAGGCAACCAGTTAGATATTGTGAGCAATATAGAACCACCAACAAGCCCAGAGGTAACCAAAGGAATTGGAACAACCTCAAGTCTAACCAATTAGGTGATGACTTTGCTTTTTATAACAAAGCTTGTTACACATGTGGTAGTTTTGACCATCTTGCAGCTTTCTGCAACCATTGGGTAACTGGGTATGAAAACAATAGGGTGAACTTCAAAGGCAAACTCCTCAAACTCATTTTCACTCTAGTTCTAGTGTTAATAGAACAAAACCCAGAACAGTCTCAAACACAGATCCTGCTGCTAGACAAATTGTTCCTGCTGCTCGACCATCTATGACTGTTAACCCAAAATCAACAGCTAAGGGTGCAAAAACATTTTTCAAACATGCACCAAAGACTGTTCTAAGGCCCATTCAAACAAAAGCAGTGGTTCAAAAACAAGTTTGGAAACCAAAGGGTAGAACTGAAAAGTTAGCAGTTCCTGCTGCTAAGCAATCAGTTCATTCTGCTGCTAAGGGAAACAGGGCAAATGTTGTTAAGGCCTCAGCATGTTGGATTTTTAAATCCAATATTGCATCAACTATCCTTAAAAGATTAAATTACATTGATGCAAGAGGCAGATCCAAGTCAGTAATGGCTTAGATCCCCAAAAGAAACTAATACTTCTCATTTATGTGCAGGAATATTCAAATGATCAGCAAGAGGATCAAGGATACTCAGATTGTGGATGTTCAAGGCACATGACAGACAACAAGTCTTATCTCTCAGATTTTCAATCAATAGATGGAGGCTATGTTACCTTTGGAGGAGGTGTTGGTGGCAAAATTTCCGGTAAAGGTACCATTAAAACTGGAAATTTAGATTTTGAAGATGTATTCTATGTAACGGAGCTAAATTATAATCTTTTTAGTGTCTCACAAATGTGTGACAAAAAAAACAATGTTCTTTTCTGTGAGACTGAATGTCTTGTACTTTCTCCTGATTTTAAGATGCCTGATGAAAGTCAAGTACTTCTTAAAATTCCTAGAAAGGGCAATATGTACAATGTTGACATGAAGAACATTGTTCCTAAAAAGAATTTAACTTGTCTTGTTGCAAAGGCCACATTGGATGAATCAATGAAATGGCATAGAAGGCTTGGTCATATTAACTTCAAAACCATAAATAAAATTGTTAAGAATGGTTTGGTAAGTGGTTTACCTCACAAAAGATTTGAAAATGATCAAACTTGCATTGCTTGTCTTAAAGGCAAACAACACAAAGCCACTTGTAAGCCCAAGATTTTTAACTCTATCAATCAATCATTGTTTATGCTGCATATGGACTTATTTGGACCTGTTTCAGTAAGTAGTATAATGCATAAGAGATATTGTCTTGTTATAATTGATGACTATACTAGATTTACATGGGTTTTCTTTCTATCTTCTAAGGATGAGACTACAAGCATCCTTAAGACATTCATTACACAGATAGAAAACCAAGTAGACAAGAAAGTGAAAGTCATTAGATGTGATAATGGGACAGAGTTTAAGAATAGAGTTATGGATGATTTCTTCAAACAAAAAGGTATTAGGAGAGAATTTAGTGTTGCTAGAACACCACAACAGAATGGTGTTGTTGAGAGGAAGAATAGAACACTAATTGAAGTTGCTAGAACAATGTTAGCTGATTCTAAGCTACCTATAACTTTTTGGGCTGAAGCAGTCAACACTGCTTGCTATGTTCAAAATAGAGTTTTAGATGTACAGCCTCACAATAAGACATCATATGAACTTTTTAGAGGTAGAACTCCTGCAATAGTATTTCTTAGACCTTTTGGATGTCATGTGACAATTCTCAATACCTTAGACCATTTAGGAAAATTCGATGGTAAAGCAGATGAAGGATTCTTTGTTGGATATTCTCTTAATAGTAAAGCATTTAGAGTATATAACACAAGAACTATGATTGTAAAAGAAAATCTACATGTGGAGTTTTTAGAAGATAAATCCAATGTAGAAGGTCAAGGACCAAAATGGCTATTTGATCTGGAATCTCTAACCAAATCAATGAATTATGTGCCTGTTGTTGTTGAAACTAATGATTTTTCAGGTTCACAAGCAACAGATGAGGCAAGGTTAGAAAAGGAGACAAACCAAGATCATGTTTGGATGCCAATATGGTCAAGTACAAGTTTGGAATCAACTTCAACAACTGATGAATCTTCTTCTGGCAAAGCTAAAGAAGGTGTTGAAGATGAAAGGAAAGAAGATGGAACTCTGGAACAACAAATTGTTTCTGCTGGTGATTCTGTTGTTAGGCTTACTGATTCTGCTGTTAGGCCAATTGATTCTGCTGCTGGCCCTTCAGAAACGAAAGAAGCAGAATTCTCAGACAATGAGGTGGATTACAACAATCTTCCATCAAATTATCAAGTTCCTTCTACTCCACAAACAAGAATTCACAAAGTCCACTCCCTAAAAAATGTGATTGGAGATGTACAATCAGGTGTGAAGACAAGACAACAATTGATGTCTTCAGAACAACAAGGGCTTCTTGATGCCCTTTATGCTTCAAAGCAGCATGAGTTTTCAAACTCTTGCTTGTTTGTATGTTTTCTCTCACAAGATGAACCAAAGAACATTCTGAAAGCCTTAGATAATTCAAGTTGGGTAGAAGCTATGCAAGAGGAGCTTCTTCAGTTCAAGATTCAGAAGGTATGGGTGCTAGTTGATTTACCTAAGGATGCAAAGGTAATTGGCACTAGATGGGTTTTCAAGAATAAAAGGGATGAAAGGGGTATAGTGATTAGGAATAAGGCTAGATTAGTAGCCCAAGGGTACGCACAACAAGAAGGAATAGATTATGATGAGGTTTATGCTCCAGTAGCAAGGATTGAGGCAATTAGGCTTTTCTTAGCTTATGCTTCATTTTTAGGCTTCACAGTTTATCAAATGGATGTCAAGAGTGCATTCTTATATGGAACAATTGAAGAAGAGGTGTATGTTTCACAACCTCCAGGCTTCATTGACCCACAACATCCAAACAAAGTGTACAGAGTAGTTAAAGCTCTATATGGCCTTCATCAAGCACCAAGAGCTTGGTATGCAACACTAGCTTCCTACTTATTAGAAAATGGATTTCAAAGAGGAAAGATTGATCAAACACTTTTCATCAAACAACACAAGAAGGATCTTCTGTTAGTGCAGGTGTATGTGGATGACATTATCTTTGGATCTACAAGGAAGGAGATGTGTTTGGAGTTTGAGAAGCTTATGCATGATAAGTTTCAGATGAGTTCCATGGGGGAACTCACATTCTTTTTGGGTCTGTGATGACATCAAATAACGACATATTATTAGCATCATTTATCCTATATTATTGACTTGTTTTATATCACTTTATATGAGAATTGATACTTAATCGTTTACTTTTGTAATTCTCAGTTATAAACAAGCATTAGGTGAAAGTTAATGATTTCAGACGGAAATTGGAGCAAAATGAATCAAGTTGGAAAAGTCTACTGAACTGAAGGAAGATGCGCCGTATCATTCTTGATAGATACGTCGTACATAAAGACTTAGACGAATCTGAGACCATTGCCTGACTTTAAAGAATGCGCCGCATGTATTTATCTCATGCGCCGCATATAAAACCTTGGTCAACGAAGAAGATCTGACTTATCTACTCCAGATACACCGTATGACATTCCTAACATACGGCGCATCAATCTCAAGACTTCACCAAAGATTATCCAAGATACTGAAGGACATGCACCGCATAAAGATACAAGTTACGCCGCATCTGAAGACGGTGAACGAATATTCTGGAATATAATAATCTTGGACCCCACGCGAAGTTACCTAGATACGCCGCATCAGACCAATCCGATGCGCCGTATTGGCCATATACAATCTTAGCCGAGAAATCAAGTGAAGAATAGAAGCTCAATGAAGAAGTCAAGATTACATAATGATACTCGGAGATGCTTTCGTATTTTGGCCATAAAAACTTCATCCGGACTCCGTTTTAGGTGATTCAAGCGGCCACGGAAAGAGAAAAAGGAGATCTATATTTTTTAGAAGGAGATACGGCGCATTGGCTTTGTGGATGCGCCGCATCGAGGTCGGAACAGCAGCAGACTAATTTTGGTAAACCTTGGAGGCTACTCTTCCTTACCCCTATAAATACCACAGCCCTATGGACGATTTGATAATCATAAAAATCACTATTATCAGTTGGAAACAGCCCCAAATCGTCCCCAACACCTTCTCCATCCACCATTGAAGATCGACGAAGAACATCTCCATACTTATCTTTGTGTATCATTCGGTTAGCATAATAAATTTGTCTATGGATTTCTTATGTTTAATTTTTATGTATACTTTATCTTTTGCTGAGATTATGGGTTAACACCCTTAGGTGTTAGCCATGTTTATGAAGTTTTATTAGTTTTTATGATTTTGTCGATGTGTTTGCTTTGTTATTGGATTGGGTGCTTGTCGATAAAAACTCGTTTATTTCTTATAACTAGTAGAAGTCTATGTAACTAGGTTACTATCCTTATAACTTTAATTGATATGACTTAACTACCTGTAATTGTGGTTGCTTAGGTTGAGTTATTTGCGTGTTAACCCGAATCTCTATTAGGAATCATTGTTTGGCATAAACGGAACGTGTCTACAACCTAATAGGACTAGTAG
Organism: Artemisia tridentata subsp. tridentata; assembly: GCA_021014915.2. NCBI lineage: Eukaryota > Viridiplantae > Streptophyta > Magnoliopsida > Asterales > Asteraceae > Artemisia > Artemisia tridentata. Next base: position 42,260,806 of record CP139505.1, read on the forward strand.
CGTGTAATACCGAACTAGGTTAGATGGTTTAAAGCAATAAGTTAGTATTGATGCTAGACGAGTCACTATGATCATGTCCTCTTTCCCACCACGATGGTAGGTTATTTAATCGTGACAGGATTAATAATTGGATTGGCGACTAAACAATTGAATGAATTAAAACAAGTAGACATAAGCATGTATCACTATAAAATGGATTAGACTTGGCTAACCCGTTCTTCCCTATTGATATCGATCTATTGTACTATCCTTAGTTTAGATATTTATTTTATTGCAATTAGTTTAATTAAAACACATAAAATCGTGATAGCCTCTCAGGCTAAAACCCCCAAAAATATTTACTTGCTTTCTAGGTTAGAATAGTTAGTTTAGTAATTAGAATACCTTTAGATCATCTTAGCTTCGCTCCTAGTGAACGACCCTTGCTTACCTAGAAACTATCTACATTGATCGGGTACACTGCTCGTGAGTGTTTAGAGTCTATAGGTTAGTTCGGCAATAAATAAATTTAAAACTTGGTTGATTTTTATAGACCTAAAAAAACACATCAGTCTGCAAGTTAAGCAATCAAATGAAGGAATCTTTATCTCTCAGGACAAGTATGTTGCAGAGATACTTAGAAAATTTCAATTTGCTGATTCAAAAGTGGCAAGCACACCAATGGACTCTGAGAAGCCTCTTCTAAAAGACTTAGATGGAGAAAATGTAGATGTACACACATACAGATCTATGATAGGCTCCTTGATGTATCTTACATCATCTAGACCTGACATCATGTTCTCTGTTTGTGCTTGTGCAAGATTTCAAGTAACTCCAAAGGTTTCTCATTTAACTACAGTCAAGAGAATTTTTAGATATCTCAAGGGTCAACCAAGGTTGGGTCTATGGTATTCAAGGGAATCACCTTTTGATTTGGTAGCATTTTCGGATAGTGATTATGCTGGTGCTAGCTTAGACAGAAAGTCAACAACTGGAGGATGTCAATTCCTTGGGTGTAGACTTGTCTCATGGCAGTGTAAGAAGCAAACAATGGTGGCTAATTCAACAACTGAAGCTGAATATGTAGCTGCTGCAAGTTGCTGTGGTCAGGTTCTATGGCTTCAAAACCAACTCTTTTGACTATGGGTACAATTTCTTAAACACTGTTATTCATATTGATAATAGTAGTACAATTTGTATTATTAAAAATCCAGTGCAACATTCTAAAACAAAACACATTGAAATTAGACATCACTTTATAAGAGACTGCAATGAGAAAAGATTAATTCAAGTACTTAAAATTGCTTCAGAATTCAATTTTGCAGATCTGCTAACCAAAGCTTTTGATGTTGGAAGGTTTCAGTACTTGGTAGCAAGTATTGGAATGCTTAATCCTCAATGATTTTAAACTTTGTGTTTTTATAAATAAATTTTTGATTGTGCTGCTAGTTTTAAAAGATACTACTGCTATTACAAAAGTTTGTGTTGCTAGTACAAATTTAATTTGTGTTATTCATACAGTTAGTCCTATGATTATTCTAATACAAGACAAGTAATTTGTACATTGTTCTTTTGGTTTTAGACTAACAATTTCAGGTATGAATATGTGAACACAAAGGATGTTTCAAGTGAAATGGAAGCAGCAGAATGATAACATTAGTTGCTGACATAATATGTTTATGATGGACTGAGTTTGGGAATTTATAACTCCTTAAAACTTCTTTCTTGAAACCTAAGTATGAAATTTCACATTGAATTGATCACTTAGTTGGTCAGATAGTAACTGACTCAACTCACTTTCTATCATTTTATACTTTCAAGTATAATGAGCAAGTCTAAGGACATCTGATAGAAAGAACAGCTAGTAAAAGTGAATCTAACACTTGTGTTAGAGGTAACAATTACTATGAGCTGGAAACCCTGTCAGGAAAACTCTTCGAATGAGTTTATCTGCACACAGGCAGTTATTTATAACTGAAAACATTGGTTCTCACACAACCAGAGGTTGCATTAAACCGAAATTCTGATTAAGTGTCTGTTATACACTTAATCCCTTCAAAATGGTTGAAAGCAGTATGGTTTTTCATAATAAAATCAATTACATACTGCTAAGGCAAAAGTTTCTTAAAAGGATTTACAAAGAGACTCACTAAAACCATCCATTGATGGACCATGAGTCAAATGCCCCATGAATCACCTCTCATAGGAGTTAACAGACCTAGAAGTGATGAGGGCAACAACTTAAATTCTTAAGGAATTGATGGCTTCATGTACAACATTGTCTGAAAACAAGTTCTCATTGGTAGATCAGATAATGGAGAAAGAAATATTTTGGTACATAGTGAGAGATCTTCCAAACAAGGGGAGGATAAAATTTTATTTGCTTCAGGGGAGGAAATAAAAGCCCAAGAAAGGAATAAAAACCCAATGTAAGGGAGGAAAAGACAAGAGCATACAAGATGATGTCATGGAGGTTGAAAATGACAAGATCAGAACTAAAGGAGAAAGTTCTATCTAGGTCAAACGAAGAAAAGTTTCAATTTCAGTTTACCACGTTTGTTCATCACTTGCAAAGGCATGCTGATAGATGATTTCACTTGTTGAAACAAGCATCCAAGATACATAGCATCATTGCCTCTTATAATTCCTCCATCCAAGGAAATTGCACCATCTTTAGGATGTGTGTTGATATTGTTAAAGTCAAAGAACAAAGCAGATGAGTTACTGAGAAAGATATTCAATCTTGAAGAACAGAAGTGTTTGAAAGATCTTCACAATCCATAATTTAATTCAGAAACATGTTGAAATGGATTCACATGTTTAGGGGAGGATTGTTGGGAATTAAATATTCAAGAAGATCTTTATAATATCGGATTCTATTCAAAGAAAAACGTTAAGTGTGATTCTGCTGCTAGTGCATTTGGTTCCTGCTGGTAATGTTTGTTCCTGCTGCTAGAATATTTGATTCTGCTGCTAGCGATAAATGATTCTGCTGCTAGGCTTAACATTCTGCTGCTGAAGGATTCTGCTGCTAGTGTTAACATTGCTGCTGCTAATGTACATTCTGCTGCTAAGTGGATAAGTATGAAAAGATATTATGTATATTTTGGTCAACAATATACGGTAGATAACATCTTACCCCATGTGCTTAGTTAACAAGTTGTGTACACAGATACATGTTGTATCTTATGTACTGACACACTCAAGATAAGTTAGCAAGTAGTTCGACTAGACTTTAAGCAATATTGTAAAGATCTTCTTGGACTATAAAAGAAGATCTTAGACTCGATATTATGTGTCGATTATTATTGTGAAAATACTTAGAACTTTCATAACTGTTAGAATAAGAACAAACACAAATATATCACAAGTTAGAAAAACTTAAGATTCAAGGTTGTAACCCAAGTGATAACTCAAGATCACTCGTATTATTATCTTAATAATATTGAATCGTTTGGTGTTAATCTTTCATTGTTCATTATCATATAACAAACACAAATGTTCCATTTCCATAACACAAATAACCTTCTAAGTGTGATTCAGTAGATTCCGCATACTTAATCATATTAACTCAATATATCATACACACAAAGTACAAAAGGTTTAACCACCTTAACCGTGTGTCGAATCCTAACAAAAATTTTATTTGAGTGAGTGTCTATACAAATTTGACCCAAAATAGGAATTTGAATGTCCATTTGTTTTGAAACTAATAGTTATGTAAAGCGGTGTAACTCCTAAAGATTTATAATTTAGTAAAATGGGTTTTGAAATATGGTGTAAATGAAACAATTTCGCGAGGGTTAATGTTTAGTCACTTTGCAAAAGTCCTGGTAAAGTTTGACCAGAAGAATCTTAACCCTTCAATTTGAGCAATTTAGAAAATTGTTATTACTACGAGTTTTATGATTTGATATAAGCACATTTTGAAGGGAATGTCCTTACGATAGGAATATCATAGAAGAAGGTGTAGTCGGGTATGTACGTCTACGTAAGTTTTAATTATTTAAGGACAAAGTTTAGTTGTCATGGCTGAGTAGGGTTCGATGTTTAATACTAGGCAGATTTCATAAGCATAAGTATTCAATTTACTTTAAGAGTACCAAAAGGTAGTAACATAAATGCTTTCCAGGTGGGTGGATAGTTCACCGGGTGATTGCAAAATAGTTTATAAAACGGGTTGTACGATAGTTTATAGAGTTATAGGAAGACAATTTATTATTTGCAATTAGTAGCAAAATTGTAGTTTAGTTTTGTGATCTAGTAGCAAGACGGTTCATAGGGGAGTAAAATAGTTCGTAAGGTGTAGTAAGACTTGTAGGGAAATTGTAATATTGTTTACAAAATGCTAGTGAAATTGTTTGTTGTTTTATAGAATGATAGTAAGGTAATGAATCGGTTTATTAGAAATGATTCATAAAACAACTTATACGACAGTAGGAAAACATTTCATTAAATAGAAAGCAGGTCAAAATCTTGATTTCATGAAATAGCAGTAAAACATTTTGTAGTATGACCGCAAAATGGTCTATAGAATAATCGAAAACAGTTTGTATGCGACACAGTTTATTGTCTTATAAGGGGGTAGCAAGGTAGACAACTGGTATTCTTGAGGGATACATGCAGGATTAGGTGTATGTCCCAAATATAGTGGTCCGGGTTACTCCTTAAGGTCATAAGGTTTCTGTTGGGCATAACATCTCTGCTGAATGAGGAGTTTGGCAAGTTCAGAGTACGACCCTGAAGGAGGGTGTTTATTGCTACTAGCAATCAGTTGGCTATCTCAGTAGTGTACTTAGTACTTAACGCGGAAGGTACAACATCGGTTGAGTGTAGGGTTTGTGGTGGAGGTGACTGTAACATAACCCGATAGTGATAAAGGAATATTCCAATTAAGAGAAAAAGTGTTGTGATGCCAGTGTGTTGTGTGTAGATGTGAATGTTCATGTTATGCAATGATTATGTACACACACAGAAATTCTGAAACTTTCAGAAATCAAGTAGAAAATCAATCTAGACATAATTCTAGTATAACTACTCTCAGTATCGCAAAATTTACCTCTGAGTCGGTCATAGGTGATCAGGCTATGTCCCACTGTCCCTGGTCGAATATAGGTGATCAGTCTATATTCCACCGAGTTTCAATAAATTTTGAAATACTCAGCTCAGTTACACCAGTAATATATCTCTTACTTTAAAAGAAAATGTTTTATCATAAGTAAGGCAGCAGGCAGGCAGGCATGTGGCGGTCATATGGTTAAGTTTTTGTAAAAGTAGTTATAGTATAGGTTTTTAAAATACCAGTTCTCTATAACCAAGGCTCTGATACCAATCTTTAACACCCCAAAAAATGGTTTGCAGCGGAAGATAATGTTACTGGGGGCTACTAAATTGGTATCACAACACAAAGTACAAAGAACGGTTTTATCTCGACCGTTTAAAAGAAGTTTCATATTCAAAAGTATTTTGTTTACAGCATTCCAAAAACAGTGCGGAAATATAAGCCCATAAAAGAAGTAAAGCAGTCTCAAATACATCAGAGTCATCTATGACCATACAATGCCATGCCAAAGCCTCCAACAATAAGCTATTGCTTTAAACCTAAAAATACATGCTAAAAGTGTCAACACGAGGTTGGTGAGTTCATAGGTTTATGATAAAGCAGTAAAAGTAATGTGAGTTCGATAGAAAATTTTGTGACCATTGTTTCGCTCACAATGTCATGAAAATAAAGTTGACCTTCAAGTAAATTAATAAAGTGGACCACAAGGTTTTCGTGTGTGAATATTTGTTCATATACAAATCAAGTTTAGTATTAGTGACCACTACTTCACTCACAGCGTCATGAAAAGTATCAGTTGTAGACCATAAGTATTAAGCAATAAAGTTGGACCATAAGCAAAGTATGTGACCATTACAACGAATATAATGACACATCAAAGTAAGAGTCTATTACGCTAGTACTAAGTTTATGCAACCGAAGCTGCGACAGTGTGCATGCTCTAGAAGCATGTTAAATATAAAGGCCCGACAAGTGTTTATCCCGATACACTTGTATTCCAACTTGATATACGCCCGACATTTGGCCCATCTGACCAAACCCGAACGGGGAAGTCACCCCCAATAGATCTATTTATAACATTCGCGCTTCCCAGCAGGAATTGACGGTTCATGAGTTTGGACATAGTGGGATTCAAAGGCTTAGGCTAAGCTGCGTAATAGTTTAATAAAGCATAAGTTTCAGTTTGGTCCATAAAAGAGTTTGCATGTTTCACACCCCAAGTTTTTGCAATGCAAAGTGAAGTTAAAGAGTGGGGCTATAACTCACATATATGTTTTCAAGCACTTGTGTCCATGAGTAAAAATCAAGTATGTAATGAGTACATAATATTGCATTCAAGAAATCAAACAAGTATTAAAGCAAAGCAGAGAATGCTTCAGAGTAAACAAATCATGTATGAGGCATAATTTAATTAAAGAGTTTGAGTAAAACGAATGAGTAAAGTGTGTATGTATTCTCCCCCAAAAAGTATTTCAAAACAAGAAAAAGTAGGGGCCATGAACTCACCTCAGTATGTAGCAACGCAAAATATCACAACGGTCACAACTGGCATCAATAGCAAAACACAACGGTATCGAGAGTACAGGCACAACGGTACCAGATCGGCACAACCTAATATGTATATAGTTATCTCAGAATACGTCTCGTAAAGTAAATGAGTTTTAAAAAGACAAGCGTCTTAGTTTTCATGGATTACTCGTATCAAAGTTTGTAAAAAGTTTAGTATCAATGTTTCGTGTAGTGGTAAAAAAGCATAGACTCAAGAATACTCACGCCAAATATAATATATATCCCAATATATTATAAATGAAAGTAGTAAAAGAATAGTCGAGCAAGTATTGATGAGACTCGAGTCGAGATGATAACGACAAAGGGAGGAGTCGAGGGAGTAATGATTACCTCAAGAAAGTAAGTCAATTGGTAGGTTTCTGTATTTACTCAATAATCCCCAATAGTTTGGAAATAATCAATAAAGTTTTGGAAAGGTAATTTAAGTTTTATAAGAAAACTCAAATTAGTATACCACATGGTAAAAGTTTACAAGTTACTAAAAACTATGAGTTTCGATTATTGTCGGGTTTCATAAAGATAAACAATTTCGAAATACAAGTATAAGTTTAGAAGGTTTTATAAATTTCGGCATGAGGCGTCCATTTATACAACTTTCCCAAGTCGTTGCGACTTAAATAGAAATCAATTTTCTCAAAGCAATATTTCCCGACAAGTTTATAATGAGAATAGTTGATAATAATAATAATTGATCCCACTGTTTAGAATATATATTAGTTATCGAGTTTTACAGTTTGTTATTATTTGAATAAGTTTTAGTTTAGCATCTTAGATCCGGTATGAGTCTAATGAGTCCAATAATTTGTCCAAATGATTCGATACAAGTCCAATGATTTGTCCAAATGATTCGAGTCATAATCTGTTATATTTTGTCCGTTAAGTATATGTTTAGTCCGTATTCAAGTATAAATCCCAAGAGTAACCGAAACGTACCAAGGAACACAAAAGTCAACGACAATTAGATATGTTAGTCCGATGTTCAATACCCGTAAATATTAACACACGTTAAGTAAAATTAACTTAACAAAATTTTAAACAACTAAACGCACACCTTTTAATAACTGATGGGCTTGCTAGCCCATTAACTCAAACCAAACACACTCATGCGGGCTCGTTAGTCTAATAACAACCAAACGCACCCTTTTAAATTAAGTGGGCTTCGGCCCAAATTCGTTTAACACACCCAAACGCACGACACAAAAAATACACGTACGTTTTGAAAATAAACTCATTTTAATCCTTTTGTGATTTTCATTGAACCAAAACTAGGACATGAGCCCCTCGACACCTACGTGGTGTCTCGAGTCGAAACACACGAACACGACACTAACATTTTAGCACTTAAATGTTATGAAAAATAAGACCATGCAACCTTTTGTTTCTAGTTTCTACGATGACAATACGGAAGACTCGACACCCTAGTGGTGCCGAGACCTACGCACATGTCAGGCTAACACGTTAAACTTGGCTTGACGTCATACTGAATTGGATATTCAATAAAGAATAGTTGGGTTTTCCCAAATCAAGCATCTTTCTAATTCAAAACCAACAGATTTTGCATAGCTTTAAACACTTGTTTTTAGACTTTTTATATAGAATAGTTTATCATTTCGAAGTCACAAAGTTATATATTGATGTTTAAATCACATTATAAACTATTATTTCATAGAAACATAATACAATGGATATATCACCGAACCAAAACAACACCACATTTGTGGCGACCTCGTCGGATTCAAACACACCACGACACAACACAATCGAAATCCCATATACCCAAATCCAAATCTGTAACACGTACTAACACACTACACCCAAATCAATTAAGTAGGCTAAATAAATAATTAACCCAAATTCAAACCGGGATCAAAACTGACCCGTTGACAAAATCACCCACAAACCATTTTATCAATATGTTAATTATGCAATCCACAGGCAAACCCTAGGTCAAATCGATTCGACCCGAAACCCTAAACGGGTATGAACCCGACCCGATTCAAATGAATTATAAACACCCTTTTTAATATGATTAACCACACGAAAAGATTTTATAAACATGTTTTAATCAAGTTTTAACCCACGAAAACATTGTCAATCTCTTATAGTCGGATATAACCAAGAAAATACGAAAGTTGCGGTGTTTTCGACATACCCAAAAAGAAGAGAAGAGGGTGCTGCGATGGTGGTGATGACGACGGCTGTGGTGGAACACGGACCAACACGAGCAAAAACCACCCAAAATAGCTCCAAGCATCACGATCTAACCCGATCTACTTCGTCTTGAAGCGGCGGCGTGAGATGATGGTGGCCGAAATCTAGCGGGGATCTCGCCGGAATTTGATAGCGGCACTAGTAATAGTGAGAGAGGAGTGAGGGTTATAGAAATGAAGTTTTTAGGGTTTTGAAAGCCTTTTATAGTGTCAAAGAAACCCTAGGGGCCGAATTTGTCAATAATCAAAGTTTAGGGGCGGCGGTGTTAATTACTTCTAGGGGCCAAACTTGTATTTTGTGCAATCTTTTGAAATTTAGCTGTTCGGGGTCCATCTAGACTAGTTAACGATTGATTCTCGGCACGAAAACTTTGCCATTGCGTTCAGGATAATTTTTCCACGAAAAAAAAGTATTCATACGACTATTTTCTCGTAAATAGTGTAACAATCACATTAAAATGTTCGTTGAGTTACGGTTGTGCCGGTACGCATTGTGTGCGGTTTTCATGTTTCGCGAGATAACTTCTCGTTTTCAATTCAAATAAGTTCATAAGAGTCCAAAATTGAAACTTAAGAAATAATAAATATAATTTATTATTAAAAATCAGTCTGGAAAATTACGGGTGGTTACATAACTACTCCTGTCACTATCTCAAAATGTGCAAGACACCAATGAGCTTCTGTTTCATTAATAGGTATAAAAACCTACAACATTTGGAAAAAATTGTTTTGAAAAGGGTTAGTAAGAATACAAATGTTTTTGGTAAAAAAAAATTACCAAAAAAATAAAATAAATAATTAAATAAAAATAAAAACAAAAAATGACTTACCTGGTTAACATCGGACCATGGAATAGAGTACCTATCCCCATTAGCATACCACAACGGCAGCGAGTTTTGAATTAGAAGCTGAACAAAGTAGCTACTAACCATCGCCTAATCAGCCGTATCGGGTCTCACATGTCACATGTAATTAACCCACAACTCTATGTGTTGTAAATTGCGAAACATAAACGAGTGTGATCAACCATAACAGAAATTAATTCAATAAGATAGGGTGAATTACAGTTGTACAAGTACTTGCCTCATCCATTAGCCAACCTTTCCTAGGCGGGTCTAAGCAAACTAAACTTTCCCATAACCTTCTATCCACAGTCACATCGTTACACCAAGGGAACTTACAATTAAGCGGACCAATTTGACCAAGATATCGGTCATATTCATCTGTCAAATGAACCTTGTTCACAACATTTTTTCGGCGTTTCAGATCCTAGTATATGACACAATTACGCTTATGATCATAAATCAACAAGAAGATATCTTTTAAAGAATCAAAGAAGTAGTTTTCATACCTCAACCCAAGGCTTAACATTCTTAAGCTCTTCCGTCATATCTGGATCCAGTAAGCCAAATAATTATGCTTTCTTTTTCGCATATGCTTTAGTGCAATAATACGCATTAGCTTCACCAGAACATTCACTCCTCTTTGTAGGTGCTATGCGCGCTCTAGAATTTTTCCAGTGATTAGAATTCTTAAGCGCTTCTGCCCTTTTCTTTCGATCCTTTTCATCCAGCAACCTCTTATCCTCTTCCATCCTTATCATCTTCTCCCTTTCAAGCCTCAACCTTATCTCCTCTAGCTTCAACTTCTGCTCTTTTAACCGCGCCTTTTCTAATTCTTCATGTCGCAATCTTAATTCTTCTTGAATAATAAATTCTTGTGAAAGTAAAATTAGTTTACAAATGTTATAATATCTTATGGTACGGAAGGCGTTTACATATACATTCAATTTTTAATTTACCTTTGCAGCATTGTCATCGTCATCTACATCTACACGCGCTGATCCACTGGTATTCATACTTGACTGGAACAACTCAAGAAAATCATGATTAAGCTCGTCACAAAACTCTGCACTGAGATTCCGAAGATCATTATCAAACTCCAATTTCTCCTGAGAATGAAAAAAAAAAAAATAGTTATAAAACAAACTCAATTAGAAAAAAAGGATGTCAATGTAAGTAAACAAGTGAACAGGATATATTATCCCATTTCTTTCTCGAGCAAGAACCTGAATAATTGCCTCGAGTTTGAACAAACGCGCATTCAACTCTGTAATAACACCATCCTGAATTATGCTGATCTCTATTATACTGCTCTCACTTGTGCGTATAATAGGTAAATGTTTCCGTTCTATCTTGCCACGTTTGCGTGTTGCGGCCAACTTCTTCAAATGCTCATCGTAAAGATGTGTGGTTCTGACTGTGGGAGTTCTAGGTATGTAATGATGGAAAAAAATCCATAAACTGTATATACCAATCAGATCTCCTCTCAGCGAATGTTGGTCTAAGATCTTGAACAACATTCGATTCCTTACAAATTTTTTTTTAAGTTTAATTTATAATAACAGATTGCATTAATAAGACAAATTTGATGAAGAGTTTTACCTTTCCAAAAAGAAACTTATAATCTGATCTTTTAAATGTTGAATTCTTTGACCACGATGCTCCTCTTGGTATCATTTCTGGCACTTTATTCCACCAAATAATGCTTCTTTCAAATGACTCCAGTATCCATATCTATAAAATGTTAACGAATGCTTCAAGTTCAGTGAAAAAAACATAACATGAGTAACATACATTGTCTATATTGATACATAAAATACTATAATCCGTACGACATCGAAGATACTGATCCTTTCACACAACGGATCAGAAACTTCGAGTTCCCAAAAAGGATCCGCATGCCCACAAACGTCAAAACCTATAACGGAACTGGAGATCTGGAAGATCATATGAAAATTTTTTGCACCGCAGCCAAAGTGGAGCGATGGGCCATGCCCACCTGGTGTTACATGTTTAACTCCACTCTCATGGGACATGCGCGGATGTGGTTCGATGAATTGCCGGCAGAGAGCATAGACAGTTTTGAGGATCTTAGGAAGAATTTCTTGTCTTACTTCTTACAACAAAAGAAATACACCAAAGATCCAGTAGAACTCCACCTCATCAAGCAGAAGGAGGGGGAAACTACGGCAGCCTTGATGCGTGGTTTTGCGACCTTACAACAGGTTTTACCTCTCGAGGGATCTCAAGAGGCTTGCAATCCCCACCAGGCAGTGTACCTGACCGATGTAGTATAGTGTAGTGGCAAGTACCGGGGGATTGATCGTTCTCTAGGGAATAGTGTCGTTAGGATTGAAAAACTACTCTAATAGGTCTAAGGGTGAGGGAAGATTCTTTTTGTATTTTTTTATATTTTTATAAAAGCAAGTAAAATCTCGGGTTTGAAGGAGTGGGCGGAATTAGTTGCTAGTCAACTAACCCAAATAACTACAATTGCAAATAAAATAAAATAACTGAAAATAAAAAGGTTGTGGAACTTATATGGAGAGAAATGTGTTTACTTAGATTTCCTTACTCCCTAACTATCTTTTACCGGTTGATTAGTGTGTATTGATTGCGTGGATGAAGGGTGTATTCCTTAATACCAATCGTGGGGTGGCGTACGTACTTCCCCAACTCTATAAGCTCCTACTTCACTCCTATGTCGAGCCGGCTAAGAAGCTCCTAACATGGGATCACTAGAATTCGCTCATGCATTAAATACAACCATAAAAACCTTAGTACGCATTGGTTCATGTTTCTTAAGACGTTCAAGCAAGTTACCGTATAGGAGGTTAGCCAGTTTTCTTAAGCCTAACATCGATAAACAATCATCCAATACAATTAATAACACACCAACAACCAATAATCAATAGTTAGATTTCATTAGATCTAAGCAAACACAAGATAAATCTAGCCTAGCATGTTAAATAAAAGACAAGAACAAGATATAATCAAACAACACATAGACATATTGAATGATTAATTGATTACTTATCTTCAATTGAACATGGGAGATCTAAGGGTATAAAACCCTTAAAAGTAGCAGAAAAATCGTCTTAGGGTTTCTCCTCACAAAGTTGCACACACTAATGACTAAAAATTATGAGAATATATATAGAAAATCAGATCTGACGGCGTCACGTTATAGAGCTGACGCCGTCACCTCGCCGCGGTTAGGGTTTCTTGATGGCCTTCTTGACGCCGTCCCCTTTTAATCATCCAAAATCCTCTCTGGCGCGTCAAGGGTTGACGGCGTCACAATGGTGCTTGACGCCGTCACAGGTACTTTTCCAGCCGATTTTGAGACTTTGTCGTTTTCTTCACTTTTATGCTCCAAAAACGTCCAAAATGCTTCCTTTTCCAGATTTCTTCTCCAAAGTACCTAAAATGACAAAAAGAACGATTTAGGGCAATATTTGATCAAATAAATACGATTTAGGGCTTAAATGACCCCCTAAAAGCGGTACACTTTTTGCTTCATCAAATACCCTTACACTTGAGATTTGCTTGTCCTCAAGCAAATGCGCTTTTATTCTAATCAAAATACAAGTTAGGGGTCATTTAACGCTAATATAAAAGTAATTACAACAAATAGTCGTTCCACTTTAATCATAATAAGCACGGAGATTACACACTAGCACCTCACAAGTAGTGTTTAGATACTCACATCTCTCAGGTGTCATAAAAGTATATCTCATAAATGAAAATGAATAATATCTCTCACTACCTGTCATAGCAAATAGATTACCATAGGCTTGGGAAAGGATCAAAAACCTCCTCCACTAGGCGTAAGCACCTAAGATAAACTATCAAAGAGGGCTTTTAAATGGGTTATAACGTTAGGTGTAGGGATATGATAAACACGGTTTTGTTGGATAAAGGATATTTTACTGGTGGCGAGTTAAAGATCTTGATTAATTACATGTACAATATGGCGTTGCTAAGCCAAGACTAGACTCGACTTAAGCTAATGAAAAAAATAACAAAAAGATAAAATAAACATAAAATGAAACGGGATGGTAGTCCGTATGTTTTTTCTACCTTTTTTTTTTTTTTTTGCATACACTCTTGCCCTACCATCCAAAATAATACATCGTAGGGGGGTTGCATCCCCCTTACACTTGAACTTTTACATAACTTTACAATTAACTATTCTAATGACTCGAATTAAGATAATCGAAACACTTGGAGTACTTTTAAAATATTTAGCACATATAGGGGTAATAATGTTGTTCTTCCCCATTACTCCATTACACTAGTACTTTACCCATGAGTCCCAATCGTCCCAAAACAATATGTACAAGGATATGACTCGACTTAGCAACCATGTAATCAATTAGATAATTAACTTGGGGTTTAAACAAATGTTGTCACAATAATGCACTAAAAATGAGTGCATACAAGGTAGGCTAAGGCGATTTGGGTGTACATTTAAGTGGGGTGTAAACAAATTCTTACTTTAAGTAAAATGCTTAAAGTTAGAAACGAAAAGATAGGCTCTGAGGGGTGTACTAGGGTATCGTGTACTAAAAATGAGTACAACGCAAAGGGTGTGGGAGAATTACTTGACCAATGTAGCCAATGTAATTATAACAAAAACACAGGTGTAAAACAATGGGTTAATCCTAATGCCTCTTATCATGTAGTAAATCTAACTACACGAATGTAGTCTCACTTGTGGCCTCGGAATGATCCTAACGCAAGTTCTAGAATCTAAGTGCTACCGGTACACACATCATAGCATAAATGCTTTTCCTACCAATTCTAGGGGCGAACCTCACATATTTGGGGGTGGAAAATTTTTTAGTGGTACGGTTTTGTGCTAGTCATATAACTCCTATCCGTGAGACGCTCATTAAGACAAAAGTTTCACTCCTATATGTTGTAAAAAAATTTAAATTTGGCACTAAAATTGCCTTAACAGGTATTTCTCTCAGTTTTATTACACATCTACCATTAAACAAACGAAAAATCAAGCGTAATATCATTCTCTAAGGTATCGTATTTTACCCCCCCCCCCCCTTACACTTAAGATGAACATTGTCCCCAATGTTCAAATAACAAGATGTAAAAGTAAATAAGGTAAAAGAATGAAATCAAATACTCCCCTGATTCGCTCGGTGGATAAAGAGGTAACATGGTTAGATCTTCTTCCAAGGTAATGTTGAAGCTTCAAGATTAAAGCAACGCCAAAAGCTAGATTCCACATACATCTCCTTGTCCAAAATAACCTGTTAAACCTGAGAAAACAAACACGAAAACCTGCATAACATCGGCGGGATAAATCTGTATAAGGATATAATGCTTGTGGAATGATTATTTTGCAGATTCCTGGAGTTTATAAGTTAGAGATTTAATAAAGCATTTTATGATTCCGGAAGAAAAACAAAACTTTCAAAAAAAATTCCAGAAAACTGTTCCTGACGCCGTCAGACTGGGGTCTAACGCCATCAGAAGTGATCTGACAGATTTTTCATGTAAAGTTTCCGGAAAATTTCTGGAAAAACTCAATCCTTATTTCCTGGAAATCCTGCAAAATATCATTATGACTCGATACAAGCATTTGACTCAAACAATTACTAATATGTATGTTAATTTAATATTGTTATGATTCATGTTCATTTGTTCTAATAAACCGATTTGGATTTCCCTTACACTTATCTTTTGCAAAATACCTTTATATGTAGTTAAGACGAAGTTAAAAACAAGATAAAGCATTTTCACAATTTAGTTTCGAACATGAATCAATAATAACAAAAATTAAACATACATACGGAAGTAAATAAAATCAAACAAACAAATAAATAAACACAAAAAGCAAATAAAGCTTGGGTTGCCTCCCAAGAAGCGCTTTTCTTTATTAACGAGTCTTGTAGCTAGACTCAAAGTCCTTTTAACCTATGTAAGTGAGATCGTCATCGAGGACATCTTTAGGGTTAAGCTTGGATTGAAGTTTTCTATTGGTCCGCATAGTACGATATATCTTTTCAAACCTCTCTCCATCCGGGTCATACAATGTCATCTTAATATGCCATGACCCATCTCCATCTTTGGGTGGTTTGTCCCAATCCCACTTATGATCATTGTCTTCACATGTCCACCTATTCATCCCTAGGTTAATTGGCAAAACTCCTAGGAAATCAATCATCTTCCTAAAAACTAGAGGGTCTTCAAATTGATCCAATTCGGTGTCCCTAGCCAAGAGTTGTTCTACCGTATGTGTTCGGCTCACAAAGTCCTTTTCTAGGTAAAATGGGCGTTGGGGTCCTATGAAGTCTCCATCGATCCAGGGTCCATATCTAGATGGTCTCCTATTTAATTCTAACCAATGGGGTGTTGGTTCCTCACTAGTATCATAGACATGTTTCTTCACATCATAGACTGACCAAGTATCACCTTCTCCTACCGCTATCTTAGATTCCTTACAATCAATCATAGCACTAGCGGTCGCCAAAAATCCTCTACCTATCAACAAGGGGCATGTAGGGTCGCTAACCATATCAAGGACGTGGAAATCGGCTAAAATGGTTAGTTTTCCTATGTGTACTAACACGTCCTTGACTACTCCAACCGGGTAAGCAACACTTCCATCCGCTAAGCCTATTATTACCTCGGTTTCTTCAAGTTTCCCTAGTTTTAGAGAGGTGTGGAGAGGTAACGGAAGTAGGTTAAGGCTTGATCCAAGATCGGCTAATGTGTCATAAGCCTCCGAATTACCGATCTTGCAAGGTAGAATAAATAAGCCCGGATCATCTAACTTCTTAGGTAGTTTGTTTTGAACGAAGGCGGTCCCTTTGACACCTAACTCGAGCTTCTCCTCATATTTTTCTAAGAGGGCTTTATAATAGGGGGCTCGTGCTAATACATCAATAACCGGACGTTCAAGGTGGAGCTCCTTGAATTCTTCGTCAAGGTTTTGAGTGGGAGGTGTTTCAACTATGTTGTTGACCAATTTAGTGTTGGATATCATAACTTCTTGGTCATTTTGAACGACTTGGGTTTGTTTGAAACACGAGCTCATGGAATTGACCGAATAATATTGTGGACAAGAACTAGGAGACGAAACCGATGAAATGGCGTTGACGTTTAGTTTCGGGTTCTTGACTGTGTTGCTAGGGAGTGCTCCCATTTCTCGGTCATTGAGGGCTTTCAACAAAGTGTCAATCTTATTGATCATCTCGCTTTGTTTTTGTTTGAAATCGGCTTCAAACTTTGCTAAATGAGCTTCTTGAGATGTCACGAAGTTGGACATCAACCCTTCAAAGTTATTGGTACTACCATAGTTGGAAGGATTGTTGTTGAAAGTACGGTTCGAGGATGAACCGCTTGATTGAAAACGATTAGGTGGGTTGGAAGAATTGGTTTGTTGTGCGTTTTGGTTTTGTTTCCACCTAAGGTTTGGGTGATTTTTCCATGAGGGGTTGTATGAATCACCGTAGGGGTTTGGCTCGGGTTTGAAAGTGTACCACTTGCCTCCCGCTCCGTCGGTACGCGAGGATGCGTAGTCCGCAAAAGCTTGTTCGGGGAGTTCCACGCAATCACGAGTGTCGTGGGGACCACTACATAATTTACACGAAGAAGTGATTTTGTTCACTTGGCTTGAAGGTTTAGGAGCCTCGTAGGATTTCATAAGAAACTTGACTTGGTCTTCAAGTTCTATGATCCTACGGTCGGAAGTGCTTGAATTGTTCGAAGGCAAAGATATTGCCTTGACCGTTTTATTCAAATCACGGGGATCATTCCAACTTTCGTTGTCATAAAGAGCAAGATCTTCCGGGAGAGCCCATGATTGTTCCGCACTTAGATCACGTAGCTTACCACCGGCCGATTGGTCAATGGTTTGCCTCGTGGAGAGATTGATGTGGTCATAGAAGATTTGGACTTGGAGCCAAAGTTCTATGCCATGGTGAGGGACTTTTTGGAGTAAGTCCTTGAATCGAGTCCATGCCTCGTAGAGGGTTTCGCCTTGACGTTGTTGGAACATCAAGATATCATTCCTTAGCTTGGTAGTTCTTCCTGGTGGGAAAAACTGAGCGAGGAAACGAGTGGTGAGATCATCCCAAGAGGTGATGGATCCTGCGGGTAGGCGCTCTAGCCATTGACTAGCTTGGTCCCGCAGAGAGAATTGAAAGAGACGCAGTCGGGTCGTCTCTCGAGTGGCAACATCAAGGTCTATGGAATCAACGATTTTGAGAAAGTCCTTGAGATGTTGATTAGGATCTTCGGAACGAAGTCCATGGAATGCGCATCCGCTTTGTACCAACGGGATGGTGTCGGATCGCAAGGGAGTGACATTGGCTCCTTGAGGGAGCTCAATGGTGTTTCGATAGCCATGGTGGCTAGGACGAGAGTAGTCTCCTAAGGTACGGGCTCTAGGAGGTGGGTGTTGTTGTGGTGGTGGGTTGTTGGGATCGAGGATATTACCACCTTCCATGATGTCGGATGGTAATGGTTACGAACAAAGAAACGAAGAAAAAAGATAGACTAAAGAAAACCTAGAAAAATAAAATAAAAATCTCACTAGAAAGGAATCTAGTGAGTAGACCTAATTAAATAAAAATTCAACCTAAACAATAACTATTCCCCGGCAGCGGCGCCAAAAACTTGATGCGTGGTTTTGCGACTTTACAACAGGTTTTACCTCTCGAGGGATCTCAAGAGGCTTGCAATCCCCACCAGGCAGTGTACCTGACCGATGTAGTATAGTGTAGTGGCAAGTACCGGGGGATTGATCGTTCTCTAGGGGAATAGTGTCGTTAGGATTGAAAAACTACTCTAATAGGTCTAAGGGTGAGGGAAGATTCTTTTGTATTTTTTTATATTTTTATAAAAGCAAGTAAAATCTCGGGTTTGAAGGAGTGGGCGGAATTAGTTGCTAGTCAACTAACCCAAATAACTACAATTGCAAATAAAATTAAATAACTGAAAATAAAAAGGTTGTGGAACTTATATGGAGAGAAATGTGTTTACTTAGATTTCCTTACTCCTTAACTATCTTTTACCGGTTGATTAGTGTGTATTGATTGCGTGGATGACGGGTGTATTCCTTAATACCAATCGTGGGGTGGCGTACGTACTTCCCCAACTCTATAAGCTCCTACTTCACTCCTATGTCGAGCCGGCTAAGAAGCTCCTAACATGGGATCACTAGAATTCGCTCATGCATTAAATACAACCATAAAAACCTTAGTACGCATTGGTTCATGTTTCTTAAGACGTTCAAGCAAGTTACCGTATAGGAGGTTAGCCAGTTTTCTTAAGCCTAACATCGATAAACAATCATCCAATACAATTAATAACACACCAACAACCAATAATCAATAGTTAGGTTTCATTAGATCTAAGAAAACACAAGATAAATCTAGCCTAGCATGTTAAATAAAAGACAAGAACAAGATATAATCAAACAACACATAGACATATTGAATGATTAATTGATTACTTATCTTCAATTGAACATGGGAGATCCAAGGGTATAAAACCCTTAAAAGTAGCAGAAAAATCGTCTTAGGGTTTCTCCTCACAAAGTTGCACACACTAATGACTAAAAATTATGAGAATATATATAGAAAATCAGATCTGACGGCGTCACGTTATAGAGCTGACGCCGTCACCTCGCCGCGGTTAGGGTTTCTTGATGGCCTTCTTGACGCCGTCCCCTTTTAATCATCCAAAATCCTCTCTGGCGCGTCAAGGGTTGACGGCGTCACAATGGTGCTTGACGCCGTCACAGGTACTTTTCCAGCCGATTTTGAGACTTTGTCGTTTTCTTCACTTTTATGCTCCAAAAATGTCCAAAATGCTTCCTCTTCCAGATTTCTTCTCCAAAGTACCTAAAATGACAAAAGGAACGATTTAGGGCAATATTTGATCAAATAAATATGATTTAGGGCTTAAATGACCCCCTAAAAGCGGTACACTTTTCGCTTCATCAAATACCCTTACACTTGAGATTTGCTTGTCCTCAAGCAAATGCGCTTTTATTCTAATCAAAATACGAGTTAGGGGTCATTTAACGCTAATATAAAAGTAATTACAACAAATAGTCATTCCACTTTAATCATAATAAGCACGGAGATTACACACTAGCACCTCACAAGTAGTGTTTAGATACTCACATCTCTCAGGTGTCATAAAAGTATATCTCATAAATGAAAATGAATAATATCTCTCACTACCTGTCATAGCAAATAGATTACCATAGGCTTGGGAAAGGATCAAAAACCTCCTCCACTAGGCGTAAGCACCTAAGATAAACTATCAAAGAGGGCTTTTAAACGGGTTATAACGTTAGGTGTAGGGATTCACGCCTCTCACAAAGACACCAAAGGAGATCCTAGCAATGGACTCGGTTAAGTTTACGGCCCCACCGCCGATGTCAAGTCCGGCAGAATCCAGGAACAAAGACAAATACTGTGACTTTCACAGAGAAAGGGGACATCATACAGATGAGTGTTTTCAGCTGAGAAAGCAGATTGAAGAGGCAGTCAGATCCGGCCAACTGGCACACCTGGTGAAGGAAATCAAGAATGGAACCCAGAAGGGCGGAACTGCCAAGGGCGGTAAAAAAGAAACCACAACCAAGGATAAGGCTCCGTCCATATTTATGGTGCAAACGTGGCAGCGAAGTGTAAAGCAGAAGGTGACCTTTAATACTGAGCCAAATTTGGAAATATCTTTCCCGCCAATAAAGGAGGATGATTGGGATGATCACCCACTGGTAATAAAAGCCGGAGTAGGCGGGCACCACGTACATCGGATGTACGTGGACAACGGAAGCGCCTCTGAGGTCCTTTATGAACATTGCTTTAACCGTCTGAGTCCGGAGATCAAGAAGAAAATGATCCCCGCCACGGCCCCTCTCCTAGGTTTGAGTGGTGAATTATCATGGCCTCTGGGACAGATTCTGCTAGAAGTTACATTAGGAGATGAAGAAAACTCGGTCAGTGCTTAGATGAATTTCATGTTGGTAAGATCGCCTTCCCAATACAATGGCATAATAGGACGACCGGGGATAAGACAGCTTAGAATTATCCCTTCCACAGCCCATGACATGATCAAATTCCCCACCCAGGGTGGGGTAGTCACCTTGCACAGTGACAAGGTTACTCTTGTCGGATGTCAAATGATCGCGGAACCACCCTCACAGCAGAATCTTGAGGAAACCCCGACAAAAGAAGGAGTTAAAGTGGCAATACACCCAGAGTTTCCGGACCAAACTATTACTGTAGGCGGAAGCCTGACGGATCAAGGGAAGAAAGATTTATGTGAGCTGTTAAAGAGTAACTTGGATATCTTCGCCTGGCAACCATCAGACATGACTGATGTGCCGCGGAGCGTAGCGGAACACAAACTGAACATCCGGGAGGGATATACCCCGGTGAGGCAAAAGAAACGCGGACAAGATCCGGAAAGAAATAAGGCAATTAATGAAGATGTGGCAAAGTTAGTAGAAGCTGGCATTATGAGAGAAGTCCACTACCATGACTGGTTGTCAAACCCGGTCCTCGTCAAGAAAAGCGATGGAAGTTGGAGGATGTGTGTGGATTTCAAAGACTTGAATAAGGCGTGCCCAAAAGACTGTTATCCTCTTCCGGAAATCGACTGGAAGGTCGAATCCCTCTGCGGTTATACCTTTAAGTGCTTTCTGTACGCATACAATGGATACCATCAGATACAGATGGCCGCGGAAGATGAAGAGAAGACCGCATTCCACACAAACCATGGTATTTTTTGCTACAGAAAAATGCCTTTTGGATTGAAAAATGCAGGAGCCACATATCAGCGTTTGGTAAATAAGGCTTTCGAAAAACAGATCGGAAGAAATCTGGAAGTATATGTGGACGACCTAGTCATCAAAATCCACTCGGAAAAGGGAAATGCTGAGAGACGTGGAAGAAACCTTGACCACTCTCAGAAAGATAAATATGAAGCTGAACCCAAAGAAGTGTACCTTCAGAGCTGAGGAAGGAATGTTCTTAGGACATCTGATCAGTAAGAAAGGAATTAGGGCTTGCCCGGAAAAATCCAAGGTCGTTGCCCAATTGCCTTCTCCGCGGACTCTCAAGGAAGTACAAAGTTTGAATGGAAAACTGGCAAGTATCAACCGTTTCTTATCAAAGTTGGCAGAAAAATCCCTACCATTCTTCAAGACACTGAAAAAGTGTATTAAAAAGAGCGATTTCCATTGGACGCAGGAGGCAGAGCAAGCGTTCAAGGAGATGAAGAAGCACATTGCCAACCTCCCCACTCTCACGGCCCTCCAGTCAAGGGAAGAATTGATAATGTACTTATCCGCGGCTAAAGAGGCCATCAGTGCAGTCCTATTAGCGGAAAGAGGACAGCGCCAAGAACCCATCTATTTCATCAGCCGCTCATTACAAAGTCCGGAGGTGAATTATAGCCCGATGGAAAAGCTGGTCCTATCGTTGGTCCATGCATCCAGGAGACTTAGAAGGTACTTCTAGGCACACCCAATAGTGGTCATCACAGACCAACCAATCAAGCAGATGCTGGCCAAAACGGAAAACACAGGTAGATTGGCAAAATGGGCTATAGAATTGGGGGAGCATGACATCAGTTTCAGACCACGAACCGCTATAAGAGGACAAGTATTGGCCGATTTCATTGCAGAGGTTCCGGAGGAAGAGGTCCCAGTAACAGAAGCAACCACGGAAGAACTACCATATGCTGAGCCGTGGAACTTGTACACTGATGGATCCTCTTGCCAGGAAGGATCCGGAGCAGGCATGATCCTTACAGACCCGGAAGGTACAGAATTCACTTATGCCCTAAGGTTTGAATTTAATACATCTAACAATGAGGCAGAGTATGAAGCACTATTGGCGGGCCTAAGAATAGCGGAACAGATGGAGGTAAAAGACCTGTCTGCAAATGTCGATTCGCGTTTGGTAGCAAACCAGATCAACGGCGTATATGAAGCAAAAGAGGAAAGCATGGCACGATATCTAGCAAAAGCCAAGACCTTGATACAAAACTTTCGTACATTTTCAATCAGGCAGATTCCGCGGAGCCAGAATAAGCAGGCAGACGCGCTAAGTAAAATAGCCTCGACTAGTTTTGCCCACTTGACAAAGCAGGTTTTGGTCGACGTTCTGAAAAACAAATTGATTGAAGAAAAGGAGGTAATGGCCGTAGTTGAAGAAGAAGGGGATACCTGGATGACCTCCTCCTGGAATACTTGAAAGACGGAGCACTTCCCGCGGATCGGAAACAAGCTACAAAACTGAAGATCAAGGCAAGACAGTACTCTATCATCAATGGAGTCCTGTTCCGGAAGTCATTTCTGGAGCCATGGTTGCGATGTGTTGGCCCAATACAGGAAAACTATGTGATCAGGGAAATTCACGAGGGTTCGTGTAGCATGCACTCTGGGCCACGGGCTATAGTAGCAAAGGCAATAAGGGTCGGGTATTATTGGCCGACGATGCATAAAGACGCAAGAGAAGTAATCAACAAGTGCCAAGACTGCCAAGTGCACCGGCCGGTTCCCAAAAACCCTCAGCATAACCTAACTCCTATCACCTCTCCCTGGCTATTTTATAAATGGGGCATAGACATATGCGGCCCATTCCCAGAAGCTCCAGGAAGAATCAAGTATCTGATAGTGGCAATAGATTACTTCACAAAATAGATTGAGGCAAAAGCCCTTGCGACTATCACCGGAAATCAAGTCAAGAAGTTTGTATGGGATAACAACGTATGCAGGTTCTGTTTGCCGGGGGAGATTGTGGCGGACAATGCAAAGCAGTTCAGAGACAACCCCTTCAAAGATTGGTGCGAAAAACTTAACATCAAACAGCGGTTTGCATCAGTGAAACATCCGCAAGCAAACGGGTTAGTCGAAAGGGCCAACAGAAGCTTCGGAGAAGGGATTAAGGCAAGAATTGACCAAGGAAGCCGGGATTGGCTGGAAGAACTACCGCATGTACTATGGGCGCACCGAACAATGATCAAATCTAGTAATGGAGACACACCATTCTCCTTAACCTATGGGACGGAGGCCGTGATCCCTGTGGAGATAGGAATGCCATCTTTAAGATGTGCTCTGTTTGATCCAATAACAAATGATGAGGCTCTACAACTGAACTTGGACCTTGTGGAAGAAAGAAGAGAAGTCGCGGCAATCGAAGAAGCGAGAAGCAAGGCCAAGATGGAGAAATACTACAACGCTAAGGTCCGCGGCAAAATTTTCAAGCCAGGAGACTTTGTCTACCGCAACAACGACGCTAGCCTGGTTCAGGATACAGGAAAGTTGGGGCCTAAATGGGAAGGCCCGTACGAGGTCGTGGAAGCATTAGGCAAGGGCGCGTACTGTTGGAGTATGCTTGATCACTCCCAAACGGTCAACTAATATTAACCAAGTAAATGGTCAACAAGAGTCAAACAGCTTAAGGACACAATACAATTTACCAAAGGAGTTTAGTGTTTCCCCGGGTCGTTAAGTCCCAACGAGGCGTGAAATCTGTAATAAAACGAATTTGTGATCGGGTGAAATTGAATAGAAAAAAGGTGTATTTTGGATTTTTACGCTAAAACATGTGAATATAAATTAAAAGCGAGTTATGAAGCAAATTTGTTAATAAAGTTGAAACCACCGATTTCTAAATAAACTTATATAAAACTACTCGTATATAATAAAATCTACGCTAATAACAACAATAATAATCATTATGTTAAAAAATGACAATAAATAAACAATAATATATAAAGCTAAATTACTAGGACTAGTATTAAAACTATAATAGATCGGACTAGTATTAAAACTAGAATAGATTGGACTAGTATTAAAACTAGAATAATTACTAAACAAAAGAAAACTAAAAATAAACAGACAAACTAAATTTTAAGTACTCTCAAACTTAAGAGGTGTCAAGGCTTATTTGGAAAATAAGCCGAGCTTAACAAGCTCATGCATCTCTTTTTGTGTTTGAATTGAGCTAGAGGGCACAATATTTAAATGACTTAAAAATTAAGGTACGATTAAGCATAAATTGAAATATAAAGATAGATTGAAATTGGTACTGTAAATAGGTTTATTACAATTTTTCAAAGAGTAATAAGATCCTGAAAGCATTTAAATGACAAGGTAATAAAGATAAGCAATAAAAACGATTAAGTAAAAATTAACTACTGCTAATAAAATAAAACTACTAACTCAAAAAAAACTACTCACTACTTCCTAAAAATAAAACTGATCATGCGCTATTTATAGTAGTTCGAGTCGGTTGATTTCTCCCTATGGCGCCACGTGGCTTCTTCTGATTGGTTGGAGGGAAGCTTCCGCATGAAGCTTGAATTAATTTTGTGGGATGGTGCGATCATCACGTGCAATTGGCTCATTTCATCTTTTCCTTTTGAAAGTGACACCTCCATTTGATTTCTATTATTTCTTTTCCTTTTGAAAGTGGGTTTCTATTCTTTCTTTTACTTTTGATAGTCTTCACGTGGGCTAGCCAATGATTATTATTATTATTATTATTTTCTTCTTCTTTGTTGAATTTAATAAGGAAGCACATCATTCATGACATTGTATTTTGTCGCGATGCTCCAAATAAAATTATCGTTGGTCTCGCAATTTCGTGCTCTTTCCAATCTCGTGCTCGGTTTTTGTCCATTTTTGCCTTTCTTTTTGTCTTTTTTTTTATATTCGTACCTGCACATATATAAACACAAAAACAAGGATATCTGCAATATAATTTGGGTGTTTTTGGTCATTTTTGCAGTTCAAATGGGAATAAAATGATGAGTATTTAGACACTCATCAATCCCCCACACTAAACTATTGCTAGTCCCTAGCAATCTTTTATGAAAATTTAATGGATTTTATGTCTCTTTACCAAAAGCCATTACTTCTGGAGTAGCCAATGTTTTAGTATGATACTTTGGTACATTAATAACCAAATGATTTTGAGCAAACCATCAGCTGTCAACGGATTTGATTTGTCTTTACCAAAAGCCGTTTGCTTCTGGACTAGCCAACTCTTCACTATAAAAGATATGGTGAGTCGAATACCATACAATTTTTGGCAAATTGTAAGCCATAAACGGATTTGAGACATCTTTACCAAGAGCCGTTTGCTCTCGGATTAGCCAGTCCTTATGTGGGTTAGACATGGTGGACTGATAACCATTTATTGCGTTCTAAGTGAGAAAAAAAAAATTAAAATTTTGGCCAAAATGGGGGTACTAGATGGTACATATGATCAAATTCGCTAGAATTCCCCCCCACACTTAGAACTGAATATTGCCCTCAATATTCAAAGTACCGGCTATTATGCCGACACTTAGAACGTAAAAAGGAAATACTAATAGCCTTTATTTTATTTTTATATAAAACTTTTTTTTTTTTTTTTTTTTTTTTTTTTTTTTTTTTTTTTTTTTTTAAACTTGAAACGTACATATATACAACATGTGGGGCATCTCCCCCACACTTGGGTGAGACATGGGTGAAAACCCATGTTTTACTACTGTTTTTATTAACCGAGTCGCTAGCTTGACTCGACCCCGAATTCATTGGTTCTTGGGGAAGTAAGTGGAAGAGATCATCTCAATCGGACTTTCATTCAAGATGTCTAGATAAACATTGAAGTATATGAAAGATCCACACCGATGAGATATATCCGGCTTTAAACCAATGTTAGATGGAAAATGCCGGGGTCAAAGGTAATATCCTCACTCCCGAATGAGTGAAAGATAGGGGAAATCACCGGGTAGGTGAAGGGAAGAAGAGAGATCTGAATAGCAATTAAGACAAGAACTTCCTCCTCAAGAATTGCATATGCAAGTGGAGGAGGCAAGTCCTTAAACTTGATCTCAGGAAATTTATCAGTTTTCTCAACTGACTTGATTTCCTTATTATGAAGTTGTTTTGGTGGAAGAGGGGAAGATGAATCTTCGTTTAACAAACTCTCTAGAAAAAGAATGTCCCCCTCAGGATCAAGATAGTTATCATCAACCTCATGCGGAAGTGAACTATCTAGAGCAAGAAAAACATCGACTTCATCCCAAAAGGGATCACTTCCCTCAACCGGAGTGAGAGAAGGGGAAGAGTCGGCTATGATAAGTTGAGAAGATGTGGTGGGATTCCCACTCACAGAATTATGAAAATAACCAACACTTTCCTGAGAGTACTCCTTTGAAGTAATATCAATGACATCGATTCGGTTAACCGATTCAGAATCATAATTTGAGGAGTACCTCGATGTTTGATCATGGTTAAAGGTAACAGCTTCATTACCCACACGCAATGTGATCTCATGCTTAAATACATCAATAAGAGCATGGCCCGTTCTTAGGAATCCTCTTCCAAGAATGAGAGGAACCTTTTGATCAGCATCGAAATCAACTACCACAAAGTCAGCTGGAAAATGGAACTTTCCTACTTTCACAAATACATCCTCAGCAATGCCGCGAGGAAGAGATATGGTACGATCTGCAAGCTCAAGAGTCATGCATGTAGGAGTGAGAGCCGGAAGAGAAAGTTTCTTCCACACTGAATGAGGCATCAGGTTGATGCTTGCACCAAGATCGGCCAAGGCATAGCATTCAACCATTCCCGGAAATACACAAGGTATTAGAAACTTTCCAGGATCTCCAAGCTTCTCGGGAAGCTTTTTCAAGATAACTGCTGAGCAGTTCTCATTTAATGGAGTTTTAGCCATTTCAATCAGTTTTTCCTTGTTGCTTAACAAGTGTTTGATTGTTGATGCAAACTTGGGCATCAGAATGATAGCATCCGCAAAACTTATGTCAAAATGTAATTCTTTAAAGATTTGAAAGAATTTGTCATTTTGTTGACTAGCCTTCTCACGGAGCTTTTGCTCATTTAAGCGCGATGGGTAAGGAATATAAGGTTTGGATTTAGGGGCCGCAACTTCAGGAGTCTCAACAGATTCAAAGACAACTCCTGGTTTGGATCTCTTTTTCGGGACACCCGGAGGATGGACTTGTGCTGTACTTTGTGGGCTTGGAATTTGCACTTCGTCCGTTATAATCTCCGTCTCTTTTTCCATTTCATACAATGGAGGAGGAATAGGACCAGAGGGTCCCTCATAAGCAGCACCACTACGAGTGGTGATAGCTTTGATGAAATTGGTATTTTCATCATCATCACTGTCATCAAGCACACTGATAGGAGCAGCATTGAGCATATTGGAATAAGCTCTGGCTGTTCTTTGCTCACTAAGTTTGTTTGACAAACTTTTAACCGTAAATCGTGAAAGAGTAGGATCTATTCTTGACGGTTGAGGAGCAATTGTGGGTGTAGAATTTTGGATAACCGAAGGTTGGACGTATTTAGCACTTCCATTGTTAGAGGGAAGTACCGGGTCCTTTGTTACCTTGAGTCCATCATGAGCTTTACCACTACGTGTAATGACAGCTTTGAGTTCACCCCTTGGGTTGACAACAGTGTTACTTGGGAGACCTCCCGAAGTAGAAGGTGGATTGAGATGGTCCATGAGACTGGCAAGCATATTCTTAACTTCGCTTTGAGAATGATCAATTTTGTTTGAAAGCTCATTCTTTAGCTCAGTATTCTGCTTGTGTATTGAAGATTGGAATTCATTCTTCAAATTAGAGATTTGATTTTGCATTGCCATCATTTTGGTCTCATTAACCTTGATGTAGTTATCAAGTTCATTTGGGAGAGGTCCTTGGTGATTAGGAGCTGAATACCCTTGATTACCCCTTTGGGGTGGGTATTGATTGTTCGGGGCATGATATGGATTCTGCGTGTTTTGCCCTCTTTGCTGGTTAGGATTAATCCTATTTGGATTGTTGGGTGGAGGAAATCCGGGTGGTCCATGTTGATTGCTAGCACGGTAGTTTGGTTCCACTTGAAGACGGTATTGATTACCTCCTTGATTGGAAGATCCGGCTAAAGCATTGACTTCAAATGCATTGCCATCAGTGGCAGTACAATTGTAGTAAGCGTGAGGACCACCACAAGTAACACAAACTTCTACCTTTTTGATTTCAGCAGTGTGAGAAGTTTGCGGAGCGGACTCTTTCTTTTGTGTGGAGAAAACCAAAGATTGAATAGCCTTCGTGAGTTCAGCAAGCTGAGTATCAGTACTAGACTGACTCACGGGAGATGAAGTAGAAGGACCAGCACTAGCCTGAGAATTATATGGTCTGGCTCATGGAGTGCGGACCTTTGACTTATTTTCAATAAGTGCAATGGCTTCCTTAGTGGATTTGCTCAGAAAATTACCTCCAGCTGAGGCATTAAGAGAATCTTGGTCAGATGGGTTTAACCCATTGTAGAAAGTGTCCATTTGCATCAAATCGGTGAAACCGTGATGAGGACATTTGCGGAGCAATTCTTTGAAACGATCCCATGCCTCTCCAAATGGTTCATCAAACCTTTGAGAGAATTTCATGATTTCATTCTTGAGATACGTGGTTTTAGAAGGAGGAAAGAATTCATTCACGAACTTCTGAACCAAATCTTCCCATGTTGTTATCGATCGAGGGGGTTGTTTGTCAAGCCAAATCCGGGCTGCCCTATCGATGGAAAACGGGAAAAGAAGAAGTTTGATTGATTCCTCAGGGACATTTTTGCATTTGATGGTGGATGTGATTTTGTTAAACCATCTAATGTGATCTTGAGGATCGTCCCTGTCAAAACCATAGAATTGCCGCTGGGTTACCAGGTTTATCAACCCAGTCTTAAGCTCAAAATTCTCAGCCACGATGGCTGGAACAACAATGGCATCTCCGTACCCATCGGTGGGAGCTTGGAGAAGCTCATTCATAGGATGGTCTTCTGCCATGATGACAGGGGTTTTGGGATCAGTTCGTATCTCGGGTACGACTGATGGAGCAGAACGTCTACGACGTCTTCGAGGTATGTTTACAAGCTCACGAAAAGGGCTTGATGACCTAGAAGAACGAGTGCGCATGCACTAAGACGAGTCTAAGAATCCTTTAGAGTGATGGAAACTTAGAAAAGGGTAAGAAGATTCTTTTTGGATTTTATATGTTTATGGAAACTTGAAATACGATATTTTTGGTTATCGATCAGTCAAATGAATTAACTTAACGATAATTTTGGTTTTTATATATATATAAAAATAAGAGAATATGAACAAGGATGGTAAATATACAATGGATGTA
This sequence comes from Artemisia tridentata subsp. tridentata, assembly GCA_021014915.2. Classification (NCBI taxonomy): domain Eukaryota; kingdom Viridiplantae; phylum Streptophyta; class Magnoliopsida; order Asterales; family Asteraceae; genus Artemisia; species Artemisia tridentata. The sequence goes on from CP139505.1 coordinate 42,290,652, forward strand.
TATTCAACAACACTGATTCTTCAAATTCGATCTACGCAGCACACCTCCCCGGCAGCGGCGCCAAAATTTGATCGGCCCCAAACGGTCAACTAATATTGACCAAGTAAATGGTCAACAAGAGTCAAACAATCCAGGGCACAATACAATTTACCAAAGGAGTTTAGTGTTTCCCCGGGTCGTTAAGTCCCAACGAGGCGTGAAATCTGTAATAAAACGAATTTGTGATCGGGTGAAATTGAATAGAAAAAAGGTGTATTTTGGATTTTTACGCTAAAACATGTGAATATAAATTAAAAGCGAGTTATGAAGCAAATTTGTTAATAAAGTTGAAACCACCGATTTCTAAATAAACTTATATAAAACTACTCGTACATAATAAAATCTATGCTAATAACAACGATAATAATCATTACGTTAAAAAATGACAATAAATAAACAATAATATATAAAGCTAAATTACTAGGACTAGTATTAAAACTAGAATAGATTGGACTAGTATTAAAACTAGAATAATTACTAAACAAAAGAAAACTAAAAATAAACAGACAAACTAAATTTTAAGTGCTCTCAAACTTAAGAGGTGTCAAGGCTTATTTGGAAAATAAGCCGAGCTTAACAAGCTCATGCATCTCTTTTTATGTTTGAATTGAGCTAGAGGGCACAATATTTAAATGACTTGAAAATTAAGGTACGATTAAGCATAAATTGAAATATAAAGATAGATTGAAATTGGTACTGTAAATAGGTTTATTACAATTTGTCAAAGAGTAATAAGATCCTGAAAGCATTTAAATGACAAGGTAATAAAGATAAGCAATAAAAACGATTAAGTAAAAATTAACTACTGCTAATAAAATAAAACTACTAACTCAAAAAAAACTACTCACAGTTCCTAAAAATAAAACTGGTCATGCGCTATTTATAGTAGTTCGAGTCGGTTGATTTCTCCCCATGGCGCCACGTGGTTTCTTCTGATTGGTTGGAGGGAAGCTTCCGCATGAAGCTTGAATTAATTTTGTGGGATGGTGTGATCATCACGTGCAATTGGCTCATTTCATCTTTTCCTTTTGAAAGTGACACCTCCATTTGATTTCTATTATTTCTTTTCCTTTTGAAAGTGGGTTTCTATTCTTTCTTTTACTTTTGAAAGTCTTCACGTGGGCTAGCCAATGATTATTATTTTTTTTTTCTTCTTCTTTGTTGAATTTAATGAGGAAGCACATCATTCATGACATTGTATTTTGTCGCGATGCTCCAAATAAAATTATCGTTGGTCTCGCAATTTCGTGCTCTTTCCAATCTCGTGCTCGGTTTTTGTCCATTTTGCCTTTCTTTTTGTCTTTTTTTTTATATTCGTACCTGCACATATATAAACACAAAAACAAGGATATCTGCAATATAATTTGGGTGTTTTTTGGTCATTTTTGCAGTTCAAATGGAAATAAAATGATGAGTATTTAGACACTCATCAAGTGGGAGCTATTGGAGTATGCTCGTGTCATAATTACTAATTATATGGCTAGACATATGTGAGCCTATGGGGTCACACACTTATACACAGAGACACCATTTTATAGATTGTATTTATCGTATTTACAATATATAAACGACTACGTAACTCGGGATCAATAACGGGTCATTTAATACTAAGTTAGACTTAGTGTTTGTGGACTAGGCCAACAATAGGCAAGCCAATTGTGGGCCCTTATATGGCCGGCCATGGGGAGGGGGATAAAGGGTTTATGGAGCTTTCTAAAGGGCTTAAGTGTAAGATGTGATTTGATAAGATTAAATAATATTTGTTCAAATCAATCACTAATTATCATTAAGGCCAAATTGATAACTCTTCCCTTTTTCTCTCACCATGAGCCACGAAATTAAAACCACCCAAATTAGGGTTTTGTGTTTTAGATCCCATCTAACCTTATTCTAATGTAGTTCAAGGCTAGATCGCGTGTTACGGGGGTTTAGACTAGCATCGGGTGGTGATCGATGATGTGTAGTGTGGATCAAGCATAGAGGTGATCTTCTTTGATCACTTGGTTTCATACTTGGTTCGTTTATGTTGGTGAAGGTCACCATACGATTCTACCGATCACGCTACAAAGGTATAAAACATGTTTGTTTAATTTGTTTTTAATTTAGATTGATCATATGGCTATATGGATCCTTGTATGGTGATGTTTTCCGCTGCGTTTATATTATTAATTGTTAATTTATATTTTACATCACCTATAGTGGTATCACGAGCCATCATATGTTGCCATATGATCATCTTGTATGCGTAAAAATGGCTAAAAACGTGTTTTTTTAATGGATTTAAAAGTATAATCTTAAAACAGCCCCTAGGGCTTATATATTCTGAATATGTCGACCTTAATGAGGTCTTAAGATCTGCACTTTTTGATCCTATGGCATTTGTTATGCATACTTTAATTGTTTACTTGATCGGTACCCGTAAAATGGCCTAAAAACGTGTTTTTTAATAGATTTTTAACCCGATTTCAAATCAGCCCATGAGGCTTATTTTTCTGTGGTAAAATGGTGTTAAGAAGGTCCTAATATTAGTGGGTTATGAGTCTATGGCCATTTGTCACGCGTACCATTCGGGGTTTTAATTCTTGTTAATTATTTCTTCGATTCGTTGGCTAACAATTTAATTCTTGTTATTTATTTTGTTATCCATGGCAAATACATGCATGTTTGTCCATGGAGTTAGCCAACACCTTGTAATGATCATAATATTTAGAAAAAATTACACGGATGGTCCTTGTGGTTTACACGGATTTCATGTTTAGGAGCTATTTCATTTTAATTACGCCACAGATACCTATTTTGTGAAACGTTGCACGCGTTTGGTCCCTAAGTTGGATGTCCGTTTACTTTGACCGTTAAGTGTATAAATATTATTTGCCCGTTAGTCCCTCCGTTAGTATTTTTTGCATCGTTAGTCCTATTTTTCTAAAAAACAAACACTTTTACAAACTCATCTTTAAACACCTAAGATATCATTTTTTGTCAATACATTGCTACTGATAACGCTTACAAAACTGGATAAATCTGTATAAATTCGGATTTTGCAAATAATTTGTCAAGTAAATATATGAAACACCAAATGCTATGATGGGTGACAAATAAGAGCCGTACAAATGGATTCGGAATCTATAATCCACAAACCTAATCTTTCCAGTCTACTTTGAACTAAATCCGAACCCAAATTAGAAGACCAAAATGAAAGCTTCGTGTCATTCTTGACTGAGGTTCCACTATCGTTACTCGTGTCAATTTCAACACCGAACCTTGCCTCGTTGACCCTTTGTAATCTAACAAATCGAGGACATCAAACATCAAAACCCACAATCCCTAACCCGAACAATGACGCAAACGCGCCTCACCTTAATCATCTTAACATATGGAAAACCCAACCGTGTCAACCACCATGAAACACAAAGAAAAAGATCTTACAGCATAAACAATATCAACTAAACCATTGTATTTCCATTAACCCTTCAACCGATATTGTATTTCCTCCCCACAAGCAAATATCTCCTTCAAATAATCAACACCCTTCCTTGCTTGAATACCCTTTACTGCCTCCAAAATTTTTAACGATTCAAAAACCGTACCTCTATTTCACCATCATCAACACACACAACAATTTGAAAACTTAAAAAGGAACATCAAAGATCTCATATAACAAATCATTTAAAGATCTTGTAACAAAACCCATCATTGATCTTTGAGTAAAACACAAAATGAAATACAACACAAAACCTACCAGAGATCTTTATTCAAGATCTTGAAGCCGAAACTAAACTTCATTTGTGTTAATTTTTTATTTTGATTTCGGATTTGATTTGAAATGGTTTTTTTGTGTTGGGTTTTTGAGGTTATTTGGGTAGGTTTGATAAGGTTTTGTGTTGTATTTCATTTTGATCGAGAGGTTATTTAGATCGAGAGGTTATTTGGGTGGGTTTGATAACGAGGAAGGAGGTGGTGGGTGGTGTCAGGTGTGCGGAGAGAGAGGGGGAAGGAGGTGGTGGTGGTGGTACCAAAAGTGTTCTTCAGATTAAATGAGAGAGGGGGAAGGAGGTGGTGGTGGTGGTAACAAATGACAAGGTATCTCTAAGTGTTGGATGGTCCTTGTGTTTATGTATTTGTGTTTGTGTTTGTGTATTTGTGTAGTAGGACTAACAATGTAAAAAATAGTATTAACGATGCAAAAAATACTAACGAAAGGACTAATGGGCAAATAATATTTATACACTTAACGGTCAAAGATAACGTTCATCCAACTTAGGAACCAAACTCGTGCAACGTTTCACAAAATAGGTATGTGTGGTGTAATTAAAATGAAATAGCTCCCAACCATGAAATCCGTGTAAACCACAAGGACCATCCGTGTAATTTTTTCTAATATTAATGTATTATTATGTGTATATGCAAAGCCGATGAAAATCTAGACCACTTGTGCATTGTGATGTTGTGATTGTTGGTTGTTTTTCTTGTTTTGGGGTTTGCCATTGTTTCGGCACTTTTGTAATGTATTTCATTTTGGTTTTGCCATTGTTTGGGCATTTTTACAGTAGATACAAAGTAGATTAGATGTATTTTACTTTATATATATTGTAACCGAAAGCTTGGAAGCAAATGGCGAAAGAATGAAGAGTTGTAGACCGAAAGTAGCTGCTGGACACCTGTTGGGAAAATACGATTTCCTATTGATTGGTAAGGTATTTTTGGCTAAATTTTTTGGTGCAGGTCCAAAAGACATAGGGCTACAACTTTGTCAACTGGGCCGAATCATGAGGAGGTGATCTTCTAGGGCATTTGGGCCTCGCAAAACAGAAAAACTGGGCTGACAGAATCAAGTTTTCCTGTGCATTATGGGCCTTTACTTGCCCATGATTGTCTTGGGGAAAGTGGGAGCCCTCCATGTGGTTGTGTTATATGTCCCTAGTTGACTCTTGGTTCTTGTGATGGCTCACAAGACCAAGCATAGGATTTTCATCGGTTGAGGCTTTGCATATTGTGGTTGTATGTTTGTTTGGTTGTTTTATGTATGTTGTGACTACATGTAAAACGAAAATTGTTTTCTTAAAACTTGAAACAAAACATAAACCATTTTGAACTAAGTCTTATGATTTAGTTTAACTAAGTTTAAATATGATTTAAAACTTAAAAATCATTGTTTTCTAAATAACACTTAAACTAGTTAAGGTTGTTTATTTATTTATTGTATTGTCCAAACTTATTATAATCCACTTAGGATTTATATTAGTCTTGAAAATGGACAACTTGACACGCATAAATTAAAACAATGATTAGACTTAAGTTAAGAAAGGTTTTTAACTTGTGCTATGAAGAATGAATGCATGCTTCTTCGTGCACGTTTTTTATCAACATCAAAACTCTTTACCCGTCAAAATTTAAGTCATTGCCGTCCAATTTTGAGGACACTTGCAATTACCTTTTAGCATCTGGTCAGACCTAGGCTAAATTGTAACCCAAGGTGACTATTCTCCATGTGTCAGACCTAGGATTATTCTCACACGTTTTCAAATTGGATGACTTAATCGAGTATTGTGGCCAGACCCTTGCCCGAGGCAAAGATGGGACTAAACATGCCTACATAACACTAGTTGTTTGACACTAGATGCCATGAGTCCCATAAAGATCTAAGAGTTGCACATGTAATGCAATTGGTCGACGTTACCTACCTATTGAATCTACCATTTCTAGTAGATCAACTGCATTAATGGTCGAACCTCAATGAGGATCTTAGCCTTTTCGTAAAATTAATTGGTTTAATATGCTTAAACTTGGGTAGTTAATTTTAAAAAGGATTAATTATCGAAAATACTAAAATTAAACTTTGTAAATTCAATTAATGCAACGCAAGCCGTAAACAAGAGTTTGTTCTTTTCTTGTTAAAAGGACGAACTAAGTCGATCTTTCCTTGTAAGAAAGAGACTTATTTCTATCCTTTTTCTTTATGAGGAAAAGCCATAATAGGAATATTTGAATTTTCCTAATTCTAATCAAACTCAAGGAAAACCTACTCTAGAAATCGTGATGTCTTGTAAAAGTCAAAACGGTTAAGTATGGTTACACATCTTATTCTTTCAAGATTGTTTCATAACCCTAGTTTCGGTTTTGAAACCTCTAAGAATATAAGATATTTGGATAACTAGAGAACACGTGCATTTGACTTGACCTCTTTGGTCAGACCTTAAGGCCATTTCAACCCATGGCGAATTTTGCTCATTGGTCAGACCTTTGGCGATATTTGCATGTTCTTGCTTGGTCGACCTTTTTCGTACTAGCTACCAGTCTAAAATGAGTTCAAATAATTAGAAGACGGAAATATCAATAAACCGCAAAGTGGTAAAGGCAATTACTAGCATGATTACCTAGCAGTTTGTCATAACCCAATAAACCCACTATGGTCCTACATACCCTTGTGGTGAAGTAGACCAATTATGGAGGAAATGCATGCCTATTTTCAAGTTAAAATAGCAATGATGGCTAGCCCATCATCTATATGTTAGAACTTGATGCACTTTCTTGAATACCTAAGTACATGTTTACTAGTCAAAGTGACTCACATTAGCAATAATGTGTAGATATTCAAAGAAAGATAGAAAGTATCCAATCGCCACTCACTCTCCACTGGTGACGTAACACATTAAAATGTTGTCTAATCCAGTGGGAGCTACATGATTATATTACTGGTGACGAAACACATGTAATGTTGTCTAATCCAGTGGGAGTTGTAAGCTTCAATACCTTACAACTTGCCCATCTTATTTCCAGATTGTCTTGAAATAATACATTACTTTCCACATGTTAAGCATCATAGTTTATATAAGAACCATTGCATAAATTTTATTAGATAACTTGTCGTGTTCCTGATGTTGCTTCCTGAAATGTTATCTATAAAATCGTTATGCATGATTCATTATTAAAACGATAAAGTTCTACATATCTATATTTTGATTTTGACCAAAAAAATCATATGTTATCTTAGACATTGTCATATTGCTCTCATGATGTTGTGCCATGCACAAGTGGGAGAAATCTTAATTGTGTGCAAGGTACAACATATAACAATATGACTAATAGCTTTTCTTGACTGAAAGGTAAGAAACTAAAATTCTACTAGGAATTCTACACATAAAATGTAGGTTGCCCTAATTAGAACAAATATCAAGATAACATGAAAAGCTACTTCAACATATTCACTGAATTGTTTAGTAAATATGATTATGTCTTCTTGTAAAGTCATAATCATGAAGTATGAAATTAACTTGAAATTACTATTGAGGCCAAGTGTCGGCGCTCGTAATTACTTTAGTTGAATATGTTTAGGTCTCTTGTAAAGACACAAACATCAATTCAGTTAATTGTTGAAAGACAAATAACGTAAAGTAAGACGTTGATTTGTTATGTCTTCTTGTTAAGACATGTACACTTACGACGTATAACATTAAATGTTTATGTTTTCTAGTCAAAACATGCACATGATGTAAAGTATGCAGTAGGCTAAAATTACTATTGATGCCATCTGGTTTGACTTGGTTGGTAGATATGTAAGCCCAAAAGTATAAGTTCATCTAATGAGTTGTGTGATAGTCTCACAACATCAGTCCTCATGGAATACCACAACTTTATGGTATGTCCATCGTGGAAAATCAAACACTATTGATATTGTTTGATCTTTGATGACTTAAACTGTTTTACCTCCAAAGCTATCAAGGTTAGAAATTGGATGTGCCATGTGTACACTCAATATGGTTCCAACCCAGAAGGAATTTAAGACACTATTGTAGTATGGCATGAGATGAATCTCATTATGTCTTGATTAAAGTTCTGAATTTGTTAACTACTTAAGAGTAAGTAATTAACAAACTAGAGTCAAGAACTGACGATATATTATGGATGTCCTACTTGAACAAAAATTATTGTTTCTCATGATGCTGAGTATCTAGAGATTAGTCTCTACATACAAAAGCAAGTGGGAGCACCTTTGGATCTTGAAGTTATTCAAGAGCAACCTTCTGAGTACACTTGCTAATGTCATACTAAGGTTGAACATGCATATGTTAAACCATAGATTGATATCTCTCATTCATAAATCCGCAAGGATTTCTTTTGCACCTGAATGATATAGTTTTTATATCAATGCTAAGGGTCAAAAGTTAGAGGATCATAGTGACCCTGCTAACTACTGAGATGAATTATCAGATATTGTATCTGATGAGTAGCTCAAAACTATGAATGTTAAGATGCAGTCCTAGAAAGACAATCACTCGTGGAGTTTGATTGGTCTCTTACCAATCAGTTAGACTGTGAGGTCAAGAATGAGTTTCTTGAAGAGAAAACTCAAAAGGACAAACTTGTACACGCATTTAATGCACGCGTAGTAAAAAGAGTTTACTCATATTCAGAATTTGACTATGATTAAATCTTCCTATCTACAAACATTAAATGTATAAAGATTAATTGTCATACTTGTTTTCATGTAAATGAAATATGACAATCGGATATCAAAACACCTTTCTTGTTAATTATCTTTGCGAGGACGATGAGTAATCAAAAGGGTTTATGAATCCATATAATCTTTATTATGTATACAAGATAAAATAATCCATGTGTGGATTAGATCATGCATCTAGGAGCAAAGATCTTGAGTTAATTATAAAATCATTAATTTGATTTTGATTAATAAGATTACTCCTAAGTACACTAAGAGCAAGTTGGAGCATGGTATTTATTTTCTTAAATCTCATATGTCATTAACATATTAGAAACAATATTCCATCTAAGCTAGACTTTAATCCTTAGCTTGGAATGAAGTTTCTCTTGAGGGATTTATAAAATAAGACATACAACCTTGTTATGTATATGTTTATTAGAATAAACATAAGCGGTTATTAAGTCTAAACATAATATGACATGTTATTGAGGGGAGTCTCAATGATCAATCTCACTTGATGAGATTAAACACATGAGTGGAAATCTTAAGTTCGACTAAAGGATTCATCATGTAAGTCATATTACGCATTGGGCTATGTTTATCATTTGCATGAATGCAAGATGAGTTGATAACAAATATCTAAGTGAACGTCATTGGATAATTGTTAAACGAACATTATAATGGACCTACGAAGGACCAAAGATATGTTCAAACGTTTACGGATATTTGAGGAGCTCTGTTTTGTTTGCATACGTTAATGCTTATTTAACTGAGATGATACTCAACCCCAGTCGTGGTCATCATGAATGATGACATTGATGACTAGATGTGCTCGACTGAGAGCATTAATGCGTTATACATTAAAAGAATAAAAATACTTTATAGTTTGAGAAACTATTCAGATGACTGTCTGAAGTAGGTGTTTTGCTAGCTTCAAACACCCTATGGAATGTATTGTTGCAGTACTCGTCTTGTACTTGAATGCACACATACAAAGGACAATCATTATTTAAACCTTTTATGAGTTTTAAAATAAGTATTCTCAAAGTTTACTCAGATGACTACTTGTTGTCTTGTACAACATGATTCGATCATGGTGGGAACATCGGATCCCGACCTATGAGTAGTCTTATGCATATCTGTTTTTAGTATTTGGATAATGGAACTGTAAGCAGTCATATTATACAATGAATTGATATACTGGGTATGATCGTCTTCATTTATACTACTGTGTTCTATATTTGCATGTTTAATCCATGAATAATTTATTTATTCTAAAATTATCCATTGTCGGTTGACGATATGGGAGTATTATCAAATTAAGACAAATGTGAGCGTGTTGGTGATTTATTTGCCACACTCACATGTTGTTCATTGGGATGAACATTGGATTGACCCAACCTACGAGTATTCACTACATGGATCTTCGTCAATAGTGAATCTCGCAAGAGGTTATGTCTCTTATCCTCAGACTTGAGATGCAAGCAGGTCTTGCACGTGTGGAATTTCATTCCTTGATATGGTTAAACGCTATCCTGAATAAGGTAGTTATAAAAGCCATTATCAGGAGTGATATGAAGCATGTGAATGACACGTGTAGTCAAAATGGGATTTGTTCCTTGATGTGTTTTTTTAGGTCTATAATAAACTACCAAGTTTTAAATTTATTTATTGCCGAACTAACCTATAGACTCTAAACACTCACGAGCAGTGTACCCGATCAATGTAGATAGTTTCTAGGTAAGCAAGGGTCGTTCACTAGGAGCGAAGCTAAAATGATCTAAAGGTATTCTAATTACTAAACTAACTAACCTAGAAAGCAAGTAAATATTTTTGGGGTTTTAGCCTGAGAGGCTATCACGATTTTGTGTGTTTAATTAAACTAAATACGGGAAAGTAAATAACTAAACTAAAGATAGATCGATATAAAGAAGAACGGGTTAGCCAAGCCTAATCCATCTTATAGTTATATAAGCTTATGTCTACTTGTTTTAATTCATTCAATTGTTTTGCCGCCAATCCGATTATCAATCCTGTCACGATTAAATAACCTACCATCGTGGTGGGAAAGAGGACATGATCATAGTGACCTATCTAGCATCAATACTAACTTATTGCTTTAAACCGTCTAACCTAGTTTGGCATTACGCGCTACTAGTCCTAATAGTTGCATGAGGCACGGTTCCGGTGTGTTCCCTCTAAGCCGTCTATATAGGATTCGGATTACTACACTTATGATTCAATTAAAGTAACCACAATTACAGATAGTTAAATTACAATATTAAACCAATAAGTTCATAATCTAGTTACATAGACTTTTACTAGTTATAAGCAATAAATGAGTTTTTATCGATAAGCACCCAATCCAATAACAAAGTAAACACATCAACACAAGCATAAAAACTAATAAAACTTCATAAACATGGCTAACACCTAAGGGTGTTAGCCCATAATCTCTGTAAAAGATAGAGTATACATTGCGAATAAACATAGAGAATTCATGAATAAAATACTTATGCTAACCGAATGATACATGACGTTAAGTATTGAGATGTTCTTCATCGATCTTCGAGGAGGTGTTGGGGACGAGTTGGGGGTGTCCCCAACTGATAATGGTTATTCTAATGATCCTCTCCTCCCTCTCAATCGTCCATAGGGCTGTGGTATTAATAGGGGTAAGGAAGAGTAGCCTCCAAGTTTACCAAAAATATGCAGTCTGCTGTTACGACCCTGATACGGCGCATCTAGAAATCCTATGCGCCGCATCTCCTTCAGAATCAGATAGATTTTCTTTTTCTCTTCTCGTGGCCGCTTGAATCAACTAAAACGGAGTCCGGATGAAGATTTTATGACCAAAACAGTGAAGCATCTTCTAAAGTTGTTACATAAACATTATTTCTTCATTTGGCTTCGATTCTTCACTTGATTTATCGGTTAAGGCTCATATACGACGTATCTCAAGGATAGGATGCGCCGCATTCGATGTAATCCCGTCTTGGTCTTCAAATATCTAGGGCTTCTATACGGCGTATTCATAGAATCCGATACGCCGTATTCTTCAAATCGACCAAGTTTCATATACGGCGTATTCCCAAAGATGGATACGCCGTATGCATCAAAGTCAGGCAAGGTCTTGAACTCTTCTAAGTATATGGATACGGCGTATCTAATTAGAGTTGATACGCCGTATTGAGTATCTGATCAGTAGGCATTCTTCAATATCTTCGTTTTTGCTCCAAAACACATCTTTTTCCATAACTTTCTCCAATTGCTTCCGATATTACTGAGATTTACAAAAGTAAAAGATTAAGTACCAAATCTCACACATAATAGTATAAAATGAGCAATATAAACGGGATAATGATGCTAATAATATGTACTTATTTGATGTCATCATTCCTCCACTTGTTTTGGAGTTAGATACTATTGGGCCCCTTGATGAATTGAACAGATGTTTGTATGGCCGTACCCAAATGAGATTAAGATGAATCTTAATTCACTTGTTAATCTTGTTCAATATCAATATCGAGAAACATAATAGTTGAACTATTAGAATGACATTTGATCCATGTCTAATGTTCAACACGGTATCTGTAACAAAAGGATAGATGACATATAAACCATCTTATATGAGACTTTTAAGAAACTGCCCTCACATATTTCTAGGGGCATTGGCGTGTTGCTAGACGCTAACCATTGCTTGTATAATTACTTGATTATTATGACGTCGCAAGTGGGAGCTGTTGGAGTATGCTCGTGTCATAATTACTAATTATATGGCTAGACATATGTGAGCCTATGGGGTCACACACTTATACACAGAGACAACCATTTTATAGATTGTATTTATCGTATTTATAATATATAAACGACTACGTAACTCGGGATCAATAACGGGCCATTTAATACTAAGTTAGACTTAGTGTTTGTGGACTAGGCCAACAATAGGCAAGCCCATTGTGGGCCCTTATATGGCCGGCCATGGGGAGGGGGATAAAGGGTTTATGGAGCTTTCTAAAGGGCTTAAGTGTAAGATGTGATTTGATAAGATTAAATAATATTTGTTCAAATCAATCACTAATTATCATTAAGGCCAAATTGATAACTCTTCCCTTTTTCTCTCACCATGAGCCACGAAATTAAAACCACCCAAATTAGGGTTTTGTGTTTTAGATCCCATCTAACCTTATTCTAATGTAGTTCAAGGCTAGATCGCGTGTTACGGGGGTTTAGACTAGCATCGGGTGGTGATCGATGACGTGTAGTGTGGATCAAGCATAGAGGTGATCTTCTTTGATCACTTGGTTTCATACTTGGTTCGTTTATGTTGGTGAAGGTCACCATACAATTCTACCGATCACGCTACAAAGGTATAAAACATGTTTGTTTAATTTGTTTTTAATTTAGATTGATCATATGGCTATATGGATCCTTGTATGGTGATGTTTTCCGCTGCGTTTATATTATTAATTGTTAATTTATATTTTACATCACCTATACGTACAAGCTCAGAAACCAAGTTGGTCAAGAACTACCCCGGACATGGAATATCCGGAATCTGAAGAAATGTTACTTGTAAAATTAAATGTAAGTGTTCCCACCTTTTGTAGCTGACCGCGGTTCAAATCCGGCAGCGGGAATCTACCTTAGCATAACTAGTCATCTTTTATGTACCTTATCTTTTGATTAATGATATGCGGAGTCCGATCAACTCCGCAGATTTTCTAAAAATTTACCTAAGTCATTTTTTCGTTCATATGCATAACTCGGAAATCAAGTCCGGAGTCAAAAAAATGCGTAAGAGGCCCTGCAAGCCCGACATGAGGATATTGTACCTCAGAATTATCTAAGACATATAAGTGGTATTGCAAACCCATTGACCAAACCAATCTATCCCCGGAAACCAAAAGTACGGACACACAGCGATAGTAAATTAAGCCCGGCCATGCAAGCTCCGGCACACACAAAAAAAAAAAGAAAAAAAAAAACCAAATATAAACAACTAAGTGTTAAAACACATAAAAAACGGTTAAGTTATATTCAGGCAGATTACAAAATACACGGATGCATTCATCCGGATTACATCAACAAAATCTAAAGCTTCACAGATTGGCGGCAGGGTCGATATAGTCAAAATATCACCCAAAGAACAACCGCGGAAACAACATAACTAACTCTCACGATTCTGAGATTCAAGAACGGAAGCATCAAACATGTCATCATGTTTAACACCACCATCTCCGGTCAAAGCAGCTTCTGGGGTGACAACGTTCACAGGCTCAATAGCCGCGGGCTCAGTGCTGGAAGAAGGTCTGGAGACAATAGGAGCAGGAAGCACAACGGCAAGACCTTTGTCACTATACTCAAACTCTATCCCGTACTTCCTATTCTTATATTCCTTATAAGCTTCAACAGCCTTGGGGCGGCGAGTAACAAACCAGAGAACAGACTCCGGTAGAACAGTCTCCTCCACGACCGGGGATTTAAAAGTTAATTCCCCGGACTCAGGATGACGATGCTCCTCCAATACTAGCTTTGACATCAAATACTCCAGCGGGGCATCCTTGCATGCCTCCAGAGCTTCCAACAAAAGGAACGACACATTAGCCAACCTTTTCACCGACTTCTGAAAGCGCTCTTTTGCCGCCGGATTATAAGCATCTATATTCTCAAGCTTAACACCCTTAGCCCCATGAACAACCCCGGCCTCTAACCCCTGGCGAACCCCGTCCGATATGGCCGTAGAAATGCAGGCCCCCAGCCTAGTCTTCAACTCTTCGGACTCTTTGAACTTGAGAAAAGCATACCGGAATCCATGCCCAATAACCCAACGCCTGCCTTCAACGGCCTTCAAGTACTGGGGAAAGAGGTCCGTGTCAAATTCTTCGTTAAGTTGGACCAGCCTTTCTTCCATTCCCGATATGCGCTCCTCAAAACTGGCAGGGGCAAGGCTCACACTCTCCTCAACATGTTTATCCATCTGCTCTTGAACCTGCTGCTCCAGGGTACCACAGATAAGCTCCAAACCAGATATCTTGTTACGCAATCCCTCATTCTCAGCCATCAGCTCCACATTCCGCTCGGCCAGCTCCGCATTCTTCTTTCCATACTCCCCAACCATAGCCACCGAAGGTTTGAGCTCAGACAGCTCCTTATCCTTAGCCTCCACGGTCGTCTCCAGAGCGGATACCCGACTACAGAGCTCAGAAGATTTCCCAGACTCAGCCTCTAACCTAGCTAGCTTGGCCTTCAAATCAGAAACCAGTTTCTTCTTCCCCTCCAGCTGCTTGCCCAATTTACTATTCTGATACAGCTCATGCTCCAACCTTAGGCGGACCTCAGAGTTCATACAGATCTGGCGGGAAGAAAGCAGGTTGAACTCATTCAGCAGATCCTCGGCAGACATATCCCTCATGACGGACGCATACACAGGGGTCGCCACATTGTCAACGATGTTGCGGCAGACCCAAGGATCATCCATCTTAAAGCCATTGGTGGGCAACCACTTGGGGACATAAGTAGAGGAGGCCCCCGCGGTGTCAACTGAGACGGACTGATAAAAATCCTCGGAGTCACTTAACTTTTCCTCCTCATCCTCAGCATGACCGGATGACGCATTCAAACCCTCAACGTGTCCAGACATACCCTCCTCATGACCCTGGCCCGACATCTCAAGAAAGGGGCCTGAAGTTTCAATATGCACGGACTCGGTATGGTCCGAGTGAGCTGCCTCAGAACCCAAACCCT
Source organism: Artemisia tridentata subsp. tridentata (assembly GCA_021014915.2). Taxonomy (NCBI): domain Eukaryota; kingdom Viridiplantae; phylum Streptophyta; class Magnoliopsida; order Asterales; family Asteraceae; genus Artemisia; species Artemisia tridentata. The sequence continues at coordinate 42,305,878 of CP139505.1, forward strand.
CAGAATATTCATGGGTAGGGGTGTTGGAAGAAGAGGTGAGGACAGTTGCATTCCTCATAATACCAGCGTCCGTATGAGGTCCGGAACGCACCAATTCGAACCCCGACTCATCATGTAGCTCATAAGTGGGAGGGTCTTCCACAGGAATATCACCTAAGTAATAAAAACAAAACGCATGTTAGCACAACATACGCGGCAAAACAAAAAGAAAACATATATAAAAGAGATAAAACTCATACCTGGCCCTGCCACAGAACCCTGGCGGACAAGCTTCTTCTTCTTCTTAGGCTCCTCGGGCGCACTAAACACCACCCTCTTCTTTCCGGCCTTCTTCTCAGCTTTGGCTGCCTTTATTTCATCAACAACGGTGTGCTGTACCAACTTCAAAACGTCCTCAGACGTCTCAATAACATGTGGAGCCATCTCCGCCCTCAGTGCGGGCTCATCCTTATCCAAGGTATGCTCCCCGAGCGTCACCTTAAAAACATCCGGCTGCGTGATAAACGAGAACAAGTCCATCTCTGCCAAAATCAAGAAAACAACGTTCGACGCGGATAAACACAAATAGAAGATAGTAAAGAAACAAATTTAACAACCAACCCGTCTCATCCGGCCACAAAAAGGTCGGGCGGCAACTATCATCATCCCAAGTTTGGCTCAACCCTATAACATTCAAAAATGTCTCCGGATACTTTCTAAAAGGGGCCCTTTGGGCATCAAGGCGCCGCAACAGCTCTAAGTCCAAACCCGTATCAGAAGGAAGAGGGTCGCGATCTACGGAAGTCTTCTCGAACCAGGGAATGGAAAGGGGAAAAATGGTTTTCTTCACAAAAAAGAAGCGGTCTTTCCAGTTTTGACCGAATCAAGTGCGGCCGTATAACACACAGGGACAACTAAGGATTTTGGACTTTTTCTCTTTTCTAAGGTCATCCATCCATTATTAATGTCGGCGTAATAAAATTTCCTAAACAGGTCGACAGTAGGGATACCACCATGTACGCGGCAAAGAATCTCAAAATGACTAATCCTACAGGCCGCTAAAACAGACAGCTGCGACAAATGAATCTGGAAATACTCTAGAACACGAAGCAAGAAGAGTGAAAGAGGAATCCTAAAGTTACCTAACTCAAAAAACCTAGTATATACTCCTATCTTCCCCTCTGGGGCATCCCTAATGGTAGCTTAAGGTCCGGGGGCCTCGGGCAAAAGATGGCCCGAAATCTTAAATTTCCTACAAAAGTCATCTACATCTGTCGGAGATAACTTAGAGGTTACACTACTTATGTGCTCAGGCGCCATTTTAAGGAATGAAAAGAAGAACTAGAAAGAAACCTAACCTGACAACCTAAGTCCGGAAATAAAAGAAGCAACAGGAATGTAGGCGGAAGGCGTTCTTTCTTTTAGAGAGAGGGAAAATATTCACTGCGTGTAAAAAAGAATAACAGTGGTGTATCCATTGCTATTTATAACCCATACACACGTGCAGTAGGTTCAATCGAAAGGTCACAAAAGCGCCACGTCCCCGGATACTTATTGGATGGTTCAGATCTACCCAGATGAACCGCCACGATTGTCGCAGAAAACGAACGGTCAGCTGCCAACACGTCACATCAGTCAGTAAAGACGTGGGTAAAAAACGTTTCACGACTAACGATGCCAGGCTGTCACCACCAACAGTGGAATGTCTAGTCAGCAACATTGAACACGCGGCGATATTAGCCGCAGAAATATTAAGAACCGATCCAGCAAGACGCGGCAAAGTTAACCGCGCAAAATCCAAAAAGTCTAGAACACTTGCTCTCAAACCAAACAAGTATACTAGACTGGGGGGACTTGATCGCGTATAGTACCCCCGGACCCAACATACTGGGCCGGGCGCGTTCATGGATTAAACCGCGGTAAGGACAAGACGAACAAGTATATATCGCAGACGCTAGTATCACCAAACCGGAGGACATCTCCAGCTCCGAGCACGTCTAGGCCGGAGGACATCTCCGGCATCCAACCGCCGCCACGCCGTCACGCCGCCAAAAGCCAGATCTTGTGGGATCATGTCTCCCACGTGATCTGACATCTGCGTGGTAAAAGGAGGCGCATTTCGGCTCGCTTAGTTCCAACGCAGCTACAGTAAACGAATGGGGTAATATAAATACCTCTCCTCATTTATTACTCTGGCTGAGAGCATTTACTCCCACCTAATCCGCACACACACTTTCTCTCTCTAAATATATACTTACTCTTACACCGGAGGCCAACCGCGGAACCCCCCTTTCGCGGTAAGACTAACGATGGTGCTTTTTCTTAGCAGCTATCCAGATACTTAGCACAAGATCAATCATCTTCAAGAGCTAGTCTAACCTAGGTCTTGTGGTGAGCCCAAGATTTGTACTAACATAAGGTATGTTTCATCACACTCATTTAGATGTTTTAGAATTATGGAAGATATTTCTTCTCATGAAAATTTTATCTCTCAAGATTCACGTTTAAAAGGCCATGAGTATATGTCTTTTTGGAGGTAAGGAGAGTTGCAAGAAAATTTTCATTTGTATGACATATTTATATCATTTGAATACTGTTTTTATATAGAATAAAATCGATGCAATATTACGTGCAAGTTTATCGTAGTTTTGTGGAAAGCCTTGGTTAAAGTATAAGAAAATTTAACAAAAGCTTATATGATCAAAATATTATAAAGGAAGTAAGTGTTCTAGGTTGAATAAGATTTATATATTAAACAAAAATGATAAAAGTTCTATAGAAGTTTATAAAAACATTAAAACTTGTTCAAGTATATGAAAGTTAGAGTTAGGATCAAACGAGAAATATAATTAAGATAAGAAAAATTAGAAGAAACGACAACCATACATTTTAGATGTATTTACTTAAATAGATGCATCACCCAATTATTTCTCTTTACTTATTTGAAATATATAGCTACAAATTCTTTTCACTTACCTCATTTTAATAATTTTTCTCACTAGATTCATTCCAATAAAAGCTAAATTAAACTTCCAAGGGTTTAATAAATTTATGTAAAATTCAAATTATATACTATCTTCGTCCCTAAATTATTATCCACTTGTTTATTTTGGGATGTCACAAAATAGTCAACTTTTTATTTCAACCAATCAAAAATAGAGTTTAGTACTAACAGAGTTGTGGTCTAGTGGTAATCGCTTTGTCGGTTAAGCGTGCTCATGTGAAAGTAGTAACGGCATGGGTGACCTGCCGGAAAGTCTTCACATGAGGGCCACAAATCTCTGTTGGTATTTGGCAATGAAGAGGAGAGCCTGTTAGCCAATGTTGCGCAGGTTCAAATCCAAGCCACCCCCGGTTTTCATCCGGCCGTTACTCCAGCGAGAAAAACTCGTGTGGAGGTGGTACGGTTTCCGGGTGGACGCCGTTAAAAAATCCTCACTACGTCAGCGTGGGCCCGGTTCAGACAACATAGTCTGGGTATGTGGTGGATGAGGGTCTGCCGTTGCGGCAGGTGCGACTCCTATCCAAAAATATGAAAGTCGCCGTTCAAAAAAAAAAAAAGAGTTTAGTAAGTGAGTATGATATTTGATTGGTTAAAAAGTGTAGCCGTTCCACTTGTCTTAAATTGTGTTTTTTTTTTTTTCTTGAAAAAATAATTTTGGGACGGAGGGAATATAAATTAACACTTGTAAGGTTTGAACCTTGGATTGCTTGGTTGTTAGAATAGAACCACTGCACTTTACCACCTAACCTAACCGAGATATATCAATGTTTTAAAAACCGGGTTTTTAATCGACCCAGTCGAGTCACCGGGCACCGGTTCGACCGCCGGGTCAACCCGGTTTTCCATTTAATTTTTTTTAATTTTTTCGACCGGGTCAACCCGGTTTTTATTAAAAAATTTGAAAAAAACCAAACCCAGCCGGGTTTCAAGACCCGGGCTGACCCGGGTCACTCAAAACCCGGCGGGTCTAACCGGTTAACCCGGTTTTAGAAACCCGGGTTTTTTTTACCCGTTTTTGTGGCGGGCACCAGTCCGACCGGTTGAACCGGCCGGGTCGACCCGGGTTTGAAAACATTGTAATATATTGCTAATAAATGCAACAAAATGCTATATATTACAGTAATAATTTAGCTTATGAATAGTAAAACATTGTTGACAAATGTATATATCCATGATGATAAATGATAATATGATAATTATCGTTTTGGTTCCACTTAGCATCATGCTTTGAACTTGTTTTAACCCTCAAAAAGATAAATGTAAACCGAAATTTAAAGAAAAGATGCTATGCCATAAAATACAAAGTTAGAGCCTTCTATTGACATTATTCAAAGACGATATGAGTTGTTACATGGATCCTTTGACGCACTAGAATACAGAAGCATAAATACGAACCAGATACTTCTTACGAGTATGAATTATTGTGGGTTCAAACTTGATTAGAATGCTCCTAACTAGTAGTGACTTGACATCAGAAACGGTTTGAAGGTCATCAGAATTCCAATTCCCTCGATTACATTCAATATGAAAAATATCATATGGTCTCCTGTGAGAAATAAACCAATTTATAAATCTTAGTAAATGTGTCTTTTAAATTATGCAACATTCTCATTGCAAGTTGTAAAGAAGCTAGCTTTGATTATACATCGACTTTTGAATAACTATAAAGTGACCTTACCAGCTTGCCATAGAAATCAATCAATGTATCAAAATAATGACTCATAAAAGAAGATTAAAAGAAGAATATAAAATATTGGCTTGCTTTTAATATGCATGTGTTTCTTTGCATGCATGCAAAAAAGTTAAGTACGTGCCTAGCTTGACTTTGGGAGGATAGAGTCTTTCTAGGATTTACAGTATAAAACACTAAGCATTCAATGTGAAGAATTCGCTTAAGCAAGCGACAAAAATAGAAGAAATGAACCGAGGATAATGGTACCTGGAAGAATTGCTGCATTCAGTCTCTTTTGGGACCAGGATAAACTACAAAATGGAAGGACAAATATGAGATTACACTGATGTGAATCACTGTCTTATTTATTTGTAGATGTTGAATCGTAAATTGAAACAATGGTATACACAAATGAATACTCACAGTGCTCCACCACATGCGGGGCCAATTGCTTTGCAAATTGACTGCAATGTCATCGATATACCATTGGCTGCACCTCTTTGATGTTGATCCTGAAATACTATTTATTTATATTCCTAAACCACTTAAAAAATATAGAAAAGTAAAAAGGTCATGAAGCGACTAATCTCACCACGGCTGAATTTTGCAGCATGAACGTCCCAGTTATGATGGACACCTAGAAAATATGAGAAACAAAATTATAGTGGAGATAATATTACGACTGGTCGCAAAACAGATCATCATTTGAATACTCGGATCTTAGTTTTGTAAATCAATTACTTTTTGGTAAAACAAAAATTTATTGTTTCAGATATTAGATCTGTGCTCATACAGCCATGTCTCTAATCTCATAAAGAGCATGCATTGATTATAGTCTGCAGAAATCGGCTACTATAACATGTGTAGGTCAAGTGAGATAGCAACACAAAATAGTTTGCCGTTGACCAGCGAGGCAGCAAACACTTCTTCTTGGCTAATTTCTAAATATCATATATTTGATTAATAAAAACTATTTTTAATTATTGTGATCACATTTTTTTGAAAGAAAAAAGCTAAGGAGCTCTCACATACTCGAATCTCTTTGCTAACTTTTATACAATATGATCCATTTACTTTTAACAATTTTTTTAGTTTTACAAAGTTTAACCAATTTAAAATATACATATAGCTCATTGACTAAATATTCACATAAAAAAAAAGTAAAGTAAAGTAACTCCGAATACCGTCTTTGACGGTGTATGGGAGAGGTTGAGACGTAGACAGCCTTACCCCTACCTAAGGTAGAGAGGCTGCTTCCGGTTCACATAAATGGAGTAAATTATTACCATACTTGTTACCTTGGAACAAAAAGAGCACCTTTCCACAAGTAATTTTGATACGTATTCTTCTAAATCAAGTAATAATATACATGAGAAGATGGCATTTAGTCTCTGAAAACTCACCGATAAAACATTCTTCACGATCGATGCAACATTTAATGTAAAGGCGAGCATGAAGCCTGATAACAGTGCTATGTACGGATAACTTGCGAGTATAGGTATAGACAAAACCTACACAAGAGATATACAGTTGGGTTAATCCGAGTACAATGTACTTATCTAATACTTAGTTCCTCCTCTTTAGTTGGTTATTTTGACTTAAGAAGTCAAATAAACTACTAATTATCAAAATTGATTTGAAGATATTATTCTTTCATGCAAAATTCTACAACTACACTATAAAGTAATTATCATATATATGCAATTAAGAATACATGCTAATATAGTAGAAGAATAACTGACAATTACAATTTGTTATTTTGAAAGTTTAATACCAACGCAAAGGGAAGACAATTATTAGAGACCGGAGAAAATGGTAGAATTGCTTACTCCGCAGATACGTGCTACAAAGATGGGACCAAATATCCTCTCCATGATTGGATATAATGAGGTCTGGGAAAGGAGAAGGCCAATACCTGCACAAAGACTTATGTGATCAGCATCAAACTTTGTTTGAGGATGTGGACGCCAATCCAACAAATTCCAAAGGTGAAATGGATTGATCGTTGATATATTTATCAATTATCACAAAAAGTAAAAAGAAAATGAAAATGAAATAATGGATCAAGTAAGCACTATGGTTTATGAAAGAATATTCCCCCGTACCAAAATCGCTAAAATGTTGACAATGCATATAGTTACTGACTTCAAAACCTATCATCTAGCCTTTCATTGTAAACCAGTTAACATTCTTTCATATTTAATAAAAAGATATATTTTTTGATTTTGTCCAACTTTTAAGAGTTGGTACTACGTTCTCACCTGTAATAGAAAGGACGGTGCCAACATCCCCGGTAGAATAACTGAGGCCTCCCAAACTCCTAGGGCTCACAGCCCACAATGAGAAAATCTGTGATTCATAAAAGCAAACAATATGTTAAAATTACTATGGGTGTTTGGATGATCCTATGTGAATGTATTTTAGAATCATAGTTTAAAAAGCATGACAAAATGTATGAATATTAGGCCTCCTAAATTTGCAATGAGTTTTGGCTTGTGGAGTCCTTTACTTCCAAACGGTCTATAAGACTTTTCATTGCAAATTAATTAACCATCATTCTTGCACAAATAACACTAAATCTTAAAGGCCGAGCATCCTTGAACGAATTACTTATATGCACTTGTTGGTGAATAACTAATCTTCCGACAGAGTAATGGCTATTTATTTTTCATTTCTTTTTGCATTCTTGTGAAAGGTTGATATGTTGCAACTAAAATTGAAGCACATTGATTTCTTCAAAGAGTGGATTTAAGAATACAAGACGCATGCTGTGTAATTTGTAGTAATTTTCACAAGTTACCTCTGAGTAAGCCGTGTCATGGAGCGAAAAAACACAATAGACAATAATGGAAGACATTAAAGGCCAGTTCTTGAAGAGGCTTATTAAATTGGAGTCTTTTTCCTTATCCGTATTTTCCTCAACATCAGGGATACAGGAAGTCGATTCCAACTCATCTTTCTTATGGAAGTGCAACGTTTCCTGCAGTTTGAAAATTAACGAGTTAAATAAGATTCATTTAATGAACTTGAAATTAAGATCCTAAAAACAAAGAGAGATTTCTAGCTATTAGGTATGGGTCTTGGTGAACTGTGTATAGAAATCACATTCCGTGGTTAAAGAAAATCGTATTGGTTCAAAGAGTTTCTAAGCAGTAAAAATAAGCAAAAGCACAGAGATGATGGTTAGGTGATTTGGACCAAAATACTATCTGTTATATCCATAAATTGGTTGACAGCTAAGTGGGTAAGACGACCAGCCATTGTGTCGGCTGATCGACATACAAAACTGTTGGTGTTTTCGCGGGAAAATCATATTAGTTAGTTGGCAGTTGATACAATCGCTAACTTACTAGGGCGCTGCCCATTTGATCTCGCGAAAATCCACAGCTCCCTACTGCCCCCTGACTCCTGCAACTCGTCGTAAACAAGTGCACAGGACTTTTTTTTGGCGAAAGCTTGGAGTTTCTCAAGCTATTGTTCAAGTTCTCAGTATTAGTATTTTAATTGTTATCTCTTCCCTCAATGCTATTTATCAGGGATAATTTTATAGAACAGCCTGTACTTTCTCAATGAACATATATATTTGAGGATGGTTTTTGATGAATTAAAAATAATAAAATGTCGGGTTGTCAAAAGTACAAAGTCATTAAAAGACTTCAGTATTTAAGATACTCGTGTTTTCTTGCATTAGCGCCCACTCCGCATATCCTAACACATTGCGCTATTCTTCCTCCTATCTCAAAGTCTCAGGTACATAAAATGGCTCATGACACAAAAATCGCCAAGAGAGATTAACCACAAAAACTAAGGTTATTTTTCTGGCTTCGGATCTAGATGTTTGAGGAACATAATAGGTTGAACTTTAGGAACACAGGAAGAGGGTACATAAATGTGCCTAATTTGTTTGGTTTGGGACTGTGACTTTCGCTTTAGGTATCATCTATTCAATCTTAATCTTATGAAATATTAACGTTCATAGTTTCCAGTAAACATGCTTTATTCGTCGTTAACTCCTATTCAGACACTTATCTTCATTAGATCAAAAACATTTATTAATAACAGGAATGTATTCGATGATAAAAGAGAGTTGGCTACTTAGAAAATTAATGGATACATATATAGTAGTAGAATCTGAGATAGAGGTTTGAACTATATCTTGTTAAGATGCACTAATTTCAGACAGAACCATTAATGAAAATTTCAAGCGCATGAGAAACTGTACCGGAAGCCAAAATGCACCAATGGTCACAAAAAGTGCGAAAATGGAGATACTAAGGCAAGGCAATAAGTATGGAAATCTGCATCGCAAGTCACAGTTGGTACATAAAATCAACATCCATAATAACTACAATAAGATAAATAGATTAACAAACAGTAACATTACCTCCCAAATAAAGAATCTGAAGATACTAAACCAGGAAACTTCTCTGCTGGCTTAATTCAAAATAAAACAGAAAAGGTTAGACACTAAAAATGAATATGCACAAATCTTCCATCTAAGATCATCACTATCTCGTTGGTGATGCTGGGATTGGTACAAGTATATTGAGCATATAAGACCGTGTCCGATGAAACTAAACCTATGGTCTTCCAGAAATTAAGGCACCCTTTGTTGTTATCCACACTAATCGAACTTGATCATTTTTCTTAGAAATGATCCTATTCGTGAAACTAATCCCCTATAAGATAGTGATTTGTATGTAAACAATAATCAATAAGACATCAACCAAACTAATCCCGTTAAACCATTTAGTCATGTACACCCACAAACAATACAAACTTATAATAGTTTGCATGTGTACAGTGTATATGTAGATTTTTGGGTATTACGCACATCCACAACATCTTAAATCGATTTATAATATCTATTATAATCAAGATACATGCGGAGATAAAACCTGTGCAAGGAAACCACCCAAAGCTGGGCCAACGATAAGTCCTATGCCCCATGATGTACTAATCTGAAATAGAACACAAACTGATTCAAAAAAAAAAAAAAAAAAGGACCAAAAAGGGCCAATTACATACACTCGACAATCCTACGGCTTGATGTTCCTCACGGAAAAGTTCACATGCATATGCCTGTTTACAGCAGAAAGAATAAAAATCGCTGAATAAAAAACACTAGACCCATCTTATAGCTATTGAACTACTAAGCAAGATTACATAAGGAATACCTTTATCGGTCCCAGTAGCCCGCTTAAAAAGCCAAGAAGAAACCTTGTAGCTATAGCCATCCAATAGTTTACGCTAAAACCAAAAAGTGTGTTGAAAATAACCCTGAAGAAGGCAACATTAACATTTTAGGAGAAGATAAGTTTTATGAAGTGGTAGCCAAACAGTCTATATCATATAGTTACTAACACTGTTGAAGTGCCCAATAGAATAACTGGTTTTCGACCATATCGATCAGCCACTACTCCCCAAAAGATGGATGTGAATGCCCTTCCAACAAAATATGCACACCCTTCATATGATAAAGGAACACATGGTTATACAATTTCAGTAGAGGTATTACATATGCAAAAAAATTAATTGCTTACCGACAAAGCCTGAATAGTAACTAATATCCTCCTCTTTTTCTGCAATGTTAAAATCCCTCACCTACAATAGAAATCAAGATAATAAAAATACTAAGACTGAAAAAAAATAAAAAAAAATGAAATCAATAAGCGACAGAAGTGAACACACTTACCATGAAATAAAGAAACGGAAACAGTGACGATATCGGCAATGCTGAAATGTAATATGGAAATAGATGTTAGATATCAACATCGATATATTATAACGACATGTTTATAAGGCTGGACACAGTCGGTGACCCAAGCGACCTGGGTCACCGGCTGCCACGTCAGTTTTCTCTCTCCAGCGACCAGAAGCGACCGACCTGCCTGCAACAGTCGATGACCGACCTTTTTTTTTTTTTTTTTTTTTTTCTTTTAATGTTTGATTAAAAAAAAAAAAAAAAAAAAAAAAAAAAAAAAAAAAGGGTAAACTAATGAGCTATAAATTGTATTTTTCTTTGATTTCTGCCTTAAGCTGCCTAAGATGATTTTGTTCACTTTCGGGCAATGTTGGGTCGATTTTGGTGTAGTATAAGAGAAAATCTTGGTTCTTGGTTGATTTTTCCATGAGTTCGACCTGTTTTCGTTGAAGTTCTATTTTCTCTTTTTTCAAGTCCAGCTCTTGTTGCTTCATCTTCATATAATCATCCGGGATGACCTTCTGTTTTCCCTCTTTTGAATGCTTCGATTTGAAGAAGTTCTTGGTTAGCGAAGCTACAAACGATTGTGGTGGATCACAAGAGGAGGACGATGATTTCCTCCTAGCTGTGTCACGACCTTCTGGTCGTGATTCTCTAGTATCGTCTTCAGTTTCAGAATCATCTACTTCTTGAAAATTCAAAGGACCTTGTGTTGACCCCGAAGTTGTTGTAGAGCCTTTTGTTTTCTTCCTACTATTCGTTCGGATAGCTTCCCCCTCGGTCTTCCAAGCATCGTGATGCCTCAAGATTTTCCAACATTCCACCAAGTTGAAATCATGACCGTAAACCATACGGTATTCCCTCAAAGCTTTCTCCCGATCATCAACATCATTCTCACCACTACCATGGTTAAGATGGATATTATCCATGATAGCAGCAAAATTTCCAACCCTACTCCGAATCCGATTCTTCCATTTGCTGCTGATAGAGTCGTAGCTTCGATTTGAACCTGTTTCTTTATTAAAATATTGCATCACCTCCTCCCAAAAGCGTTTCCTGTTAATAGCGTTACCTCGTTGGGAATTTTCTAACACAAAAACCCAAGTTTTACAAAGAGCGACCTTTTCCGCCTTTGTCCATGTAGCCGTGGTACGAACCATGGTAAGAACCGTGACCGAACCTTGCCCCATCGACGCATCTTGAGTCGGATATTGTTGCGTCGCTTGGTTGTCCATAAAATCCTTAAAATCCATCTCAAGATTAACATCCCGAATCGGGGAATAATCTTGATACGGTTGGGGAGATTGCGAGAAATCCATGATAGGCCGATACGACGACCCACTTGGTTCTTGGTAATAATCCGTATTAGGACGATACGGTGGAACATATGGATGATTAAGGTAAAACATGTTTTGATTTTGGTTGGGTTGTGGTAATCGTGATGAGTATTCAAAAGAGGGTGCACGAAATCGAATACCCTGTTGTTGTGGTGGTGTTATGCCGGTTAGTTGGAAGTTGTTTTCCGGTGAGAAGTTTAAATTCGGGGCATTTTGGGGTAGTCGGGATCGTCGGTCTTTTGATGTGGGAGTGTTTTTCTTTGACATGATGAGAAGTGGTTTATGGATGAGAAGTTGAATATGAATTGTGTTTGAAATTGTATGTTTAGATGTGTGTTTGATGTGGGTATTTATAAGATTGAAAAAGTTTTTTTTTTTTTTTTTTTTTTTTTTTTTTTTTTTTTTAAATAGGCAACGGTTTGAAAAAATGGAATTGTGCAAGTGATTTAATACTCGGTCGATTAAGCGATCGATATTCATTTTCCACAAGAACCAACCGATCCTCTGCAACCCATGCCACCGACCAAACTATCGGTCGGTTTGTGAATTTGGAAGCGACCGACCGATTATATTCGGTGGGTTGTGTCCGGCCTAAGGTTCTTGATCGGATTATACACAACGTATGAATCCTTGATTTAATGATAGCTTTTGTCGTGAAGTTCTTAACTTTTATAATTGGGTTTTGGTCATTATTAGCAGTGAACTTTTTCAAATGTATCGATTTTCAAATGAACTTTTCTAAAAGTTGTGTAAATATAACGAACTTTTATAAAGTGTTCTAATCAGTAGTTTTTGATGACATGTCATACATGAAAGTTTGACACGTGGCATCATTTATAACGTGACACGTCATCAAAATGTGCAGATTGGAACACCTTATGAAAGTTCGTTACATTTACACAACTTTTTCAGAGTTCACGTACCAAAACGAGACAATGAAGAAAGTTCATTGTTATTTTATGACCCAAACCCTTTATAATTTGCGTTTTCGCTACTTCACCCCAGTGCTGTCCAAAAGATCACCACTTTCATTGTGGTGTGTTTTGCGGTTGACTTAGCACCAGATTTTCTGTTTTTCAAAACCCAGCTAAAGTTTTACACATCTTGGTGGACTTTGGAAAAGAAACCAAAGACCACTAGTACTTTTAAGGTAGAGGCCTATGCCCGTGGGTTTACTGGTTGACACCAGAATTGGATCCGGGCTGATTTTAGCCCAGATGTAATGCCTCATGCCTATGTTGGCTGGAACGACAATGTCAATCTTGACAATGCTTCCACACTCCCTCCTATCCCATGTGGTCCTCCCAAGCAACTTTTCAACATGTTGCAAAATGTCCTTCCACACCACCCTTAAGGTGGATGACCCTCAACCCTTGTCTCAACGGGTTTATCTTGGGTCTATTGCTCATTCTGCCCATGGGCTTCCGATGGACCTCAGCCATTACATGTTAGCAGAGAGATCCTAGATCGGGGAGTGATGGACCTTACTGCGAGTATGACAACTTGCTTCAAATAGCTGAATAGAATAATTCAGCTATCGAGGAGGTTGACAAATTGAAGACAACCCTAGAACATGTTGATAAGTTGTCTTCTCAGTTCAAGAAAGAGCTGGAAGCTAGGCTGAGAAAATATCTTTGATCGTTGAACTCAAGAAGGCCATGGAAGAGAAAGAAACCGTCCTGGAAGGCAACCATCCTGGAAGAGAAGGAAACTGTTGCTCTCTGTGGAAAACTAGAAGGGGGGGTTGAATAGTTTTTACCGTTTCTTTTGTTTAATTTGTTAGTTCTGAGGAAACAATCACAAATTAAGTTATCACACAATATAAACTAGAGATAAAGAGATGAAAGATCAAACCACATAACACAAGTGTTTATAGTGGTTCGGTTTGCAAGAGATCCTTATCCTTGCCCTACTCCACTTCCTCGAGTTGCTTACTCGAGAGATATCTTTCACTAAGAAACAAACTCCCTTCAAGGTGGAGAAAACCTTTACACGTCGCTTACTTCCTTTTCCGGTACTAAGCTAAACACCGGGTTCTTTCACAAGGTAGAACCAACCTGACATCGCCTAATTACTTTACCGACACTAAGCTAGATGTCGAGTTCTTTACACGGGTACAACCACTCCCTACTCTCTTTGTGCTTTGAGGACTAAAGCACTAACCACACTTACTGATCTAACTGATACAAATGACAAGAAACACTTAAAGTGTTTACACAGAACCTATACTACAACTTCATAACAGTCTGCTTGTTTGAAGCTTGTTAACTTGATCTTCTTTGCTACAAAAGAAACATCAATGATATATATAACTACTGTGGTTAGTAACTAAAGTGAATGTATGTGTTTTTTCTTTTCTAAGTGGATGATTAGATAAAATGCCAAGCCTGCTATTTATAGGCAAACAAGGAAAGGCTCCTACGGATCCGGCGGATCCCTCAGAAGGGATCCGTCTTTGTATAGACTTGGATCCGCGGTATGACAGCTAATGTTGCATAAGAGATCTTTCCATATCCTTGTGTTGTCAAATCAATATCTTCCAATGTCAACTATATAACTTGAGTATCTAATCAAGATATCACACAATCTTACCAAGATTGTATTTGTGATGTACACCATGATGTCACTTTGTAACTTTTAAATTAAAGTTTCCATTAAAGGAAATATACATGTATATGTAATATAATGTTAATGATCATGTTAAATAAAAGATGTGTTTTGAAAAAGACTTTAACTAGTATTTATAATTTGCTTAAGGAATATACTTTGTGTTTGTCATGAACAAAACATTAAGCAAAGATCGTAAAATATAAATAACGTTTTTAGTACGATATTTGTATTAACAATCTCCCCCCTTTTTGTTGATGACAAAACATAAATTATATTTTTAAGCAAACAAGTAAATATAGTTTAAGTCCTTTTAAAAATATAGATTAAGTTTTGAGTTATTCAAATTTTGATTACTATTATGAAATAACTTAGTATGAACTAATTATGCAAACTTAATCCTTTTTCCTTTCTCCCCCTTTTTGTCGAAACAAAAAGAAGATGTGTACGGAATGCGATTTTGAGAACTTAAATAGCTCCCCATTGTTTAATACTCCCCCTAAATGAAGTAACAAGTAAATGATGCATAAACCTACAAGACAAATGGTTAGAATATGAAAGATTTATGAAATGCTCCCCCTCGATGTATACTCCTCACTTCTCGAGTACCAACGTATACTATGAAGGGTATGATATGCTGCAAATGAAGAGTTAGTAATGAATGACTTCAATGAAGAAGTAGAATGCTTGTGAAGTATTCTCCCAAACAAGCCTTTAAATAAGTTTTGACTTTTAAAAGTCAAAGTAAATGTCTGATCATTATTTGTACCTAAGGCAATCATAATCAAGGTATAATATATGCTATATAAGAATGTTAGTTCACAATGATAATGATAATATGCCATATGTTGATCACTCATAAGCATAAAACATCACATTCATAGATATTGAAAATCTTGTGACAAAAGTCACAATGATGAAATGATGTTACAAGTACAATAAAAAGACATTCTAGAAAGAAATAAAAGGTCCTAAAACAAATGCCTATGATGAGGATATGAAGTGAAGTTAAGTTAGTGACGCTAGTGTTGGTGTTAGTTTACTAGTGATAACTTAATTTATAACTAAAGGTTGATGCAAGTAGGTTTTTCGCTAATCCATTAGGTTGATGATTAGTGAAAAAGATGATGGAAGGTGGTGGTTTTAAAGAATACAATGAATTCAGAAACTCTAATGTATAGCAAATGCTATAAAGGTATTGAAGATGGTTAAGGTTATGATATTATCATCTACCAAAGATGATGAATCGTGCCATAATAAGTGCTAGAATGGAAATAAAATAAAGTGAAGACAGTGATCACTTAGGAATAGAAATTTCATATGCAATAATTAGAAATACTAGATACCTATATGCGGATGAATATGACATCATATGATGAGAGTGTTGGTTGGAATAACGTGTTGAGAATGAGGATTCTGTTTGCACTGACAATGACGTGCTTGATATGTATCAAGAATGAAAAGGATGAGATCCTATGATGGTGTTTTAGACACTGAAGATGTTCTAGACAATTAAGTTGTGAGATTAAGATGAAAATTCTAGATTCGTTGGTTACGAGAAGGTTGTTTGGTTTCTGAATGGTTAAAAGCTGATCAGGTACCCGCGGATTGGGCGGATCCAAAATTTTGGTTCCGTCATTATTTTCTTTGGGTTCCGTGTGATAGAAATTGATTTGGTCAATTTTTCTCGTTCTGATCTAATAAAGGTTCAAGCTAAGGTTTATTTACTAACAATTATTGATTTAGTTTTATTAATCCTAATCAAAGTTTAAGGAGACTTAAAACATCTCTTTTAAAGAGGTTTGTTAAACACATGATTGTGTTTTCATGAGGTTTTGGTGCAGAACTATAATGTTGAGCTAATAAGGTGCTATGATGACAGTATTGACTAATCTTAAAGGGTGTTCATCTTGTATGCCTAAATCACTTTTTGTGTCATAACAAGATATCATATTTTAGAGCACAATTATACATTGAAAATTTGTTTGTGACGAAAGTCTCAAACATACGATTACACATGAAGATTCCTAGAGACGATAAAATCTTAAAAGTAATTATTGCGATGATACTACAAACTTCTATTTTGCTTGTTTTGATGATGACATGATAGAGGCAAGCCATTTAGTTTCTAAATTACTAATGTCGTAGAGGTTCGAGGCAACATTGTTGTCATATTGAGTGTTTGTTTTATTGATCCACATTGATTCATCCAAGTGTTGAAGAGTGGTAATTATGTCATGTGATGGGTCTATTATTAAGCTTGAAGATGGGGATGAGATTCTTTCTTTAGGTGGTGGTGATTGTGGTGAGGAGTCAATTGTTGTGGAAACACTTGGTGAAGTGACAATTGGTGTGGCAATTGTAGTGTTGATAATTGATGTGATATGGTATTGAGGTTCATGAATCTTCGGATGGAGAGAATGGACTATCATGGGTTCTAAGTTTTCAAGACTTATTTGTGGAGAAGTGGTTGATGTAAGTGGAAGATCTTCTAATTCTTCAAGATGTGGTTGTGGAGATGTTGGTGGTGTCCTAAAGAGTTCCATAGGTTTAAGTTTTGATGAGGATGGTGATAATGCAGACTTCTTAGTTTGTGGTGGAGCGGGAGCGAGTGGTGGTGTGGTTGCTACAGGAGTAATGGTAGGAGGTGATGTTGTTGTATTGGATGAGTTTGTAGCGGGTGAATTTGAAGAAGAGTATATGTTGACTATGGGAGTCGTAATAGGAGTTGTTGTGGTGTTTGATGATCTAACGGGAAAGGTTACATTACGAAGTGGGTTTGCATACCAATAAGGTCTGACACTAATTCTAGCCGTTCGTCTGTATGGTCTAGACATGTTAACTTTCTGGAGATGATATGTAAGTTTTGTGGAGGTTTAGTGTGCTATGATCATCTCAAGCATTCTAATTTATACTTCCTAATTGTATGAAAATTGGTGTTTGGATTAAATGAGTGTGAATATCTATGACTTGAAACAAGATAAAGTTGTTTGTCCTATTGACAAAGTCAAACCATAGAAATGGAGTTGACATAAGAGTGTGTAGAGAAATGACTCAAAAGGGTTAAATTTGATTGATTAATAGGAATAAGTTCAGTCTGTGTGTGATGGGATAGAACAGATAAATCAAATTTTGCAAGAAAATATTCTTTGAATTTCATAATGGTTTCTAATGATTTGTAACAGAGATTTTTGCAGGTCATATCAAGGAAGTCCATCCATTGAGCTTGGGTTGAGTGATGTGTTGTGGATTTGCAGTAAATACAAGGAGATATTGGAAAATCTTATGATTTGATATTTCTACGGATTTGACGGATCCCTAAAAAGGGTTCCTTAGTTGTATTGGTTTGGTAACTCATACCTAAAGTTCAAAAATTTCAATTATGGTGAGAAATTTTGTTCCTAAGTTTCTAAGAATTCCTATATGATTCTAAGATGAATTATGATCAGTGAATGAATCCTAAATGATACTAAACACTAAGATTTAAGAATCGAGATGAGTCGAAAAAGTTTTAGACTTACTGAGAAAGCTGCGGATCCAAGTACTATCAAGTGCGGAACCAAAGTGAGGGGTCCGCCAAATCCGCAGGTTGGAGGATGGCGGAACCAACGATAAGACTTGGCGGATCCAATTTTAAGGATCCGTCGGATCCGTACCCTAATTTTCTAAAACTAAACAGAAGACTTGTTATATTATGCGTTATTCGACGAAAACCTGAAAATTCATCTAGACCTTACTTAACATCTAATATGTATAGCAAAACAACTAAGTGTGATAACATTAACGCACAGTTGATCATAGGTTAATTTGTTCTTAGAAACTTATCTTAGTAGGAGTTAAACCAAACATAGGTTTAGACATGGTAAATTGATAACCCCGAGTGTTATCAATCTGCAATGATCAGTTAGTTCTCATACAAAATAAAACACAATCAAGTATAAAAATAGACTTTATCATTAAACTTCATCATGAGCGATGTTTTACGCTAAACAGTGGCATAAGTTTGGAAAATTGATAACCATGAGCATTATCATCAGTTAAAGTTGAGCAAGAACACATAAGCATAAAGTACTAAAGACATGTCTTAACAAACATAGAAATATGATCATATAGGATCTAAAGAACAACTGTTCCAAACGCTCATTTATTCTCGCTTTTCTTTTAATATTTTGAGTATTTTCTTTTGATCCTTTCGGAGTTTCATCATCCATCGTCCTGCACACTTTAGAACTCCCTTTGTTTGTCGGCTTTCTGCAGATTCATTATTGAGAGATGGAAGTTGACTCAAGTAATCTAATAGCGGAAGCTTTGAGTTAGGTAATCCATCTTCGTCACTAGCTGATGAAGATGATGAAGATGAAGATGAGAGACAAGCTCATTTCCCTTTTCCTACTTTCACTCTATGGTCACTAAGAGGGACAAAGGTGTGTTTGATTTCGGGGTAATCTGGGACAAAACCAACAGAATTTGGAAGGATAGGAATGGAGGCTTTGAACAAACGAGTGAGTAGCATTCCATATGGCAATGTGGTTTTCCCTAGGACACGTATATCAACCATCCTTTTGGCGATATAGTAAGCAAGATTGAATTTTTGATGAGTTGAAATACAATAGAGCATATAGCATAGTCCAGCATTCACATGATCTTTGTTACCAATAGTACTAATGACATTAGATCTTAGAATTTCTTCGAGTCTTTTGAACTCAGGTTTGAGTTCATTGAGTTCCATGGCAAATGGATCTCGATTGACATCTTTGCCCCGAAGTTTCTTAATTGGATTGGTTCTAGTGTTAAAAAGATGATATCGGATAATTTCTTTAGGAGTTAGGGGAGTGTCGTAAGGATGTTCCCTTCCTAGATGTGAATTAAGAATGGTTAAGGACCATTTGTCAGAATAGAAGCATGTTCCTTCACTTGGGATGTGTAACACTTCCCCAAAATGGTCTAAAGGAAAATTGTAGGAGTTTTGGTTTACATTGAAGTTGATGCTAAATGATCCATTGTCATCAGAAATAAGTTTTACTGAGGCATAAAATTCGAGAATGAATCGAGGAATGATAGGTTCATCTATGTCGAGAAGTGAATCAAATTGAATGGTGGCCATTTGTTCACGAATGTTTGTTTCTTCTAAAAATGAAGAGTCTATGGTTCTACCCTCATGAACATACCGACTTTCTAAAGCTTTGAAAAGTTGGACTTGCGCTTCTGTGAGTCCTTTTGTTTGATGATGTTTGGGTAGGTACTTCTTTGTTTTCTTGTGATCGTAGTTAGTGGCAGGAGGCATGATTTTCCTAGTCATAAACAATTTTATAGTTTTAGCTACACTAATCTAAAATACATGAAATGTGGACAAATATGGAGGTGTGGTTATTTTTTATCTATGATGTTTGAAAAATATGTTTTGTGATAAAACACTTTATACCCCAAACATTTCTGTTTGACGTTTTCTTTGATTTTGTATTAGCAATGTTTCATTTTATCTAATTATGAAAAGACTTCTTATGGGGTTTTTGAAAGAAAAATTATTCTAATTGTTTAGAGAAGGTTTCTTTGGTTTTATTTTGTTAAAGAGTTTAACAAAATGGAATTCCTATTAATTTTTGACAAAAGACTTATCTGTAGTGTCTAATTAAGAATAGTAATCTTAAATAGCATGAACCCTAATTTTGAATTGAAATGAATTAGTGAACTTACAGTGAGTGATCAAGCACGAATTGATATGAGATGAAAGATCTAATTTTTGAGTTAGGGATGATGAGAGTCGATTATGAGTTGATATTGAGGGTTTAATTAAGTGTGTAGTGCAGTAAGGAGTGTTTGGTAATTCATAGTCGAATTTGACAACTCACGGATTCGGCGGATCCTTAAAAAGGGTTCCGCCCTTGTTGTCAATTGGATCCGCAGGATCAGAACAAGGTTGTGGTATTTTTGTTTTTGGTTAAATTAAGATTTGGACGAATGTTTTGATTACTTCTAAATATTTGTATGTTTTATAAGGAACGGAGATTTCTTTCTTGAGATGTTTGTAAGAGGATTTATCACAGTAATCCTTTTTGAGAGACTTTCTCAGCATATTGTAATTACTGTTAAAATTGGGAATAAAGATAAAACAGTTGAGCTAAGTAATTGTTGAGATGAATGATTGCAAGGATGACGAAACAGGAGAAGATTGGCAATAGAGACTAAAGACATAAACTACGGATATTTTCTCCACACTTCTCCTTAACCACTTAAGTATTAAGGAACGTTAGTTTCTTAGTGACTTGTAGTACAATGTCTCACATTTGTACACAACATGTTTAGGGATCTACCTAATTGTTATGATTTCATTATTTATGATCTAAGAATGATAGTTGTACACAAGGTTTGGTGTTCTACTCATGTATTACTACTTTTAAGGTTATCCAATGAGTTAACTATTTTGATCCTTAATGCAAATGATTTTTATCCTTAATTTTCATGATTGAGTGAAAACATTTTTTATTCCTAGTTGTTTGGCACTTATCATGCATGATTTTTGGTCATAGCATATCTTGATAAGGAGATGAGGTTCTACTAAGTTCATTTGTGTTTTGATAACTTTAAGACATTTAACTAAAGCTAGTATGTACGAAAATAGGAGAATATGTTTTTCCTATATGTTCAAATTTTAATTAGATAGCTTTGATTTATGCTCTTATTTCTAGAGTTATCAATCTTACTTAGATTCTAGAGAAAAACTAAATTATTTAAATCTTAATGTTTTCTAAAGGATGGGATTATTACAAACAATATTGTTTAGATCTATGTATTATCATTATGAGTTATGGAGAGATAAACCTTTATAATATGGTGAGATTATCCTAAAATTAATTTTCTTCCAAGTATTTTTTTAAGGTTATGAATAATTAAGTTAGAACTTACTTAGTAACATTCTGGATGTGATAATCACAAATGTGTTGGTTAAATCTTGTCTTGGTTAGAGTTCTTGCAAGTTCTAAGAACTTATCCATGTATGAGTATTACCTAAGTGCTGAGATATAACATAAGACTATGAGACAACATTTGTCTTGAGGTGTTATATCCGGTTTTAGCAAAGGTTAAAAACCTTTTCCTAGTAATCATCCTATCTTATACACATAGAATCTCTATTATTACATATGTAGTAGTAATTAATCATACAACAAAGAGATAGTTATGAAATCATGAATTATCTATAAGAATAATCATTATGAGTAGGGTTATGAGAGTTCATACCTTTTTGATGATTAATACCAAAAGTGCTATTGATCGAGATGAGCACTTAAGTGATTAGAGAAGATACCTTAGTATTCATCAATGTATCTTGGGATTAAGTAAGATCATAAAGACCAAATCCTTTTAAGCATACCTAAAGAAAACTTGAATGTTTGGTCCCCAATATCTCATGGGTCCTTATTGGGTTAAACAACATATTACCATGGTTCACTAATATCTCCGAGATAGTCAAATGGTATTTGTCTACTAAGCTCATTTTCTATGTATGAACATGATTTTACTGTTGTTTTAACTACATCCCTGTCTTTGATTGTTTTTGAATTAGTCTTACTTGAATATTGATTTTTCAATTTTTCTACTGTACTCACGGATCCTTTGTTTATACTACGCGGATCCAAAGTTTTGGATCCGTGGGATCCGCGGGTTACCAACTCAGTTGGTGTGATTTGATTTTCATTTATCGTTTGACTTTCAAAATCACTTAAATGACCATTTTCCATAAAATCAGGCTTGAAGCTACCATGAGATGTTTTAAGAATTCTCATAGTGTCATCTACACAGTTTATGTGTTTATTGAATCTTTGAAACTTGAGATTTTGTTTTATGTATTTGCTTAGTGTGAGTTTATGTGACTCTAATTCAAGTTTTATTTCTTGACATGATGCACAACATTCAGTTACCATATTTTCTTCCAAGCTTTTAACTTTTTCTTTCAACTTATGTATTTTATTCATCAAGTATTCTTCTTTGGTTTTCAAGATCTTATTTTTACTTATGACGTTTATAATGAGCTTACTTAATCTATTGTGTTCTATATCTAATGTGTCGTATTCATTAAATATATATGAAGAGTCAGAGGATACCTTTTCTGTTATGTTAGCCGTACTATCCATTATGTTGTCTTTTAGCACATCTTTACTGTTGAAACTAGATCTGGCTATAGTGCTAGAAGCTATCCACTCCTTTATGCCTATAGGTATCACCGAATCTTTTTCAATTATTGCTAGATGAGCTTTGAGGTATCCTATGAGCTCGTCCAATGTCATCCTTGAATGATCCTTAGAATCTTCAATATTTGTTGCTTTAACTTTCCATTTTGGGTCAAGATCTTTCCTGTCAAAATACTTACTAGAAATGAATTCATCAGGAGCTTTAGGTGAAATATTGTGTCTAGCTAGATCTGAGTCTTTTGACATTTTAAAAATGGTTTTTCCGAACTATAAAAACTGTTTTTGAGGTCTGGTGATCTTTGCAAGGATTTCCCTTCTTTAAAGTTTTCAAAATCGATTTGATCGTTTCAAGTTTTAAAATACAGTTTATTTTAAAAATCTTGAGTAACGTAGCTCTGATGCCAATTGTAGAAAACTAGAAGGGGGGGTTGAATAGTTTTTACCGTTTCTTTTGTTTAATTTGTTAGTTCTGAGGAAACAATCACAAATTAAGTTATCACACAATATAAACTAGAGATAAAGAGATGAAAGATCAAACCACATAACACAAGTTTTTATAGTGGTTCGGTTTGCAAGAGATCCTTATCCTTGCCCTACTCCACTTCCTCGAGTTGCTTACTCGAGAGATATCTTTCACTAAGAAACAAACTCCCTTCAAGGTGGAGAAAACCTTTACACGTCGCTTACTTCCTTTTCCGGTACTAAGCTAAACACCGGGTTCTTTCACAAGGTAGAACCAACCTGACGTCGCCTAATTACTTTACCGACACTAAGCTAGATGTCGAGTTCTTTACACGGGTACAACCACTCCCTACTCTCTTTGTGCTTTGAGGACTAAAGCACTAACCACACTTACTGATCTAACTGATACAAATGACAAGAAACATTTAAAGTGTTTACACAGAACCTATACTACAACTTCATAACAGTCTGCTTGTTTGAAGCTTGTTAACTTGATCTTCTTTGCTACAAAAGAAACATCAATGATATATATAACTACTGTGGTTAGTAACTAAAGTGAATGTATGTGTTTTTTCTTTTCTAAGTGGATGATTAGATCAAATGCCAAGCCTACTATTTATAGGCAAACAAGGAAAGGCTCCTACGGATCCGGCGGATCCCTCAGAAGGGATCCGTCTTTGTATAGACTTGGATCCGCGGTATGACAGCTAATGTTGCATAAGAGATCTTTCCATATCCTTGTGTTGTCAAATCAATATCTTCCAATGTCAACTATATAACTTGAGTATCTAATCAAGATATCACACAATCTTACCAAGATTGTATTTGTGATGTATATCATGATGTCACTTTGTAACTTTTAAATTAAAGTTTCCATTAAAGGAAATATACATGTATATGTAATATAATGTTAGTGATCATGTTAAATAAAATATGTGTTTTGAAAAAGACTTTAACTAGTATTTATAATTTGCTTAAGGAATATACTTTGTGTTTGTCATGAACAAAACATTAAGCAAAGATCGTAAAATATAAATAACGTTTTTAGTACGATATTTGTATTAACATGTTGCTCTCCAAGCACATGCTAAGGAGGATGAGATGAATGGGTTGTTGATTGTTGAGAAGGATGAGAGCACAAGGCTTAAAACTGAACTGGATGAAGCGTTAAAGAGAGTGGCCTTAGTCGAGATAGAGAAAAAAGACTTGCTGAATTTTCTTCCCACCTTCATGAGAAGGCGTATGTAAGTGTTACCACGACTCAAGAACACATTCTTATCACGAGGTCCTTACCGAACATGAGAAACTGAACAGACGATCATTATCTCATTTCACACCATTAATTTATCCAATTCCTTGCTTTGCATACCATACGTAAACACAAATGTAGTATGAATTAATCACCTATTCAGCCTTCTTGAACCCACTTTGTTGGATATGTCCCCATTCGTATCATGTTGTTACTATTAGTAAGATATTCACTTTATTTGTGACTTTGTGTTTCGCCTTCTTCATAGTCCCAACTAAATTTGTTAGCTTATTATCTAATTATCCTATCACTGTATCCAAACTTTCCATATGTCAAAATGAATAACAAAGTTGTGATAGAACTCTTGCACAAAATATTCTGTCTTCCTGATACGTTTAATTGTAACCCATGAAAGGTTTTCTGTTTTTATAGTATGCGTTCTATAAAATGTGAAAAGTTAAGGGTACTATAATAATTAACTAATTTCAATTGGATTTTTGGAATCTTTACAGCTAATTAACTTCTTAGAAAAAGTAAATAGAGTAAAGTCCAAAATACATCCATGTGATTTGTCCCGTGTCTCGCTTTACACCCTCGTGGTTTTTTTTGGCACAAAACCATCCCTACGTTAGTAAACTCAGTCAATGAGGACTAACGGTGCAAATTATTTATCCGTTATCTCCTAACGGAAGAGAGAATATTTGCATCGTCAGTCCTAAGGACTAACAGTGCAATTTCTTTTTGGAAATAAATTGCATCGTTAGTCCTGAGGACTAACGGTGCAAAAAAATTTTGGAAAATAAATTAAAAGGGGGCCACCACCACAACCATCACCACCAACACCACCCGCCACCAATGCCGCCCACCTCCACCGCCACCACCCACAACCACCACCACCTCCACCAACCACCACCACCTCCACCAACCACCACCCACCGCCACCACCACCACCCATCGCCGCCACTACATCCACCCACCACCAACCCTTTGCACCACCGCCACCACCAACCCCCACCGATGGCGGTGCTGGCGGTGGTGTCCGTGGGTGGTGGTTGTGGTTGTGGTGGGTGGCGGGATGGAGGTGGGTGGTGGTGGCGGTGGAGGGTGGTGGTGGCGATGGTGGTGGTGGTGGTGGTTGTGGTGGGTGACGGCGGTGGAGGTGGGTGGTGGTAGCGGTGGGTGATGGTGGTGGTGGCAGTAGTGGCAAAGGGTTAGTGGTGGGTGGAGGTTGTGGTGGCGGTAGGTGGTGGCGGTGGGTGGTGGTGGATGGTGGTGGTTGTAGCAGTGGTGGCAAAGGGTTGGTGGTGGGTGGAGGTGGTGGTGGCGTGGGTGGTGGTATGGTGGCGGCAGTGGTTGTGGTGGGTGGTGGTGGGTGGCGGTGATGGTGGTGGTGGGTGGAGGTGGTGGTGGTGGTTGTGGTGGGTGGCGGTGGTGGAGGTGGGTGGTGGTGGCGGCGGTGGGTGGTGGTGGGTGGTTAAATATACTATAAAATCAGAAAATAAATAGGTTAAATATAATTTGTTTTGTTATAATTACGCCACTTGACACTTATTCTAGTGGTTGGCGCGTTCATTTTGGGGCCTCCGACCCGAGTTCGAGCCTTGTTGGCCCCCTTTTAATTTATCTTCCAAAAACATTTTGCACCGTTAGTCCTTAGGACTTACGACGCAATTTATTTCCGAAAAGAAATTGCACCGTTAGTCCTCATTAACTGACTTTACTAACGGAAGGATGGTTTTGTGCCATCTTTACTAACGGATGGATGATTTTGTGCCAAAAAAACCACGAGGATGTAAAGCGAGATACGAGACAAACCAAAGGGATGTATTTTGGACTTTACTCAAGTAAATATTTATTTTTGTTTAAGTTAAATAAAAATGACATGTAAATTTTGTGTTGCCATCCACAAATAACTAAAACTGAAAGTAGTATTTTGATTACAAATATATTTATGCCATTTCTAAAAAGTAAGTATGTTATACCATTTTAGTAGTTAATTAAAGACTGTGATTGTAATTTCGTTATTATTAGTTTAATATTTATCGTTTCGTGGAACACGGCATTATGAATTATTGTTTAATTTTAATTGGATAAAACTCAAAATGAACAAATGCATTGTTGAATATATGAGATGTTACTCTCACAAAAATATTGTTCACAAAATTATTACGACAATGTATAAACAACTCTTTTGTAATATGAAACAATGTCACTCAAAAATTCTTTATTTAAAAACTTGAAACACTTGTATTATTTTGTGAACCGGTACATTTCTCTACTACTTTGCTAGTGCCTTTATAGGCTTCATGTAAGCTATGTTTGGCGCGGAGCTTTTTGGAGTTTTTTTGGGTAATGAGCGGTGAGAATGAGCTTTTTTATTTTTGATGTTCGTTTGGTAAGGGAGCAATGAGTTGTAGCAATTTCTTAGAAAAACTTTTTTTCCAATTCTTCCTTTTGAAGCTGTGGATATTTACAAGAGCTGTGAATATTTACAGCTATGTTACCAAACGTTTTTATTTAAAAAACAGCTACTGCTCACTGCTACTGGTATTTTTACCAAACTAAGTCGTAGTATAACTATTACAATATGAAATGAATGACAACTTGGTCAAAGATCTACAATATCTCCGAGCCGTGAATCTTACCACATGCTTGTTGACTATATGTAGGAAAAAAACAAGTTGCATTTTTCTTCCTGAATGAAACATGTCTAAAAGTCTTCCCAACCATTCCTTTCTCATGTTTAATAGTTGTGCTTGTCTCCTTGAGTAAATGAATTCCTTCCTTTTCTTTTTGTAAAACACATTAGTTTACATGCATGTTTGATTACGGGATTTTTCTAACATGTGCCCTAAGGGTTCAATTTAAAAATGAGTCTTTTGATTAATTGATAAAATTCAAAACTGAACTTAATTTGATCAACGCTGCAATTATTCTATTCAGTTAGACCAAGAGTAGTGGGGTGTTGAAGTAGGCTTAGTTGCCCTTTCAACGCCCGTTGGTCCACCCCCATGGGGCGTTGAAGCCCGTTGAAAACTAAAAAAATCAACGCCCATTGATTGAACAACGGGCGTTGCTTTATTTCCTCCTGACAAGTTAACACTCTCTCATTGTTTAAAGTCAATAAAGTAGAGTTAAAGCACTGACAAGTAATTTTTTATATATATATATATATATATATATATATATATATATATATATATATTTGTTCTCATTCAACGCCCCAACCCATTTACCCCCAATTTTGCTTCAACGCCCTTCTTCTCTCACTGCCAAGTGTCATCATTTGCCCCAACCCACACCCAAAAATTCCAACACCACTACTCTAGGTCTTATAGGAATAAAAACAAGCTATACAAGTTTACTCAAATTACGAAATAAGAATAGCACGTGTTTATTAACAAAGATATCATTTTCTTACAGTTGTCACTACATGTGGGTAGGTGGACAACTTATTATTATAGTCGCAATCAGTCATGATTTCGGTTACATCACCCAACAATTGTTCTGTTAGATTTGTACATTGATTTTTTCTTTCATCGATACACCATAAACGTAACATGCCCTATTAAATAATGGGTTGTGTTGTTAATTTGTTATTGAGACCTGGCCCGCATATTTTGTATTTTTCAGCAACCTCCCTCTTTTTGACCATCTATTTACATTACAACACAGTTTTTTATCAGTTTTTATTTTGGGCCTGTTTGGTAGAGGCTTTTTGGAGAAGCTGTTAGCTTTTTATTACAAAAATAATCTCATCTAAACTAAGTAGCTCCGTTTGGATACATTAAATTCAAGCTTTTATTTCAAACAAATAGATCCTAAATGAAAAGCTTATTCATGAAGCTTTTTAAACATCTTTGTGTTGTTAAAACTTTAAATTACTGATATACCCTCCAAACATTTGTTTACAATTATAGATATGTCTTTTTATGTCATTTTACATCTTATAATTAATTTAACAGCTAACTTACCAAACACTTTTATTAAAAAAAAATATACAGTTTGTAGCTCATGTTAACAGCTTTGCAGCTTACAGCTTACAGTTTACAGCTTACAGCTTACAACTAATTTTGCCAAACATACCCTTTGTATTTTTTCCAGTATAATGTTTTTAATTTGTTAAACTTTATATTTATTGTTTCACACTTTCCGTTTCACAATTTTATAATATAAACAAAATTAAAAAAATTAAAAAAACCAAAAGCCAAGGGGTATAACTTGTAAAAATGAAGAGTCTTAATACCCCACCCCTTAAATAATACTAGACGATTACCGATGCATAACAACAAGATTTTATAAAGGCAGATAGTTGTAGCGATAAAAAAAATTATGAGTTATAAACGAAAAATAATAAAAGTTTGAGGATTTGGAGATTAAACATAATGTTTTGAAACCTGGTTCGACCCGTCCGGTTCCACCGGTTAAACCGATTTCAATCGAAAAAATGGGTCAAATAAAACCGGTTTTTATATTTTTGAAACCCGTTCTAACCCGAAAATTGGTTTTGTATATTTTTCCCGAAAATTGTGGTGTAAACTTTGACTAATTAGTATATACCTTAAATACATTTTAATTTAAAATTATTTCATAAGTTTTCTTAGATAGATGACTGAACTTTTAAAGTTTGAGCATGACTGAATTTTTTCATTTTTCAAGTTTGACCATTTTTTTATTTATAGTTAGTATAGACATGTTCCTATCAGTGATAATAAGGGAAGAAATGAAGGACGAAGATTATGAGATATATATTGGTACTAGCAAGGTATCTGCGTGTTGCGGCGGCGGGTATCCTAAATTTTTTTTTTCTGTAAATCAAATATTTTAGTTTATTATACTCTTTTTGACAATAAATTTACGGATATTAAGAATTTCATGTGACCTATTTTAACTCCTTAACTAAGGAATTTATTTTGTCTTTTTTAAAGCGATTCGTATAATATGAGTCCGTTTGGCCTGTGCCCGCTTAGCCCGTGCATGTTGGGCCCGTGGCCGTTCGGGCTTGAGCCCATTTGGCTCGTTGCTCGTTTGCGCTTGAATATTTGTATAATGTGTTTTATTATTTGTATTAGTGACATTTAATGCATGAATTGTGTTTAAGTTGGTTGTACAATATGTTTGATAATTTGTATTTCTTATGGAATGGGTGTTTTAATAACTGCATTAATTGTATTTATTAACCAGTTAATTAATTGACTATATTAAATATCTTGACTACATTAATAGCATTAAAGTGGTATTTTGTCTTTTTAATATGTGCATTAAAGTGGTATACATTATGTTTCTTGTCTTGTAAGTTAAAAAATTAAGAGTGATTATGTGCATTAAAGTGGTGTATATTATGCTTCTTGTCTTGTATGTCTTAAAATTAAGAGTGAGGTGCCTTCCTGCATTATATGTAGTATAGATAGATTATGGCTTTGAGGATGAATTATGAATAAAAATTAAGAGATAATAGCAATGCCTTAAAAATAATGTAACTTGAGTAATTTGCGTTTTATACCTATTTAATTATCTTTTAGCTATTCTTTTAGCTATTTAATTTGCGTTTTAGCTATTCTCTTAGTTCCCTCATCATATCACTTTAGTGGTTTATAACTTCATGACACCTTTTCTTAATTTTTGCGTTCCTTCAAGTCTTTAACCTTTTCTTATAAATACTGGTATAGGATAATGAATAAAAATCTGAGTTACCGTAGCAACTAGCAAAGGTACCTTTGACTTGAGAACTAAGAAATTGATAACAAGTATAGAAAAATAAATAAATAAAATAGATACAAATCATAGGAAAGGCCTGGAATTTGTATTGTTATGTTTTCTCTAAAATTTATAAAATGGCAAAAATAAAACTGAACTCAGCGTTTAAAAACAATTTAATAAAAAATACTACTTGTTATCAGATACATACTTGATCTTGTAAAAACCTACCCTTGTAAAAGAAACCTATAATTTTTATTATTTTTTCTAACTTTAAAGCTATAGAAATACTGAAGACAGTAATGAACTTACCCGCACATAAGACCACGACCCAGATAAAAATGAGTTCCTTGAGGGGGAAACCAGTTTGCATTCGTTTATCACGATCTACTTTGCAACCTGGGCAGTTTTCGTGGTATACTTGCTCCAAAAGCTCGTCTTTTAGTTCACTGTTACTTGTCATTTTCGATTCCAAACTCAGGAACAAATATCACCTTTTCTTATTGAAGAGCACGGTATCTACTTCTTATCCCACTGCCAAATACTTATGAATGGTTGGATGAAAGATTGATTTAAACAGTAGGAGTTTTTTCTCCGCCTTTAGTTCTTCCTGGAAGAAAATAGTTGGTGGAGAACAATTATATTATACAAAAAACTAAAATCTATGGTCCATTGTTAGTTTAAAGACATATTTTAATATGTATATGATTGGATTCGAACTCGAGGTTACGGAATTGAACATTTTACGTATGAGAATCGATGTTAAATAATTAATATATAAATAGTTATATTTAATTATTAAATCACAAATAAAGTAACTTATACATGAGGCAGTTATTAGTACGAAAACCAAACCTTTGGGGTGTTGGTTGCAACCGGTCGAACAAGAAAAGGAATGGTGGGGTCCGAGTGTCGATTTGTGGAACTTAAGGAGGTGATAGACTCTGACTTGGAGAACAAGTTTGAGGGCTATATAAACGCCCTATTAGCCTCACAAATCATGCGACAGACTCACAACCCTTAACTTTAGATATTATATATATATATATATATATATATATATATATATATATATATATATATAATATATATATATATATATATATATATATATATATATATATATATATACATATATATATATATATATATAATCTTTATTCAGTCGACATATTTGTCAATTCTCGAATAACAGATTTGATGTATATATTACTATAGTGCATACATTAATTGTCATATCAAGTTGTTATCATGTGTATGGCCTGATTCATGCATGAGAATAGTATACACATGTATACTCGGTGTATGCATAGAATAATATGATTATGCTTTATTTATTGTTTTATTCGATCCAACAGACACCAAAGGGTTTGACCCGTTTTATATTGTATAAAGCTAAACATTGTTTTATGCTTTATTTGTGATTTAAGAACTAGCATTCACATCGAATCGCTTATAGTACGTGTGTGCAAGAACGTGGTATTAACTCACTATAGTTAATATCTTGGATTGAATTACAAAACGGTAAGGGGTAATTTGTTAATCCACTTATAAACCCTAATTAGGGTTCTTGATCTCCATTGAAGAATACTTGAAGTTGATTCTTGTTTAGCTAGAATCAAATGTACGTTTACGTTTAAATTTGGTTAATTCTTATGAGTTAAATTGATCCTACGCTTCCGCATGTGTATGATGTTTATGTGTTTAATTTATGAACTTGTCATATTATTAAAATTCCAACAGTGGCATCACGAGCCGTTTAATTACCGAAACACATAAAAAATGAATCTTAGATTGTGTTTGTATGTTAATAGATTTTTAGGGTTTAAAAATCAAAACACTAATTTTTTTAAGGAGGGGGGGGGGGGGGGGAGATGCCCAAATTTTATAAAAAAAAAGAAAAAAAATTGTTTTGTTGTTTTGAAACCCTAATTGTAACATGCTTATGTGTTTAGTTGCGTATCTTGTGACTTGTGTTAATCCATGATGAAACATGCATGTTTGTCATGGATTATGATTGATTAATTGTTAAGTTGTTTTATCACATGTAATTTTTTATAGATCTAAAATTGGGAAAGACCTCAATTAAATATTAATGAATCTATTATGTGCAATATGGTATATATTTGCTATGACTAACGCAATCAATACGTGGATGCATGTGGCTCACTTACCTTTGTAAGTGATAGTCTTAGTTAAATATATGCATAATTAAACATAGAATGATTATTAATAGTTTTTATCAAATAATGTTTGCATGTGGCTATTTGTTTACATAAATTAATTGTTAAGTTATGTGCGTTATTTAGTTGTTTATTTTTATTATTACTTGTTTTTTGTTTAATTGCATGACACGTTGTAAAAAAAAAAAAAGTAATTTTTGAATAGAAAATAAAGGACTAAAAAATGGTGAAACTTGATGTGATAAATTATGAATCTTGCAAAGCCTTATGTGCCGATAGTGGTTCGCTTCGCACGGTAATTTGCTCCCAGGCGAGACTAGCAAGGTTATAATTTATAACATGTTTTTAAGACTTAAAGTCATAAACTTTTAATTGAGTGATGAGTTTTTGTACCAATAGTAAGAACGGCTCACCCAGTTTTGACAAACTATAAGAGGGGTTTAAGGAGGATTGACATTAAATTGTCAAACCAAAAGAGACGCGTTTTTAATTGGCACTTGTGCTGACGTTTGTCAATTCCACGTGCCACTTTGTGGTAATTATCCGAATAACTTGGGTCTTTTGACTCATGCAGTAGTAGGATATAGTGGGCGATAATTGTAGGTAATTCTTTGATTGGTGAACCCAATACATCAATTAAAACTTTGTTGATTTAATCTTAGCTTAAATTGGTAAATAAAAAGGTTTTGAAAAACTTATGATACGAAGATGTGTGCATGCTTCTTCGTACATATTTTGATTGACACATCAAAATTAGTACCCTTAAACTTAAGTTTATGTCATCTAATTATAAGAAACACTTGAAGTTGTAATTTAGCTTAAGTGAGACCTTGACTAGATTACAATGACAAGGTAAATTTCCATGGTTACGTGAGACCGTATATGGAGAATTTGCAGTTTCTAAATTAGACAACTTAATTAAGTTGTTAGTGAGACCTAGAAACTTAAGGCATGAGATGGGATGAAACATGCTTACTTTGCAAAATGAATTTGGCAAATGTAAATCCCATAATGATCTAGGAATTGGAAATTGTTTGCCAATTATTGTTCGACAGATTACCATATTTTATACTTTCATTACTAGCAGATCAACTGATGTAGTGAAATTATGTAAATTTGGATCCTAGTTTTCAAGAAAATTCAATGGTTATATGAATATTTCCTTGGGTATTTTATTTTCTTGAAAAGTTGTATTATCGAAAATACTAAAATTGAATTTTGTAAATTCTTTTAAATGTATTAATGCAACATTAAACCGTAAACATGGGTTATTCTTTTATTGGTAAAATTGATCTACACCCATAGGGGTTTTTGGCTATAGTCAACTTTACTAAAAGAACAAACCTAGTCTCCTTTCCATGAGAGAAGAGTGAAACTCAATCCTATTCCTTTTCATAAATGAGAAAAGTATAATAGGAACATTAGAATTGTCTAAATTCTAATATAACTCATAGCAAGCTTTAATAGTTAAGAGAATTGCACATTTTTATTTTCCATAGAAATTTCATCACCCTCATTCGGCGATTAAATTCTTTTGTAACAAATATGACATTTGGTTAACTGGAAAAATTATAAGTTATTAAATTAGAAGCCAGACTGCTTACCGCAAAAGGTAGTAAAGGCAAACTATGATATTTTATCTAGTTATTGTTCCTTTAACCCTTTAGAGGTACTACATACCATTGTGGGGATGATAGACCTATTAAAAGAAGAAATTGCATGCCCAATTTTCAAGTTAATTGTATTGATGGATAGTCCATTATCTACATAGTAGAATACACTCTTTGAGTGCCTAAGTAATTGTTACGTATGAGCCTTTAAAGATATAGAAAAGTTAAAAGCAGGATATTTGTTTTCACTGGTTATGAAACACTTACAATGTTGTCAAATCCAGTGGGAGCATTGAATCTTATTACTGAATAAGGGATTATTGTAATGTTCTCTAATTCAGTGGGAGCTACAAGCTTTATTGTCTTGGTAGTAACCCAGATTATCTTTTGAATGTCTCAAGATAATTACCATATATATAATTTGGCGTCGACTTTTGCTACAGTCGTCGTAGCAGTGTTGGGCTCCGTTTTGGGCTCTGGGCTCCCGGTTTTCTCCTTTGGTTTGTCCCTTCGCTTCTTTTAGCCATAGTCGGCTTCTAACAAACGATAGAATTCGCTGGAGATTTATACGTGTCTCTTCACTGTGCTTTTCTTGGTACCTGTGTAGATCTGCTTCGTCGCCTTTGATCGGCTGCTGCTGTGATTTACCTTTGCCGGAGGTCGATACGTTTATGGTTTCTGTGGTTTGTCTATTTACTTCTTACGATCTACACGTTCATGGCTTATCGATTTATTTATTTGGTTATTTTTTTGATGTTCAGCTTTGGAGGTCCTCAGGATTGTTGTCGCGCCGGATCAGAAAACGTTAGGTTTGTGTATCTGTTTGTTTGTTTTACTTTTTTTTTTTTTTTTTAGTTATTTGTCGTCAGCTGTGTCGCTTGCCATTAAGTAGTTGTAATTATTTGTGTCGTTTGTCGTATGTTGTTGTTTGTGCTTAGTTATACCGGCTGATTTGTGAACATCTGTGCAATCTATGCTTTTGTTTGGTTTGCCATGTATAATTATGCAAATCAGTCATCGCCTTATCTGTATATGTCATTGTAATAATTTTTGCACTTTGTCATTTGTTTATGTAATTTGTCATGAGAGTTAAAACCTAAGAAATCGGAATAAAACTTTGGCCCATAACTAAAAAACATAGTTATTTGTTGAGTGGTTGTCATCAGAGTGAAAACCTAAGAAATCGGAATAAAACCTTGCCCCATAACTAAAAAATATAGTTATTTGTTGAATATGAGGACTAAGAGTAAAGGTGTCCGTAGAAATAGTTATAAACGATCGTTAGAAGGAAACGGGTCTGTTGGCTGTGATCTTGGTGAGGGGCTGCTCCCTGGTGGTGTTATAGATGTGGCTGCTGATTTACATGCTAATAACGGTGGCGGATTTCTTATGATTGACACGCCTACTTCAGTTTGTGAAAGTATAATGCTTCCTTCATGTGATCTTGCTGAATTCATGTGTGTTGACGATTCCTTACGCTGTAACGATCCCTTGGAACATAACTCCGTTGCTATCAATGCTGCCCCTGCCATGCCTACAAAATCTTCCAATGGTGTATCGATTACTGAACTTCGTCAGGACTGTCTCCGTGCCTTTCCGCTGTCTGCAACTAACGACAGAAAAGGGAAACAAAATATGGAACGTATCCCACTGTCAGCAGCAACTGGTACTGTGTCTTTTTTTTTATTGTTGTTTCTTTATATTTGTATTTTGTTCGCCTGTATAATTATTTACCTGCATTTGTTATTTGCAGCCTCATATCATGTTGGTATGCCTGTTTCAATGCATTTGGAAACCACCGCGTCTTCTGGTAACGTCCTGTATCTTTTATTTTTCAGTTTCATTTTTCAACGGTCGCCTATCTTTGCTTACGCTGCATTTTTTTCCATACGAGATATGTCAGCAGATATATGCCCGCGTGCGGTTTCTAATACTGGTGGTGGCTTCCTAACAGTTGATATGCAAACTTCGTTTTGTGAGAGTATAATGATTCCTCCATGTGACATTGCTGAATTCATGGATAGTGACACTTCTTTGTATTATACCAACGACGATGTTCTTTCCACAATTCCTGCCAGATGTTCTAATGGTATATCAATTAATGAGCGCCATGAAGGTTATCGATGTAGTGTCTCAGATCGAACGGCTATTGCTGGAAAAGGAAAACAGAAGGTAGATGATGTATCACCGTCGGCAACAACCGGTGCTGTACATTTTCTTATTGTCATTTGTATATATCTGTATTCTATTGCTTTTAACACTCTTTTTTTTTTCTTCTGATTTTCCTTCCTCTGTCTAACTTTAACTGTTTGCCTTCACAGTTGAACCTGAACCTACTACTGGTGCATCTTCTGCCTATAATACGCACTTTCAAAATATGGCCTCTGCTGCTGCTGAGACTTCTCAAACATCTACAATTCCTGTATCAGGTTCTAGGCGAGCAATAAGAATACAAAGAGCTACCGTTAGTCGCCAACACACAGGTAGTATTAATTATGTTTTATTGCTATATAAAACTTTTGTCTGTGAATAACATTTGTTGTTCTTTTTGCAGTTGAACCTGCCCCTCCTCCTGCTGCATCTTCTAACTATAATCCGCGCTTTCAAAGCCTGTCCTCTATTGCTCCTGACGGTTCTCAAATGGTTACAAATCCTATATCGACCGCTAGGCGAGCAGCAAGAACACAAAGAACTGGTATTAACCGCCAGCGTGCAGGTACTATTAATTGTGTTTCCTTGCTATATGGCATGTTATTTTGTGTTTGTTTTATTCCTTTTAACCTTCATTTTTATATAGGTTTTTCTTTTTTTTTAATGACTTTACAGGACCACCAGATGCATATGTGTCTTTAGGGCCATGTAACAGGGTCTGTCGTCATTGCAAAGCGCTTTTTTGGTTTGAAGAAAGGATCAAACATGGAAGCCGTGCATCCCCTACCTATCACAGATGTTGCATGGGTGGTCAAGTAGTTTTGAGACATCAATCCGAATACCCTGCATATATGAAGCAATTGTTCACAGACCGGCATTTCATGGAGAATGTCAGAGCTTATAACTCGATGTTTGCTATGACTTCGTTAGGAGTTCAAACTGATGAATCGGTAAACAGAGGTCGTGGCCCGTATGTGTTCAAAATATCGGGCCAGATTTATCATTGGATAGGTTCTCTTTGTCCGGCTGAAGAAACTGATCCACGTTTCTTGCAGTTATACATCTATGATACACAAAATGAAATTCAGAATCATTTGATCCATTTTGAAGATGCCGGTCAAAATTTAAGGGCAGAAATTGTTAATGGGTTGATTCAGGTCCTGGATCAGCACAATGAGTTGGTTCGGTTATTTAGGACGGCAAGAAACCTACTGAATGCTGAAGACATTCCTGATTTCAAGATACGCTTATTTGCAGTCAAAGGTTCGCGACAGCATGAGCTGCCTTCTGGCGATTCAATTAGAGCTATTGTTTATGAAGGAGGTCCTGATACAGGCACTGAGTTTGATATCGTTATTCAGCAACGTTCAAGCCAACCACAAAGAGTTAGCAAATTGCATCCTTGCTATATGTCATTCTAGTTTCCTCTAATTTTCATTTTCGGTGAAGATGGTTTCCACCTTGGCCTACGTTTATGGAACCCGGATACTCAAGCAGTGGACCAAACGAAAAAGACGTCAATGAAGATGTACTACGCGTATCAATTGCATGATCGCTTTCAAGAATATAGCCTACTGACACGGTCCGGAAGGCTCTTTCAGCAGTATGTAGTCACAGCTTATTGTAGTGTGGAGCAGTATCGGTTAGATTACATTCGTGACCACCAGAATGATATCAGAAACGATTACCTTTCAGGAGTCTATGATGCAATTGCACGCGGTGATCGGAATGGTTCGGATGTAGGGATGCGGACAATCCTTCCTTCATCATTCGTCGGTGGCCCACGCTATATGTACAACCACTATCTTGATGCACTCGCGATTTGCCGAGTTTATGGAAACCCATCTTTCTTCATCACATTTACATGCAATGTCAAATGGCCAGAAATTACGGAATATATGGAGCAGTTTCCGCACGTTAATGTTGCTGATAGGCCAGATATTGTCGACCGAGTTTTCGAACAGAAAATTCATCTGCTGATTGCATATCTCCGTGACGGAAGACCATTTGGACCAGTTGCAGCGAGTAAGTTTCAGTTTTTATTAGTATGTAACTATACATCAACCCTGTACATTGTATCTGACCCTATTTTTATGTTTAACTTTTCAGTTTTGTA
The DNA here is from genome assembly GCA_021014915.2 of Artemisia tridentata subsp. tridentata. Classification (NCBI taxonomy): domain Eukaryota; kingdom Viridiplantae; phylum Streptophyta; class Magnoliopsida; order Asterales; family Asteraceae; genus Artemisia; species Artemisia tridentata. The sequence goes on from CP139505.1 coordinate 42,343,835, forward strand.
CACGGTTGAATTTCAAAAGCGTGGGCTGCCACATTGTCATTTGTTGTTGTGGATAAAAGAAGCTTCAAGAGTCCACTCACATGCAGATATCGACCGATATATATCGGCTGAATTACCTGGTAGACACGTTGACCCAGAAGGTTATCGAATAGTTACCGAATTTATGATGCATGGTCCATGTGGCATCGCAAATAGATCAGCGCCATGTATGAAGGCAACTGATTCGTGCACAAAAGGATTTCCTAAACCGTATGCTGATGCTACTTCTATTGACAAAAACGGCTATGTACATTATCGCAGGCGGCCTTCGGGAGACATTGCTACTGTCCAAAACGTCGAGTTGGATAATAGCTATGTCGTGCCATATAACATGATGCTTCTTACCAGGTTTTATGCACACATCAATGTAGAATATTGTGAGCAGACAACGTTGATTAAATATTTATTCAAGTATATTTCAAAAGGCACAGACCGAGTTGTCACGCAGATAACAAGATCCACTAGAACCACGCCTTCAACAAGCCAGGCACCTGCAATTAGAATTGATGAGATAAGCAATTATCTAGATGCAAGATACATTGGTCCACACGAAGCCTGTTGGCGATTGCTAGGATTCGATATTCACTACAGAGATCCGCCTGTCCAAATACTAGCTGTTCATCTTCAAAATATGCAACGTGTAACTTTCAGAGCAAATGAAAGTCTAGAGTCTGTTGCTGAAAATCCAACTAACAAGAAAACCACCCTAACACAGTGGTTAGACTTTAATTCTCGGTCTACACTCGGTCACCATCTAACGTATCTAGACTTTCCTTCTGAATTCGTTTGGAATCTTGCTCAAAAGTTTTGGTCACCTAGACGAAACCTTAACAAGCCTTCAATTGGTAGGTTAGCATACATACATCCTAGCGCTGGCGATTTATATTACCAAAGGCTTTTACTTTGCCACCAGAAGGGCTGTGCATCATTCTCTGCCATACGTACAGTCGAAGGCCGCCTTTATCCAAGTAATAGATCAGCGTGTGAAGCAATGGGTTTATTAGCAGATGACGGAGAATGGTCGCTTGCTCTTACAGAAGCAGCCTTAACAGCTACAGCAGCAGAGATACGCCAGCTGTTTTGTCAAATTCTTATCTTCTGTGATGTTACTAATCCAGTCTCTCTTTGGAATAAGCACTGGAAGCTTATGAGTGATGATATACCTGCAATCTTATCACACCTGTTCCAAATGCCCCGAATTACCTTCACTGATGAAGAACTGCAAAATGGTGTCCTCTACGAGCTGGAACCTATTCTTAGGTCTCACGGCAAATCGGTTACAGATTTTGGTATCCACCTGCCTGCACGGCGCCTGCTACAGATTCTGCGAAACAGAACAGTTATGGAAGAGCGAAGCTATGATACAGAAGCTATGGCTGCTGAAAGAGATCGTTTGGTACCAAATCTCAATACTCAGCAACGGCAGCTGTTTGATGCTATTCTCGAAGGTGTAAGAAATAACAGACAAAAGCTAATTTTCGTATATGGTTACGGTGGCACTGGAAAGACTTTTGTATGGAAGAGCATAATCTACACCCTACGAGCAGAGCGAAAGATAGTTCTTGCAGTGGCTTCTTCCGGGATTGCTTCATTGTTGTTACCGTCAGGGCGCACTGCTCATTCAAGATTTAAATTACCACTAGATGTGACGAACGAGTCTATGTGCACTATTAAAAAACATACTCAGCTGGCTGAGTTACTGATACAAACAGATTTGATAATTTGGGACGAGGCGCCTATGAATGATCGCAAATGTTTTGAGGCCCTTGACCGGACCTTGCGAGATCTATTGGATACACCAACAGCTCTTTTTGGCAATAAATCAGTGATCCTCGGTGGAGATTTCAGGCAAACTTTACCAGTAAAGAAAAAAGGTACAAAACATCAAATTATTTCCTCATCTATCACTGAATCATATCTGTGGAAACATTTCAGAGTTCATCTGTTGACTGAAAATATGCGCCTGAAAAGAACAGAGACACCTTCCCATCAATTGGCCGCAACTGCAGCATTTTCTGAATGGTTAGTCAACATAGGGAATGGTGTTATTGGTCAACCAGATCAATCAGATCCCCAAGATACCTCATGGATACATATACCCGATATGTATTGTATTCCAGATAGTAATGACGCAAGGATGCAACTTATACGATTCATATATCCTGACACCATTCTTCAATCACCAACTGCTGAATCCTTGCAAGAAAGAGCAATTGTTTGTCCAAAAAATGATGTCGCTGACGCTATTAACTCAGATATCCTGCAAATGTTATCTGCTCCCAGCCATGTATATACAAGTAACGATGAAGCTATACCACGCGGAAATGACGGAGGAGCCACAGAATTGCTATATCCAGCAGAGTACCTTAACACGCTATCATTCACAGGAATTCCGCCACATAAGCTTGAACTCAAAATAGGTGCCCCTGTTATGTTGCTAAGAAACTTGAATTTAACTGGAGGTCTTTGTAATGGAACACGCATGATCGTAACACAGATGCTTGCTAAAGTAATCGAAGTCAGAATTGTTACCGGTACTCGCATACTACAAAAAGTATTTCTTCCTCGAATTCTCCTGTTCAACAGAGACGAACATCTGCCGTTTATATTCAAAAGAAAGCAGTTCCCAGTCAAAGTGTGCTACGCAATGACCATCAACAAAAGCCAAGGGCAGTCACTCAACAAAATCGGTGTGTACTTACCAGAACCCGTTTTTGGACATGGCCAGTTATACGTTGCACTTTCAAGAGCCACATCTCCTGACGGCCTAAAAATCCTCATCAAAGATCAGCTCAACAGACCACCGAATACAACAAAAAATATCGTCTACAGGGACTTTTTAGAAACCATTATCAGAACCCAGGTCTTATTCATAACAAACACATTGCACATATTCTTTCACATTCCTGTATTAGTGTCTATGCATATCACTCAACTACAGATACAGCAAACAAAATATATTATTCTAATACTTAGACGTTGTATAAGCCTGAACCAAACAATAACTTTCTGTCGAAGAAATATAAGATCAGTTCTATTTTTACATGTTTTCTTTGCTTACCCTATTACTGATTAGCACATTACTGGCACCATCTACTGTCTATTATGTTGCTATTTGTTACATGTAACATCTATTATGTTGCTATATTTCTTACCTGTATTTTTACAAATTTTCTCCCTTATTACTTACTCGCAAAAAACTGAACAATGAACCCACCTAGGATCCAATAAACATATATTGCTTCCTGATCCTATTGCACATGTCAGTAAACCCATATAGGATCAGTTATACTTTTAGATGTTTTCTTTCGTTCGCCTATTACTGATTACCACAGGTAACTAAACACATATAGGGTCCCATTGATATTCTTACAGATTTTGTTACCTGCTGTCAAAACACCAGTTCACTGTAACAAAAAATCAGGCACAGACTTTGCTACATTTGATTTACCAACTGTATGTCCAGTCCTATAGACAGCAAAAGAAACCATACCTACAAAGACTTCTTTTGTATCCACTTAACAACACACCAACCAGTTAACCCACACAGAATCTAATAAACAGATACTGTCACATCTGATTCCCTTATCTTTCTGATGCAACCGCTTGCAGACGGTAATATATTGGTAAACCACAGGTAAGCAAACATATATACAGTCAGTTCTGTTTTTACAGACTGAACTCATATATCATCTTATTTTAACCCTTGCAGATTGTATGTATGTTAATTATATTGTGACAGATTTTGTTAGCTACTGTCAAAAGGCTACCTCAATGAACCCATATAGGGTTGCACACATTCAAAGGGCAGGTGACTACACCTATATACACTCTTATCTCTTATTTTAACCCTTGCGGATTATATCTATCTTAGCTATTTTGTGACAGATTTTGTTACGTACTGTCAAAAGGCTACCTCAATAAGCTATATTGTGACAGATTTTGTTACGTACTGTCAAAAGGCTACCTCAATGAACCCATATAGGGTCACACACATTTCAACGTCATGCTTATACTGATGAGAAATCAGACACAGATTTGGCTACGTCTGATTTGCCAGTTACATCTACAGTCCTATAGACAAGAGAATAGGCCCACCCTTTTATGATGTTCTAAGAATGGATACCTTCAGACGCATCTTTCGCATGTAGTTTATGAAGACCACAACCATATATTTCTTCCCATGTAATACCGATACATTTTTCGAACCAAGGTAAACATATACTAGACTGACTCCTGCTAATACCAACTCTCATATGTTGCTTTCTTGGATACAGTTTATTGGCAATGCATTTTTTCTGACAGCTACCTTTTCTTAGCTACTACACCTATTTTAATATGATCTCACCTATCACTCCATCATTATAATACAGGAAAATGTCGCATGATACTTCAGTGCCAACAATAACAAGGTCTGCAGGAAAAAGACCAGCAACAGATCTTGAAATCGTTGGAGTTGCTAATCTCAAACCATCAGACGTAGCAAAAGCAATATGCGTCAGAGTATATCGCAAATGGACAGTTACAGATACCAGAGGGATTAAACAACCAACTTTGAACGTTATATTACTTGATCAGCAGGTTGCATTACTCTATATCATGCCTTTTAATACGCATTAAATTTCCGATTCCTAATATTTGTCTTTCTCCTTCATATTATAGGGTGGCGCCATACAGGCAAACGCGGAAGGCCGCGAAAAAACAAGATTTGATAACATCCTTCAAGTCAATGCTGCATACACAATCACAGGATATGGTCTTCTAGACACCAAAAAATGGATGCAGACATTACCTAATCACTTCACTTTGATATTAGGGCGGCTCACCAATGTTCAGCCGTATACTGGAACCAGCTTTCCACTACATCATTTCAACTTTGCCACATACACTCAGCTACATGAGCGTGCAGACAAAAACAATGTCATACTAACAGGTACAGATTACTATTAATAACACTCATACAATACAAAATACTATAACTGCACATTATGTCACTGCAGATTACATAGCATGTGTCCTTTCTGTTGGTGGTATCCGTGAACCAAAGGCACCCAGCACAAAACAAACTGTCTGGAGAGACATCATGCTCCGTAACCTAGAGTAAGTTAATCATATGAACTACTTTTTTGAATAACACCCGTTTATACGTACTATTTTTTTAATGACAACCATTCTAAATAACACCTCGCTAACATATTTTCCCATATGCAGAGGAGACACTGTCAGATTCACTCTTTGGAATGAGAGAGCTCACGAATTTAGCATCAGTGCCTATGAAAAAGAACCTAAACCAACCGTTATGGCTGTCACTTCATGCTGGGTGAAGACATACAAAGGTACCGCCGTTTCCACAGACCCACATTGCAAAATATTAAGATAATAGACTCTAACAAAGCCACAAACAAATGCAGGTTTGCAGCTATCAAGCATACCCGCAACTTACTACTATTTCAACCCTCCTATTCCTGAAACAGATTACATACTAAGCATGTCAGTTACTCTCCTTCTCTTATAACACATTCGCCTAATTTTTTTAGCATCAAACTAAGTTAAAATATCCTTACAGGTACGAACAGTTGCTCCCGCCACCGGTCATACAGAATGTGCGCACATACAGCTACGATAACATAGAAGATGAAAAGAAAAGAAACAGAGTTACAATAGACGAGCTTCTGCGGGAAGATCCAAGAAATCAAACAGTCAGTACTTCTATCAAGCTTGCAACTACTAGCTTTGTATTTGCCATGTACCTATTTTAATATGTAACTACCTGTTACAGAATGTTAGGTTCACAGTTGTTGCAAGAATTGAAGAAGTCGTTGTTGGCATACCATGGTTCTACCGCAAATGCCATGACTGTAGGCGGAAAATCTATGATGACCGCCCACATTCACAGTGTGAGGCACCAGCTCCAACACAGCCGAATGATTACAGGTACAAATAAGCCAACACAGTTTATAAGCGACAAAAAAAACCCTCTTAATATTGTCTAATAAACTCACCTATTATTAATACCTATGCAGTTATTCCTTTAGACTGCTGATTTCCGACAGCACTGGAATTTTGACGTTAACATGCTTCAGTAATGAGGTACATTCAATAGTCACAGAAGTCAACAAAGTTGTCTCAGAAGAAGGCTACACCGATCCATACACAGTCCCGCCACATTTAACAGCCCTCGAAGGAACCACACATTTGTTTCAGCTGCACTTTTCGCCAGATTCTACAAATCAATATCAGAGTTATGTGCTTGACAGCGTTATGGAAACTGGTCCGCATCTGCTACCACCAACTGAACAAAACATTCCCTTGCTAACAGAAGCTGAAGCTGAATCACCAACTGACGAAGGTTGTAATTTCACAAGCTGTTGTCTGTTTCATGCACTCGGTAACTTTTTTTCGCATGATAACTAACTGAACTCTGTCAGGTACTACTTCTGAACCTCCGGTTACCCCTGCTTCACCTGCAATTTTACAAACAAGTACTCCTACTACAATAGAAGCTACCAGCCATTTACAAGGGCAGGCAACAAAGACAGAAGTACTCAGGACATCTGCTCGAAGAAAAATCTTAACAGATAACAAGCCAGAAGAAACAAGCACCGCAGCAAAAAAACCAAAACCAACTATCCGTAAATGACTAAAAATCCATGTACTGCACTTTAATAACATCTTAACTTTTGTATGCTTCTAAACAACATCTAAACTACTATCGCCTGTAATATAGCACTAGAGTGCTGTTACTTTTTATTGCAGTATTTTATATATGTGTTGCTATGTATCGCTGCTCCGCCGCAACGCGGCGGTTCGCAGCACATCTCGTTACTTTCCAATTGTAGGCACTTATGTTTTTTTTAAGGTTAGTCACGTACGTTTCCTTATTAGACAGTGAAGTCCTACATTTACTTGCTATATTAATATCTATGACACAAATCATATTGATCACATAAACAAACGTGTGTCGTGTTGTTTATCTGCTACATGATGTTGTTCCATGCACAAGTGGGAGAAATCTTATAATTGTGTGCAAGAAACAACACATAGAAATATGATTTAAAGGATTGTCTTGACCGCAAGGTAAGAAACTAACGTTCTAAATATGACTAATACACAATCTAATTCAAGAAACAATTGGTGTTGAAATTTAGCTTAAGTGAGACTTTGACTAGATTGCAATGACAAGGTGAATTTCCATGATTACGTGAGACCGTACATGGAGAATTTACAGTTTCTAAATTAGACACCTATTAAAACATGTGTCAATATTAACAAGACTACTTCAAATTTGAATATTTATGTATTCTTGGAATGTCATAAATAAATGAAGTAATAAATTAACTTGAAATTACTATTGAAACCAAATTGTGGTGTTCATGATTACTTTAGTTATACATGTTTATACTTTATTGTAAAGTTATAAATATGAAGTCTTTTAATTGTTACATGACTTATTATAATATAAAGTAAGACGTTAACTTGTTATGTCTTCTTTATTAAGACATATACAAGAAGTCATTGAGTTGATCAATGATTTATAATGTATAGTGGGATTATAACAGTTTATGTCTTCTTGTTGAGACATGGACATGAAGTGACTTAGTTAAAAAGTACTTGTGTTATAAAGCATGCAATTGGCTTGAAAAATCTATTTCACCATTGAGTTGACTTAGTTGGTAAATAGGTAAGCCAAAAGGAGTATAAGTTTATCTTACATATTGTTAGATTGTCTCACAATATTAGTTCTAATGAAATACCACAAGTTTGTGGTGTGTTCAGTTAGGAGAATCAAACTCTATTGGTATCGTTTGATTAAAGATAACTATAACTTCTTTTCTTCCAAAAGTTATCAAGGTTAGAAAATTGAGTATGGATTGTATATACTCAATAAGACTCCAACCATTAATAAGACACCAATTATTATGGAATGTGATGAATCACATTAAGTCTTAAAATGAAGTTCTGAATTTGTTAAACTTCTGATGAAGCTAGATATTAACAAACTAATATCAGGAACTGTCAATGTGTATTTGTAATGTCCCAAAAGAGAACAATTTGGTGTTGCTCTACTTGCTAAGTATTTATAGATAGTCTATAAATTGCAAAAGGCAAGTGGGAGTTTTTATCTTGAAAAGATAAAATTACAAAATACATAATCTTCTAAAAATACACTAGTGAATGTCATGATGAGGTTAAATTTGTTAATGTTAAATCTCAAGATGATGAAATTCTCATTCATAGATCCGCAAGGATATCTCAAATATTTGAATAATATGCTGAGGATTATGAGTTACAGGATTATGGTAAACCTGTTGATCATTAAGATGAATTGCAAATATTGAATTTGGCAAATTACTCATACTATGAATGTTAAGATGTAGTCCATAAAGATAATTAGTTTTTGGAAACTTAGTTTATCTTGAACTCTATAGTTAGATTATAGAATGAAGATGAGTTTCTTCAAAGGGAATGAAAATCCTAGAGGTTTAAATCTTTGAGTAGAAATCATATGGACAATTTTGTAAACATATTTAATGCATGTCTTATGACAAGATTATTAATCACACTTAAACAATTAATTGTGATTGAATATTCTTTCTAGGCACATTAAATGTATAAAGATTATGATTGTCATCCTTAGTTTCATTAATATGAAATTGACAATGGAATATCAAAACTCTTTCTTGATTAATTACTTGTGCGAGGACGATAAGTAATCAAAAGGAGTATTTGAATTCAAATAATCTTTGGAAGTGTACAAAGTGCAATAATTTATGAATGGATTAATGCATGCATCTAGGAGATATACTTATGTTTAATTATTAAATCCAAGTTTTGATTTATAATTAAAATAAGATAATTCCTTAGTATTCCTGAAAGCTAGTGGGAGTATTATGTTTATTTTCTTATTTCATATATGTTTTATAACATATAGGAAGTAACATTCCATATACGTTAAATCTTAAGTCTTAGTTTGGAATGAAACTTCACTTGAAGATTTAGGAAATAAACATACAACCTTTGAATATATATTTATTGTTATAAACATAAGAGGTAAAATAATTAATTCTAATAGAACATGATATATTATTAGAAAGTCTAAATGGATACATATCTTTGAAAAGATATAACATGAATGAAATCTAAGTTTGACACAAGGATTTTTCATGTACATCATGTTATTTGTTGTATCATGCTTGGATGAAAGATGATTTGACAACATTGATATCTAATTGAAAGTTATTAGATAACTAAGTATAATGAATATGGTTGGATATAGAATTACATCATCAGCCTGGAATTGCTCCTAGATTCTAAGTATAAACAATATGGCAAATTGTTGCGTAATTGTTATAGCCGACAAATCTTGAAAGATTGGAAGGCATCAAACATTACACAATGGATATTAAGTTTACGGATTTTTAAAGAGCATATTGTTGTTTATATACAATAATGCTGATTTAAATTGAGATGCCACTCAATACTAGTCATGGTAGGATTTCATCCTTGATTAATGGCCATATAAACTAGTTGTGCTCAACTAAGAGTATAGTTGCATTATACATTAAAGAATTAGAATGATTTAAACTATAAAAGGTTTGAAAGTTTAATTGTCATAAATTGGTGGTGGAGGATGTCACGCATTTTATGAAATATTATGTGGCAATATCAAGATAGTTGAATGCACACATACAAGAACTTCACTAATTGAATTCTTGAAATAAGTATTCTCAAAATTCCGATAGATCAAAATTAGTTGATTTATGTCTTGTCAACAAGTATGATTGACATGACTTGAGGCATAATTCATTAACTAGAATTATCATGCATTGATCTATTTAGTATTAGGATAAGGGATGTTAAGCAATTATTATTTACAATGAATTAAAGTACTTGGTACGTTTGTTTTCATTAATAATAGAATGTATCCTATATTTGCATGTTTAAATCCGTGAATAACTTATGTTATTCTAAATAGTCCGTTGTCGATCAATGATATGGGAATATCATTGAATTAAGACAAATCTGAGTTTTGGTAGAATATATATGAAAGTATATTAATGCGTTGACATACCAATTTCACATAATATTCAATGAATTGAATATATGAGTTATCCCAACCGCATGATTGTACTTTATGCATCTTGTTATCAAGTAAATCATGAATATTTATCCTTAGACTTGAGATACCAGAGAACTGTCATGGATGTAGTGCATTTCTGTGAAGCAATTTACCGCTATACGTAACTGGTAGCTATAAGGATTGTTTTCAGAAGTGTTGCAAAGTTCATGGGTTTTGTCGTTTTGCTTGTAGTCAAGAAAGAATTTGTTCCTTCAAATTCGTTTTGAAGTTTAATAATGTTGGGCCCCTCGTAGGGTTGACAAGATGTTTACATGGCCATGCTCAAGATCTATCTGGAATATGTTCGGAAGATTTGGTAATCTTGCTCAATCACAAACAATGAGAACAGAATAGTTAAATAAAGGAAAGACTAAGATCCATATCCTTATTTAACGTGGTATTAGAAATCAAATGATAAGTATGATGATGAATCATCAAAAGGTTTTTCCAGAAAACCTTACTCGAGCTATACTGGGGGCATTGGCGTGTTGCTAGATGATAACCAATGTCATTACACTATTAAGATCTGTCCAAGTGGGAGCTGTTAGTTTATGGACATATTTTAATATGTGTATGACCGGATTCGAACTCGAGACTACAGGATTGCACACTTTACGTATGAGAATCGATGTTAAATAATTAATATATAAATAGTTATATTTAATTATTAAATCATAAATAAAGTAACTAATACATGAGGGACTTATTAGTACGAAAACCAAACCCTTGGGGTGTTGGTTGCGACCGGTCGAACAAGAAAAGGAATGATGGGGTCCGAGTGTCGATTTGTGGAACTTGAGGAGGTGATAGACTCTAACTTGGAGAACAAGTTTGAGGGCTATATAAACACCCTATTAGCCTCACAAATCATGCGACAGACTCACAACCCTTAACTTTAGATATTACATGGATCGATATATATATATATATATATATATAATCTTTATTCAGTCGACATATTTGTCAATTCTCGAATAACAGATTTGATGTATATATTACTATAGTGCATGCATTAATTGTCATAGCAAGTTGTTATCATGTGTATGGCATGATTCATGCATGAGAATAGTATACACATGTATACTCACTGTATGCATGGAATAATATGATTATGCTTTATTTATTGTTTTATTCGATCCAACAGACACCAAAGGGTTTGACCCGTTTTATATTGTATAAAGCTAACCATTGTTTTATGTTTTATTTATGATTTAAGAACTAGCATTCACATCGAATCGCTAATAGTACGTGTGTACAAGAACGTGATATTTACTCACTATAGTTAATATCTTGGATTGAATTACAAAACGGTAAAGGGTAATTCATTAATCCACTTATAAACCCTAATTAGGGTTCTTGATCTCCATTGAAGAATACTTGAAGTTGATTCTTGTTTAGCTAGAATCAAAGGTACGTTTACGTTTAAATTCGGTTTATTCTTTATGTGTTAAATTGATCATACGCTTCCGCATGTGTATGATGTTTATGTGTTTAATTTATGAACTTGTCATGTTATTAAAATTCCAACATCCATGACCTATTGCAAAATGTCAACTTATATACAAACATGTTTCTAACTTTTCTAAAAAAATGAGCCTAAATTTATTAGTTCACATATTATATGCATGAGCCTATATTATATTTGTTTAGTTAGCATTAGTGGACTTAGACCATTATAGCTGGCTTATGTTACAAGCTATTGATTGTATTTATATTGCTTTATTGCAAATTAATGAACAGAGAGAATTATCAAATCGAATATGGTATCAGAGCTTATTAAACATAATATTTTGGGGTCACCGAACTTATAAAAAATATATGTAAATATCACGGAACTTGTAAAAACACTTAACATACTTTATCACACTTTACTCTATTACACCTTCTATAACATGGTTCTATCATACATCATGAGTTATAAATAATAATTTTAAGCCCTCGTTATTTTTTGTGTTAGCTTATTAAGATTAATCGACAAATTCAAATGTTTGAACTCATTTAGATAAAAAGAGACATGTTAATGTATTTAAGAGTACCTTTATGATGTGTCTGACACAAGATTTTTAAAAGTTTATAAGGACTTGAGCTTATAAAATAAGATAACTCATAAAATAACTTTTGTTTTTCGCAATGGTTTATAGAATATTTGATAAGTATAGTGGTAAGTATTCCCGCCTATCACGAGGGTGACCCGGGTTCGATCTCCGGCAGCGGCGCCAAAAACTTGATGCGAGTTTTGCAATACCTCATAAGGAAGTTTTACAATCCTCTAGGCAGTGTACCTAAGTGTAGTATAGGTACGTCCGGGGGATTGATCGTTCTCTAGGGGAATAGTGTCGTTAGGTCAAGATGTATGTCGATATAGGTCTAGAGGTGAGGGATGATTCTTTTTGTATTTTTATATTTTTTAGAAAGCAAGTAAAAATCTCAGGTTTTGAAAAAGTGGGCAGAATTAGTTACTAGTTAACTAACCCAAAACTACAATTAAACTAAATTAACTAATAAACGAGAAAGGTAAATTGGTGACTTCTTATGATAGGGAAAAGCGTGTTCACTTAGATTTCTTTACTCCTTAGTTATCTCCAACTGATTTGTCGAATTGTCACGTTCTTGTTTTAATTAAAGCGTTGTATTCCTTAATATTGGTCGTGGGAAGGTGCCGAAGTCCCCAACTCTATGAATATTAGTCTCCCCTACAACCTTTAATGTCTATTAAGTTTTCTAGGATCTACAAGCCGCAATTCACGCAATAAATACAATGAGAAAAACCAATAGTGCACTCTACGGTTTCGTTTTCTAAGAAGTTCAAGCTAACACATATAAGAAACTAGCCAGTTTTATTAGCCTAACACGAGGCAATCAATTAAACAAGAGATGACAATTCAATTATCAATTACTAGGTTTCATTAGATCTAAGAAATCACAAAATAAATCTAAGCTAGCATGTTAAAGAGAAGAGAAGATAGGCAAATAATCAAACAACACATAGACATATTGAATGATTAAAAAGATAACTTATCTTCAACAAAATATGTGTTTTGGGGGCTGTAAAACCCTTACAAAAGCTAAGAAAATCGTTCACAAAACCTTACTCCAAGATGTTACACGATTTATGAAAAATATACGAAAGTATATATAGATTTACAACTCTGACGAAGTCACCTTATAGGTTGTGACGCCGTCAGCTCGCTGCCAATTATGGTTTCGTCTTGTGCAAGTCGCAGTTATGACGGCGTCACCTTATATCTTCTCACGCCGTCACGTGTGTCTTGACGTCGTCCTCTTGTAAATGTTCTAGCCCGTCTCTTGTTAACTTAATACGTGTCTCTCATCTTCAAAATACACCTGACGCCGTCAGGTAGTAATGTCTTCCAAGTTTTCTGATGCGTCACTTGGTAGTTTTCCTCCAAAAATCCAGCTTGAATAACAAGTGACGGCGTCACTTTGTGGTGTGTGACGCCGTCAGACTCCCATATCTGACAGAATTTCGCGACTTCGTCGTTTTCTTCACTTTTTCGTCCAAATACGCCAGAAAAGTGCCGAATTCCAGATTTTTCGTCTCATGTACCTAAAATGCAAAAAGAATTGATTTGAGGCAATATTTGATCATATTTATACAATTTTGGGCTTAAATGACCCCTTAAAATGTACCAAATAAATCTTTATCGTAAAATAAGATAACTTATAAAATAACTTTTGTTTTTCACAATGGCTTATAAAAGATTTTATAAGATATAAGACTCTAGAAGCCCAAAATCATTGAAATGGGCTTATGAGGGCTTATAGTTAGTCAAATTGCTTACATACACTTCAAAATATAATGGTTACGTAAAAGCTTGAAATGTATCTGAATTTATTTTAATGTAATTTTACATTAAGGGGTTCGTTTCAAACCGGATTATCTAATTATTACGTTTTGAGAACACAAATAAATCTAGTTTATAGTGTTTGGATAACGATGGAGTGATTATCTACGTTTGACACTCCTCAAAACGCCATTTTAGATAAGCAAATATAATGGTCACGCAAAAGCTTGAAATGTATCTGAATTTATTTTAATGTATTTTAATGTAATTTTACATTAAGGGATTCGTTTCAAACCGGATTATCTAATTATTACGTTTTGAATACACAAATAAATCTAGCTTATAGTGTTTGGATAACGATGGAGTGATTATCTGCGTTTGACACTCCTCAAAACGCCATTTTAGATAAGCAGCTACCGAGCTACTTTTTGGAAATCAATCTCAAAAACATAAAATAAATTTATATAAACAACAAATTGTTTCTTACATTGTGTAAGTATATAAAATTGACTACGAAACACTAGAAAATTTTTCTAAGTTAAATACAATTTAGGCCATTATCTATAGTTTATTATTAGAAAAAGAAAAATAATAGTTAACAGTTTTTTTTAACGATAATTTTTTTCACACCCTATACCACCTATCTCACAATATATATCACAAATACCTCCAACGAGGCTTGAACCCACAACCTATCTCGCATTATTTACTTTGCAGTGTTGCATATTATTATTATTATTATTTTATATAAAACCATATCTTCTTGGTTTCTATTTTGGTAATTTTACATGTTATATTATATATAATCTGATTTGAAAAACACTAAAAAGATTGATTATCTGATTATTGTGATATCAAACTGCATAATCAAATCCAAACAATAGTTTTCACTATTTTTCATAATCACGTTTTGCAACAGTTGATTATCTGATTATCCATTCTCAAAACGCATAATCTGTTTTCGATATGCAATCCTAAACATCCCTTAATAAGTTTAAGTCCAACTAATTCACAATCAGCTTCGTAAATATATAAACTACAACTTTCGACTGATAATATAAGTTACAGCTCTAACCCTAGCTACTGCTCATTAAGCGAAACATACCGCTAGAGTTAAATTTGGGGTAAGCTTATTTTTTGGTATAACCCTAATTAAATATGTTGGGAATTAAATGTTATGAAGTTAGTACTGTTGAAGAATACACTAACAGTACAAACTGCTAGTTAAAGAATGAAGACTGCTTAGATATAACTAACAGTACAAACTGCTAGGTTAGTACTGTTAGTATAACAAAAGGTACTGCTAGCATGGATAACTGATTTTAGAGACATTGTAGGAGATAAGTATGGAATATATATTTTGTATATCTTATTTAGTTAAGACGCATTATACGGTAGAATACTTATCTTGTAAAGGACTCCTTAAGTCTATAAAAGGAGATCCTAGGTTATACGATTATAGATCAGTCATAGAGTTTTGTTAAGATTCAAGGTAGATTGTAACCCTAGTAATAGCTAGATCACTCGTATTATTCAAGCAATAATATTGAATCGTTTGGTGTTAACTTTCTGTGTTCATTGTCCAATACGAAGTGTTGAAGAATCTTTAACCCCATCTAGGATGTGTTTTACAAACATTATTGATATGAACAACGGAATTAAGAGCAAACAATAATGTTAAACAAGGTTGTAATTTATTTAATAAGGCGTCTTCTTTATTCAATAATAAACCTACTACTACTAACAAACGTGTACAATCACACGTTTGCTACTCGACTCTCATTGGAGAGATCTACATTTTTCTACGATTATCTACTGCCGCCCTAACCCTTTATAAATAGGGTTTACAAGTTGACCTAACTTTTACAAGAAGCTATCTAAAATATTACATTTAGTCCCTATAGTTTTGTAATCATCAAATTATATTTCCCAACAATCTTCCCCTATTTGATATTACAAAACTATCTCTTCAAAGCTTCCTTGAGGTCTTCTTGAACATGTCACCACAATAAGCTGCAACAATCTTCTTCCCCTTTTTGTAATCATCGAATAGGGGTCTTCAATGCAACTTGAATCGAAATGCTTCCCCTTAAGTGGTGCATGTAGATGGATAAACAAACTTCCCTTGAAACCAATATGTTTACCATCTCTTGAATCACGAACTCAGTAGGCTTTATGAAATGATCACTGATGAAGAAAACCGAGTATAACGAACTTGATGAAGAAGTTGAATTTCCCAAACTTGCGTCTTATATCTTGCACTATCCACGTGACTCCAAACTTATCCCTAGAAGTAGGCTACCAGGACCTCTTGATAAATCCTCAACTATATGAGACACTGAGCACTACAATGTAACTCCTTTAAGTGATAACAAATGTGAGCATTAAGCACCCTAAATAATAGATCACACACTTAGCCAGATTCATCAAGTCTTTGTCACTGCATTAACGCCCAAACAAGTTATCTTCAAAGTGTAACACCCACTTTGAGATATGATAAGAACGCGCACCTATGAAACTCAACTACAACATCAAATAAACCATATTCACTTTTCTTCTTCAAATAATCACCAAAACAACCCATAAAATAAAGAACAAATCGCGATCCAAAACTATTCCAGCAGTATTAACCAAGAAACGCAGCAGTATTAACGAATTCCAAGAGCATACTTAACTTTGTGAGAGCAGAATTAACGATGTGAGAGCAGACTTAATTAAGTCTTGTGAACAGATTTAACTTCCAAGACCAGTATTACCAAGCAGAATTAACCACTAACCAGAATTAAAATTCAAAATAGCACCAGAATTAATTCAGCACTGACTTCAAAAACCAGAATTAATTCGATCCACTATTAGACTTAACCAATCACACGCCAAAGAAGCCCACGTGATATACTGATTCATAATAATCCCAAAACAGTACGAGATAAACATTAATAATCGAAGCCTCACGTGACTTCATCTCCACACAAACGAATTAATACCACCAACAGTACACGACAATAACCATTAATACGTACGAGGTTAAAGTATACTCTTCACACTCATATAACGAATTGGTCCCACATATTAAGATTGACCAATCAAATCAGTACAAAAACAGCGGAGAATAGATTAAATAAACCACTGAACTTCACCGATTTATTGATTAACAGAAGAAGCACCATGTCGCCACATAACTGTAATAGATCAAAAAAAATCCGTGAATACCTTATAAAGACCAACTCGTACCAGATCTGCTCTTTTTCTGCTCCATCACCAACATCAATGATGAAGCGAAAAGTGTACCGCTTTTAGGGGGTCATTTAAGCCCTAAATCGTATTTATTTGATCAAATATTGCCCTAAATCGTTCCTTTTTTCATTTTAGGTACTTTGGAGAAGAAATCTGGAAAAGAAAGCATTTTGGACGTTTTTGGAGCATAAAAGTGAAGAAAACGACAAAGTCTCAAAATCGGCTGGAAAAGTACCTTTGACGGCGTCAGGGATTGTTCCAGACGGCGTCATGGCTTGGCAAAAGAGGTGGATATGAAAAATACACATGATAAGCCAGGGAGTTTTACAAAGGAAGTCTGACGGCGTCACCCTTTAAGGTGATCAAGGCCATCACAGTTTAACTTAAAGAGAGACGGCGTCATGCCCATTTCTGACGGCGTCAACCTTTGATAAGCCAGAGCGGATTTTGGAGCACTAAAGAGGGACGGCGTCAGGAAGACCATCCGGGAACCCTAGACACGGCGAGGTGACGGCGTCAAGATCTATAACTGTTGGGTCAAGAATTTGCCCCAAGTTCCCTGACAAGATTTGAACATAAAATAGCCTAACTCACTGATAAAGAAATCAGTGAGTGTTGTAAAAGGTTCGTTGTTGAAGAAACACTTTACTTACTGAGACGGTGTCAGTGAGTAAAGTATACGAGCTACAAACAACACCAGTATCACTGAGAATTGACAAATGTCTCAGTGACCCTGAAGATACTATCTCTACAAAGCAGACTGATATATGGGCGCGAACTTCTACAAGAAAAGATAGAAGTCAGACAAAGTACAGAAGATGGAAGATGAAGAGGGACCACTTGGTGGATGACAACTCACACCAAGTGGATGACAACTCATACCTACCCCACATGTCCTTGTCTAGTTACTTGTATATATAGGTTGCTTTGTAATAGAGTTAGTATGTTTTCCTAAATACACAAATAGAATACACATAGTGTGTTAGTTGATAGGGAACATCACTCTCACTGAATCAGTGAGAGTTTATTTGTCAAATGGGATGATTAATTTGTACCCATAGGGGATGATTTACCGGAATTATCCCCTTGAAGAAGCTGAAGATGTTATCATGTAATCTAATTGGTTTTGAGTAATCTTGTAACAATTTATTCACTATCCTTGAATATGTTCTTGTTTTACTCAGATTTCATGGACCAACAAGTGGTACCAGAGCCTAAGGTTCATTCTTATGAGCCAGATCCATGCATGATTACTGATAACAATCTTCAAAAATAATTAAATGTGATCTTCAAAAACTGCTATTGACATAGCACTTTTTGAGGGGGAGAGACACATTTAATGGTGACTGACAAACACCAAACATACCCAAACCCCTCCCTGAAGCCCCACACACCACACATATCTTATCCCCACATATCCCCACCTACCAAAATCTTATCCACACACACAAAAAACCCAGATCCACAAAACACGGATCTATTATCAAACACAAAAACCCAGCTTTATCTAACACACAAAACAACTTCTCCTCTCTCATCACATTCGATCTATCAATCACAACAACAAAAAACCCAGTTCCAATAAATCTAAAATCCGATCTATGTTCATCTCCAAGAGTTTTTTATACAAAAAAAAAAGCTCTCGATCGAAAAAGAATGGGTTTGAATCGATTGAAAAATGGGTTTGAATGGATTTATGGTTTAGAGTTTGAAAAGGATTGAGTTGAGTTGGGTTTAATGAGTTTCCAAAACCACGAATGGAGATGATTGTGGTTTTCGGATAGGTAGAAGAAGATCTAGATAGTTATGAGGTCAAGTGACTTCATACCCGAAGTGACCAAATAGACTACTGATGGGATTGGGGAGTGTTATAAAAGCTCAAAGGTTGGTTTGTGGGCTGAGCTAATTTCGGGTTGAGCCCGAGTAACGAGATTCATCTCTGTTGAAATTGCAAAATGCCCCTGAAACTCGTCTTCATTTAATTGAAGTAACTAACCTATGATATGTCTCTGAAAAACGAGACCTTGATGAGTCTTTGAAGAGCCTCTAAACCCAAGAAAATCACTACACTTAAGGTGTCCCTGTTGCGGATCAGGGAGTGATGAAAGCATGATGGGTTTTCAGAAGGGAGTGTGTCATTCAGGGTTCGAATTATACATCAGGGAATATGAATGTATGTTTTGGGCTGAAGAATGATGGTAAAGTGTGTTGACTGAAATTTTTTTTCAGGGAGTGATGGATCAGTGGGATGTGCTTGTTGATGTTTCGGGCTGAGCTAATCAGGGAGGTGGTAACATGAGAATAATTTCTCATCAGGGACTGATGTGGAATCATCAGGTCACTGAAGTGGTACTGATCAGGTAGACTGAAGTGCGAATCAGGGAGTTGGGTGGACTTAAGTGACTAAAACCCAAGTCACTAAACCAAGTCCTTAAACCCAAGGACCCTGAACACCCTGGTCTCCAAAAATTGGAGCATACTGATGAACTTCTCAGGGAACAGCAGTATCAGGCTGCTGATGTGTTCGTCAGGAAGCAGTAGTATCAGACTGCTGCATTATTCTTCAGGAAGTGACATGAAGGTGAACACGATAGTGTCCAAAGTGGTGATATAAATTTTGTAATTCATTATGTAAATGTGTTAAAAAGCACACTGAATATGTTTTGCTAAGTTGTATCTTTTATCAGGGAAGTGAAAAAAAAGGGAAAGGACTCTGATGTATCTAAAGTGATCCAGGTCCATGATCCCTACTCCCTGAACCCTAATTCCTGAACCCCCAGGTCCCTGAACCCCCAGGTTCCTGAACCTCAGTCCGGGTCCCTGAACCCTTAGATGACTGAACCATTGGTGACTGAACTGGTTACTGAACCCCCTTGTGACCAAACCCCTGAACCATCAGGTCACTGACCCATCAGGTCACTGACCCATCAGGACCCTGAACCCTCAGTCACATGAACCTCAGGAACTAAAACCAAAGTTCTTGAAAAAGCAGGACCAGTACCTCATTCACCCAAGCTATTTGTATATTCAAATAGGGGGAGATTGTTGGGTCAAATATTGACCCAATTACCCTACAAGGATTTGAATATAAAATAGCTTAACTCACTGATAAAGAAATCAGTGAGTGTTGTAAAAAGCCCGTTGTTGAAGAAACACTTTACCTACTGAGACGGTGTCAGTGAGTAAAGTATACGAGCTACAAGCAACACCAGTATCACTGAGAATTGACAAATGTCTCAGTGACCCTGAAGATACTATCTCTACAATGCAGACTGAAATATAGGCGGGAACTCCCAAAATGGAAGTCAAACAAAGTACATCAAAAGGAGTGTTGGTGTACCTTTCAATAAAGAAAGGTGATGTGACTTTTCAATGAAGAAAAGACATGGGGACCACCAACCATGTGCACTTGTTTTATTATTTGCTTATATATTCATATGATGTAATAGAGTTAGTCATGTTTTCCTAAAGTAACCAAAATACACACATAGTGTATTAGTTGCTAGGAACATCACTCTCACTGAATCAGTGAGAGTTTATTTGTCATCAAATGGGATGATTAATTTGTACCCATAGGGGATGATTTACCGGAATTATCCCCTTGAAGAAGCTGAAGATGTTATCATGTAATCTAATTGGTTTTGAGTAATCTTGTAACAATCATTTCACTATCAATGAATATGTTCTTGTTTTACTCAGATTTCATGGACCAACAAGTGGTATCAGAGCCTAAGGTTCATTCTTATGAGCCAGATCCATGCATGATTACTGATAACAATCTTCAAAAAAAAAATTAAATGTGTTCTTCAAAAACTGCTAGTGATATAGCAATTTTTGAGGGGGAGAGACACATTTATGGTGACTGACAAATACACCAACATACCCAAAACCCTCCCTGAACCACTACCCACCACACAAATCTTATCCATACCTACCAAAACCTTATCCCCACCACACACAAAAAAAAAACACATCCACAAAAACCCTGATCTGAAAAAACACGGATCTATTATCTTATCCTAAAACACACACATAACAAATCCTTTCACAATCCACAAAAAAAAAACTCTCTACTAAACCACGATCTAAAAACAGATCCTTCAAAAGAACCAGATCCAATAACTCTTCTTCTTCTTTTGAATGGTTTAGTCACAACAGTCGATCTACAAATCGATCTACCATCCAAAAAAAATTATTAGTCATACTCCTCAAGATCCTAATCGATCTACCATCCAAAAACCCAATCGATCTACAAAAATGTAAATCAACAATCGTTCTATAAATCTCCAAACAACAAAACCCAGTTGCTTTGGTGAAGAACTCCGGTGAAAGAGCTCTAAAATTAGGGCGGGTAATGGTTAGTGAGTTTTGATGTATGATATGGATGGGAATAGCTGTTAATTAGGAAGTGCTGTGGTTATGTGAATAGTGGAGCAGATCTGATTATTAGGGAGGAATACAAGTCGTGATCTTGGAATCAGTCACGAGTCCCTGAATGAGGTACTGAGTGTTATGAAGATTAAAATGGGGTGGATACATTTTGTGTTAGTTGCTGGCAGAGTTGGGATAGCTGTCAGTAGGATATCAGGGGGTGTGTGTATAAATTTTTGGGCTAAGCCTGAAAAATAGTGATGGGAGTTAGAACCTGAGAAAATCAGGTTACTCAAAGTGGGTAGGTTATAGATTCTGGACTGTTGATGGTTTCAGAATGTCAGTGGAGGTTTGTAATTCAATAAGGGTATCTTTGAGTTAAAATTTGGGTCAGTGTAGCTGCGTATTATTATTTGAGCTGAAAAAGCCAGATACATGT
The DNA here is from genome assembly GCA_021014915.2 of Artemisia tridentata subsp. tridentata. NCBI lineage: Eukaryota > Viridiplantae > Streptophyta > Magnoliopsida > Asterales > Asteraceae > Artemisia > Artemisia tridentata. Next base: position 42,365,844 of record CP139505.1, read on the forward strand.
CTACAAGCAAGACTCTGAAACCTGAGTTGGAAGTGACTCAGTATCACTAAAAGACTCAGTGTCACTGAAGAACTAAGAGTTGAGGTGGTAAGATAGAGAAAAATTTCTCATCAGGGGACTAAAATTAGTTTCAGTAGGTTTGAAAGTGAGTATCAGGGAACTGAAACAAAAATGTGTTTCAGTAGGTCTCAAGGAACTGATAAGTGTGAGTGACTATCAGTGGGTAAAAACACATACCTGAACCTCCCTCAGTCAGTAAACTCCCTCCTGAACCCCCAGTGACTAAAACCCAAGTTACTGAACCCCCTCAGGAACCTGAACCCTCAGTAAATAAAACCCAAAGTTACTGAACCCTCAGTCAACTGACCTCCTGAACCCTGAACCCTTGGTGACTGAACTAGTCACTGAACCTTGAACCTCAGGAGCCTGAACCCCCCATCAGGAACCTGAACCTCTCAGTGAGACAAACAATGAACCTGTCAAAGTCAAGTGAACCATCAGGAACCCATGAACCCTGAACTCAGTCACTGAACCGGTCATTCAACTCACTGAATATCAAGAACTAAACCCAAGTTTCTTGAACCCCTGAACCTGAACCTCAGGAACTAAACCCAAGTCCCTGAACCCTTGAACCTCAGGAACTAAAACCCAAGTCCCTGAACAAGCAGGTTTGAACCAGGCTATTTGTATATTCAAATAGGGGGAGATTGTTGGGTCAAGAATTTGCCCCAAGTTCCCTGACAAGATTTGAACATAAAATAGCCTAACTCACTGATAAAGAAATCAGTGAGTGTTGTAAAAGGTTCGTTGTTGAAGAAACACTTTACTTACTGAGACGGTGTCAGTGAGTAAAGTATACGAGCTACAAACAACACCAGTATCACTGAGAATTGACAAATGTCTCAGTGACCCTGAAGATACTATCTCTACAAAGCAGACTGATATATGGGCGCGAACTTCTACAAGAAAAGATAGAAGTCAGACAAAGTACAGAAGATGGAAGATGAAGAGGGACCACTTGGTGGATGACAACTCACACCAAGTGGATGACAACTCATACCTACCCCACATGTCCTTGTCTAGTTACTTGTATATATAGGTTGCTTTGTAATAGAGTTAGTATGTTTTCCTAAATACACAAATAGAATACACATAGTGTGTTAGTTGATAGGGAACATCACTCTCACTGAATCAGTGAGAGTTTATTTGTCAAATGGGATGATTAATTTGTACCCATAGGGGATGATTTACCGGAATTATCCCCTTGAAGAAGCTGAAGATGTTATCATGTAATCTAATTGGTTTTGAGTAATCTTGTAACAATTTATTCACTATCCTTGAATATGTTCTTGTTTTACTCGAATTTCATGGACCAACAATAACGTGACGCCGTCAGATACTAAGTTCTATATATAGTTTTGCAATTTTTTTGTCATTAGTGTGCAACTTTGTGAGGAGAAACCCTAAGACGAATTTCTGCCATTTTTAAGGGTTTTTTATACCCTTGGATCTCCCATGTTTAATTGAAGATAAGTATTCATTTAATCAATCAATATATCTATGTGTTGTTTGATTATATCTTGTTCTTGTCTTTTAATTAACATGCTAGGCTAGATTTATCTTGTGTTTGCTTAGATCTAATGAAACCTAACTATTGATTATTGGTTATTAGTGTGTCATTAATTGTATTGGATGATTGTTTATCGATGTTAGGCTTAAGAAAACTGGCTAACTTCCTATACGGTAACTTGCTTGAACGTCTTAAGAAACATGAACCAATGCGTACTAGGTTTTTATGGTTGTATTTAATGCATGAGCGAATTCTAGTGATCCCATGTTAGGAGCTTCTTAGCCGGCTCGACATAGGAGTGAAGTAGGAGCTTGTAGAGTTGGGGAAGTACGTACGCCACCCCACGATTGGTATTAAGGAATACACCCGTCATCCACGCAATTAATACACACTAATCAACCGGTAAAAGATAGTTAGGGAGTAAGGAAATCTAAGTAAACACATTTCTCTCCATATAAGTTTCACAATCTTTTCATTTTCAGTTATTTTACTTTATTTGCATTTGTAGTTATTTGGGTTAGTTGACTAACAACTAATTCCGCCCACTCTTTCAAACCCGAGATTTTACTTGCTTTCATAAAAATATAAAAATACAAAAAGAATCTTCCCTCACCCTTAGACCTATTAGAATAGTTTTTCAATCCTAACGACACTATTCCCCTAGAGAACGATCAATCCCCCGGTACTTGCCACTTCACTATACTACATCGGTCAGGTACACTGCTTGGTGGGGATTGCAAGCTTCTCGAGATCCCTCGAGAGGTAAAACCTGTTGTAAGGTCGCAAAACCACGCATCAAGTTTTTGGCGCCGCTTCCGGGGAATAGTTATTGTTTAGGTTGAATTTTTATTTTATTAGGTCTACTCACTAGATTCCTTTCTAGTGAGATTTTTATTTTATTTTTCTAGGTTTCCTTTAGTCTATCTCTTTCTGCTCTATCCATTGCTCAAATCTTCCTTGGCCATCATGGTAAACGAAGATCTCTCCAATCTTAGAGTCACCAGGATTCGTAGTTCACTAAGAGACCTTATTCCACCCTACGCAGAACCTGATAGGGAAATGCGAAGATTAAGGCGACTCTTTGCAACACCCGAACCATCTGGCATTGCCATCAACTTTGATGATTCCCTCTCCGAGGAAGGATCCAATCATCATTCTACACCTCCTAGCCCTCAACCCAATCACGATATGGAGGTTCCCGAAAACCCAATCCCTAAATGCCTCAAGGATTACTCTTCTCCCACCCCTCGTGGTTTTTCCAATGCTATCGTTTTTCCAAATGAACACACGAATGGGGTCTTGCGTGCAACCGATATTTAGCTTGTCCAAAGTGTATGCAAGTTCCACGGATTGAAAACTGAAGATCCAATCCAACACATCAAGGACTTCCTGAAAATAGTGGATACCCTCCATACGGACGGGGCCACTAGAGATACCTCCCGGCTGCGATTCTTTCCCTTCACCCTTTATGAAAAAGCCGGAGACTGGTATAACCAACTTCCCTCCGAATCCATTTTCACATGGGAACAGCTTGTCTCAAAATTCTATGAGAAATTCTTTCCAATAGGAAGAACTTCAACGTTAAGAGACGAAATCTTCCGCTTCCATGTTGGACCAGCTGAACCCATTCACGAATCCTGGATCAGATTCAAAGATCTAATTAGACAAGTCCCTCATCATGGCATTGAACTCTGGCTTCTTGTCCAAATCTTTTATGACAGTGTCCTTAAAAGCGACCAATTTGGCATTAATAATTCGGTAAAAGGAAAAATAGCCAACCTAAGCGCTGAGGAAGGATGGAATAGAATTGAGGAATACGCAAATGATCAAGACGATACCTGGGATGAACCCGATTCGATCATGAGCATTTCCAAGATCATGAAAGAGCCTCCTTTTGCTAGCCGGTTGAGTAGAATGAATGATCAAGTCTCTTATCTAGACAAGTCACAACCAACTAAACGGTTGTCAAACCCATACTTGATCTGCGACCAATGTGGTGGCCCGCATGAAGTGGAGGAATGCGGGGATGATACCACCACCGAACAAGCATGCTTGTCAAGCCACGACATCTTCGATGATCCTTCGCTCTTAACTTTCTACCAAAAAAATGATTTCACCCCTTGGGGAAATCTTGTGAGAGAAGAGGGAGGAGGAGAATATCCTGACTACAAGGTTAGGAGCACTTTTGAGGATGATCTTGGGCATTTTACGCTTGAAAAGAATCTGCAACTAAATGGTCTCGACAACCTCATCAATAGCCAACAAAACGACCTGAGGGCCAAATTCGCAGAACTCAACGCCACTCTCGACGGCCTTGGCGAACCTCAAACAAATCAAAGAGATCCCTTACTCGCCATCACCACTCGTGCTGGAACAACTACTAAGGATCCCCCTTACCCAGCTCAACAATCTAACATCATGGAACCCAACACCCCTCATGAGGAGGAAGATAATGTGAACGATGGAAATCCCGAACAAACCCCTCCGGTAACTCCCTCTCCACCTACTCCAACCAAACAGCCCATTAAAGTCCCATACCCGTCCCACCTCAAGAATCAAAAGGTCGAAAATGATAATAAAAGATTCATGTCATATTTGAAGGATTCGGTCGTCACCATACCCCTTCTCGATGCATGTTACCATATGCCCAAATATAGTGCATACTTCAAGAAGCTGCTAACCAACAGAAAAGGGCTCGAGGGTCTTATAACCTTAGGAGAGGAATGTTCTGTGGTGACTCAACGAGGGCTGCCAAAGAAGGTGGACGATCCAGGTAGTTTCACCTTGCCCTGCTCAATAGGATCTCTTTCAGTCAAGAATGCTTTAGCCGAATTAGGAGTAAGTATCAATCTTATGCCGCATTCCATGTTCCTCAAATTAGGGTATTCTGGGTTGAAACCAACCCGTATGAATATCCAACTAGCCGATAGATCAGTCAAATACCCCTTAGGAATATGTGAGAATGTGCTGGTTAAGGTAGGGAAGTTCAAATTTCCAGTTGACTTCGTCATCTTAGAGATGGAAGAAGATGACCTAGTGCCCATCATTCTGGGGAGGCCATTCCTTGCAACTGCTCGTGCTGTTATTGATGTTCATGACGACAAACTAACCTTACGAGTGGGGGCCGATAGCTTAACCTTTGACATCAAGGACACAATGAATCTCTCTCTCGAAGCAGATAATCAGCTGTATTTCATCGGAGAAATCAATGAACTATCCGACGAGATAGACAATTGTATAGATGAACAGGTGGAAGCTGGTTGGTTGCGAGATGAAGCTTTATTACCCATCTTAGAGGAGGAGAAGACTATGGATGTGAATGCAGTCTCCTTCTATCCCAGACAAGAAATCGAACAGCTTGAGCTTCGTAAACCCGAGAACAAGCTTAAACCTTCCATCATCGAGCCACCCACGTTAGAACTCAAGGAACTCCCAAACAACCTTGAATATGCCTTCCTCCAAGGAGAAGATCAACTTCCGGTAATCATAAGCTCTTCTTTGAAAAGTGAACAAAAGGATAAACTCTTAGGAGTTTTAAAAAAATATAAAGGAGTTATAGCATGGAGTGTAGCCGACATCAAGGGGATTGACTCTACCTTTTGCACGCATAAAATCCTCATGGAGGAGGATTATAAACCCACCGTGCAACCTCAAAGGCGAGTAAACCCTAACATAAAGGAAGTCGTAAAAAAGGAAGTCATTAAGCTCCTAGATGCAGGGCTAATTTACCCAATTTCGGACAGTCCATGGGTAAGTCCTGTACAGGTTATACCAAAAAAGGGAGGAATGACGGTGGTGAAGAACGATAAGGATAAGTTAGTGCCTCAACGAACAGTAACTGGATAGCGTGTGTGCATCGATTATAGGAAGTTGAATGATGCAACCCGAAAGGATCATTTCCCTCTCCCATTTATCGACCAAATGTTGGAAAGGTTAGCAGGGCATGAGTACTACTGCTTCCTAGATGGGTTCTCAGGGTATTTCCAAATCCCTATCGCTCCTGAGGACCAAGAAAAGACTACGTTTACATGCCCTTATGGCACCTTCGCCTATAAGCGAATGCCCTTTGGACTATGTAACGCCCCCGCCACTTTCCAGCGCTGCATGACAACAATCTTCCATGAGTTAATGGAAGACAGCATGGAGGTCTTCATGGATGATTTTTCGGTCTTTGGAAACTCTTTTGATCGCTGTCTTGCTAACCTTGAGAAAATGCTCAAACGTTGTGAGGAGACTAACTTGGTACTAAACTGGGAAAAGTGCCACTTTATGGTAAAAGAAGGGATTGTGCTAGGGCACAAAATTTCAGGAAATGGAATTGAAGTGGACCGGGCAAAAATTGAGGCTATATCCAAACTTCCCTATCCAACAACGGTCAAGGCAACCGTAGCTTCTTGGGCCATGCTGGTTTCTATAGGAGATTCATTAAAGATTTCTCAAAGATAGCTAGACCAATGACTCAGTTGCTCGTGAAGGATGCTCCGTTCGACTTCTCTCAAGAGTGCAGGGATGCATTCGATCGATTGAAGCAGGAACTCACCCAAGCTCCAATTATGGTCACCCCTAACTGGGAGTTACCCTTTGAAATCATGTGCGATGCTAGCGATTATGCTGTTGGGGCAGTATTAGGCCAAAGGCTTAACAAACACTTTCAGCCAATATACTACGCTAGCAAAACCATGAATCCTGCCCAGGAAAACTACACTACCACTGAAAAGGAATTACTAGCCGTGGTATTTGCTTTTGATAAGTTTCGCCAGTATCTTGTCCTTTCTAAAACGGTTGTTTTTACAGAATATTCAGCTCTTCGATATCTTTTCACTAAACAGGATGCTAAACCGCGGTTAATTCGTTGGATCTTACTATTGCAAGTGTTCGATATAGAGATTCGTGATAAGAAAGGAGCAGAGAATCTTGCGGCTGATCATCTCTCTCGTCTCGAAAACCCCAGCCTCGCTGAATCTAACAAGAGTGAGATTCGGGAGTCATTTCCTGAAGAGCAGCTCATGTCAATAAATGATTCTGAACCATGGTATGCGGATTATGCTAACTACCTTGCAAGTAGAGTCATTCCTGAGCATATGAGCAGGCATGAAAAAAAGAGGTTCTTCAATCAATTAAAATACTACTTTTGGGATGAACCTTTCTTATTCCGAAGATGTCCGGATCAGGTAATCAGGCGTTGTGTTTCGGAAAAGGAGGCTGTCAGAATTATGAAAGAGTGTCATGCAGGTCCATCTGGAGGACATCACGGAATGAACACTACTGCACGAAAGGTCTTCGACGCGGGATTCTATTGGCCTACAATATTCCGTGATGTGAAGGGAATGATACAGACTTGTGACGCGTGTCAAAGAGCTGGGAATATCTCTAGGAGGGATGAAGCCCCACAGAATTATATACAAGTTTGCGAGGTTTTCGATGTTTGGGGAATTGATTTCATGGGACCCTTCCCATCTTCAGGAGGGAATGAATACATCTTAGTGGCCATTGATTATGTTTCGAAATGGGTGGAAGCACAAGCCCTTAGGACTAACGACGCTAGGGTAGTCATTCATTTCTTAAAAAAATTGTTCGCTAGGTTCGGAATTCCGAAGGCTCTTATTAGTGACAGGGGAACCCATTTTTGCAATTCGCAAATGGAGAAAGTTATGAAAAGATATGGAGTCTCTCACCGATTCTCCACCGCTTACCATCCTCAAACCAACGGTCAAGTCGAAAACACTAATAGAGCCATAAAGAGAATATTAGAGAAAACGGTCAATCAAAACAGAAAAGATTGGTCTTTTAAGCTCGATGAAGCTTTGTGGGCGTTTCGAACCGCTTATAAGACACCAATCGGGACAACCCCGTTCCGTATGGTATATGGCAAGGCATGCCACCTTCCAGTAGAACTGGAACACAAGGCATATTGGGCACTTAAGGCTTGTAATTTGGATTATACGGTTGCGGGAACAAATAGATTCTTACAGCTCCAAGAGCTCGATGAATTGATATTAGAGGCTTATGAATCTTCCATTACATACAAAGAAAGGGCAAAAAGATGGCATGACCAACGGATTAAGAGACCCAAGGAGTTTTCGGAAGGAGACAAGGTCTTATTATATAATTCTCGCTTAAGACTATTTCCTGGGAAACTTAAATCTAGATGGTATTGACCTTTTACCGTAAGGAGCTCCTCTAAAACCGGAGCCGTTGTGTTGATTAACGACGAAGATAGAGACTTCACTGTGAATATACAACGAGTCAAGCATTATCAAGAGAATGGTAATGAAATGATCAATGAGGAAGACATAACTTTTGATGAAGAAGTCACGTGATATACGGTGACTTTGAGTCTAGCTACAAGACTCGTTAATAAAGAAAAGCGCTTCTTGGGAGGCAACCCAAGCTTTATTTGCTTTGTGTGTTTATTTATTTGTTTGTTTAATTTTATTTGTTTCCGTATGTATGTTTAATTTTTATTATTATTGATTCATGTTCAAAACTAAATTGTGAAAATGCTTTATCTTGTTTTTAACTTCGTCTTAACTACATATAAAGGTATTTTGCAAAAGATAAGTGTAAGGGAAATCCAAATCGGTTTATTAGAACACAAATGAACATGAATCATAACAATAATAAATTAACATACATATTAGTTATTGTTTGAGTCAAATGCTTGTATCGATTCATAATGATATTTTGCAGGAATTCCAGGAAGTAAGGTATAGGTTTTTCCAGAAATTTTCCGGAAACTTAACATGAGAATTCTGTCAGATCACTTCTGACGGCGTCAGGATTTACAACCTGACGACGTCAGGTTTTAATTTTCTGAAATTTTAGAAAGTTTTGTTTTCATAAAAAGTTTTTATTAAATCTCTAACTTATAATCTCCAGGAATCTGCAAAATAATCATTCCACAAGCATTATATCCTTATATATAGATTTATCCCGCCGATGTTATGCAGGTTTTCGTGTTTGTTTTCTCAGGTTTAACAGGTTATTTTGGACAAGGAGATGTATGTGGAATCAAGCTTTTGGCGATGCATTAGTCTTGGAGCTTCTACATTCTCTTGGAAGAAGATCTAACCATGTTGCCACATTATCCACCGAGCGAATCAGGGGAGTATTTGATTTCATTCTTTTACCTTATTACTTTTACATCTTGTTATTTGAACATTGGGGACAATGTTCATCTTATGTGTAAGGGGGGGGGGGGGGGGTAAAGTACGATACTTTAGAGAATGCAATTACGCTTGATTTTTGTTTGTTTAATAGTAGTTGTGTAATAAAACTGAGAGAAATACCTGTTAGGGCAATTTTAGTGCCAAATTTAAAATTTTTACAACATTTAGGAGTGAAACTTTTATCTTAATGAGCGTCTCATGGATAGGAGTTATATGACTAGCACAAAAACCGTACCACTAAAAAATTTTCCACCCCCAAATATGTGAGGTTCGCCCCTAGAATTGGTAGGAAAAGCATTTATGCTATGATGTGTGTACCGGTAGCACTTAGATTCTAGAACTTGCGTTAGGACCATTCCGAGGCCACAAGTGAGACTACATTCGTGTAGTTAGATTTACTACATGATAAGAGGCATTAGGATTAACCCATTGTTTTACACCTGTGTTTTTGTTATAATTACATTGGCTACATTGGTCAAGTAATTCTCCCACACCCTTTGCGTTGTACTCATTTTTAGTACACGATACCCCTAGTACACCCCTCAGAGCCTATCTTTTCGTTTCGACCTTTAAGCATTTTACTTAAAGGAAGAATTTGTTTACACCCCACTTAAATGTACACCCAAATCGCCTTAGCCTACCTTGTATGCACTCATTTTTAGTGCATTATTGTGACAACATTTGTTTAAACCCTTAGTTAATTATCTAATTGATTACATGGTTGCTAAGTCGAGTCATATCCTTGTACATATTGTTTTGGGACGATTGGGACTCATGGGTAAAGTACTAGTGTAATGGAGTAATGGGGAAGAACAACATTATTACCCCCATATGTGCTAAATATTTTAAAAGTACTCCAAGTGTTTCGATTATCTTAATTCGAGTCATTAGAATAGTAATTGTAAAGTTATGTAAAAGTTCAAGTGTAAGGGGAATGCAACGCCCCTATGATGTATTATTTTGGATGGTACGGCAAGAGTGTATGAAAAAAAAAAATCGAAAAAATCAAGAAAAATACAAAAAAATGAGAAAAAGAAAAATAGAAAAAACATACGGACTACCATCCCGTTTCATCTTATGTTTATTTTATGTTTTTGTTATTTTATTTTTAGCTTAAGTCGAGTCTAGTCTTGGCTTAGCAATGCCATATTGTACATGTAATTAATCAAGATCTTTAACTCGCCACCAGTAAAATATCCCTTATCCAACAAAACCGTGTTTATCATATCCCTACACCTCACGTTATAACCCATTTAAAAGCCCTCTTTGATAGTTTATCTTAGGTGCTTACAACTAGTGGAGGAGGTTTTCGATCCTTTCCCAAGCCTATGGTAATCTATTTGCTATGACAGGTAGTGAGAGATATTATCCGTTTTCATTTATGAGATATACTTTTATGACACCTGAGAGATGTGAGTATCTAAACACTACTTGTGAGGTGCTAGTTTGTAATATCCGTGCTTATTATGATTAAAGTGGAACGACTATTTGTTGTAATTACTTTTATATTAGCGTTAAATGACCCCTAACTTGTATTTTGATTAGAATAAAAGCGCATTTGCTTGAGGACAAGCAAATCTCAAGTGTAAGGGTATTTGATGAAGCGAAAAGTGTACCGCTTTTAAGGGGTCATTTAAGCCCTAAATCGTATTTATTTGATCAAATATTGCCCTAAATCGTTCCTTTTGTCATTTTAGGTACTTTGGAGAAGAAATCTGGAAAAGAAAGCATTTTGGACGTTTTTGGAGCATAAAAGTGAAGAAAACGACAAAGTCTCAAAATCGGCTGGAAAAGTACCTTTGACGGCGTCAGGGATTGTTCCAGAAGTCCCTGAACCCTTGTACCTCAGGAACTAAAACCCAAGTCCCTGAACAAGCAGGTTTGAACCAGGCTATTTGTATATTCAAATAGGGGGAGATTGTTGGGTCAAGAATTTGCCCCAAGTTCCCTGACAAGATTTGAACATAAAATAGCCTAACTCACTGATAAAGAAATCAGTGAGTGTTGTAAAAGGTTCGTTGTTGAAGAAACACTTTACTTACTGAGACGGTGTCAGTGAGTAAAGTATACGAGCTACAAACAACACCAGTATCACTGAGAATTGACAAATGTCTCAGTGACCCTGAAGATACTATCTCTACAAAGCAGACTGATATATGGGCGCGAACTTCTACAAGAAAAGATAGAAGTCAGACAAAGTACAGAAGATGGAAGATGAAGAGGGACCACTTGGTGGATGACAACTCACACCAAGTGGATGACAACTCATACCTACCCCACATGTCCTTGTCTAGTTACTTGTATATATAGGTTGCTTTGTAATAGAGTTAGTATGTTTTCCTAAATACACAAATAGAATACACATAGTGTGTTAGTTGATAGGGAACATCACTCTCACTGAATCAGTGAGAGTTTATTTGTCAAATGGGATGATTAATTTGTACCCATAGGGGATGATTTACCGGAATTATCCCCTTGAAGAAGCTGAAGATGTTATCATGTAATCTAATTGGTTTTGAGTAATCTTGTAACAATTTATTCACTATCCTTGAATATGTTCTTGTTTTACTCGAATTTCATGGACCAACAATAACGTGACGCCGTCAGATACTAAGTTCTATATATAGTTTTGCAATTTTTTTGTCATTAGTGTGCAACTTTGTGAGGAGAAACCCTAAGACGAATTTCTGCCATTTTTAAGGGTTTTTTATACCCTTGGATCTCCCATGTTTAATTGAAGATAAGTATTCATTTAATCAATCAATATGTCTATGTGTTGTTTGATTATATCTTGTTCTTGTCTTTTAATTAACATGCTAGGCTAGATTTATCTTGTGTTTGCTTAGATCTAATGAAACCTAACTATTGATTATTGGTTATTAGTGTGTCATTAATTGTATTGGATGATTGTTTATCGATGTTAGGCTTAAGAAAACTGGCTAACTTCCTATACGGTAACTTGCTTGAACGTCTTAAGAAACATGAACCAATGCGTACTAGGTTTTTATGGTTGTATTTAATGCATAAGCGAATTCTAGTGATCCCATGTTAGGAGCTTCTTAGCCGGCTCGACATAGGAGTGAAGTAGGAGCTTGTAGAGTTGGGGAAGTACGTACGCCACCCCACGATTGGTATTAAGGAATACACCCGTCATCCACGCAATTAATACACACTAATCAACCGGTAAAAGATAGTTAGGGAGTAAGGAAATCTAAGTAAACACATTTCTCTCCATATAAGTTTCACAATCTTTTCATTTTCAGTTATTTTACTTTATTTGCATTTGTAGTTATTTGGGTTAGTTGACTAGCAACTAATTCCGCCCACTCTTTCAAACCCGAGATTTTACTTGCTTTCATAAAAATATAAAAATACAAAAAGAATCTTCCCTCACCCTTAGACCTATTAGAATAGTTTTTCAATCCTAACGACACTATTCCCCTAGAGAACGATCAATCCCCCGGTACTTGCCACTTCACTATACTACATCGGTCAGGTACACTGCCTGGTGGGGATTGCAAGCTTCTCGAGATCCCTCGAGAGGTAAAACCTGTTGTAAGGTCGCAAAACCACGCATCAATCAACAACCTTGTAGATCCTAGATATCGAGAGCAACCCTCTCTGATACCACTTGTTGAAGAATCTTTAACCCCATCTAGGATGTGTTTTACAAACATTATTGATATGAACAGCGGAATTAAGAACAAACAATAATGTTAAACAAGGTTGTAATTTATTTAATAAGGCACCTTCTTTATTCAATAATAAACCTACTACTACTAACAAACGTGTACAATCACACGTTTGCTACTCAACTCTCATAGAAGAGATCTACATTTTTCTATGATTATCTACTGCCGCCCTAACCCTTTATAAATAGGGTTTACAAGTTGACCTAACTTTTACAAGAAGCTATCTAAAATATTACATTTAGTCCCTATAGTTTTGTAATCATCAAATTATATTTCCCAACACAAAGCATTACTGTTCCATTAAACAAACCAATATTCTTCTAAGTGTGGTTAATTAGATTCCGCATACTTAACTACATACACTCAAAATATCTCAAACACATTATAAAGGAGTAACATCCTAAGTGTTTCATCAATCCTCTCAAGTGGTATCAGAGACAGGTTTGATACTATTGATTTAGAAGTAATGGACATGGAGACTACCCAAACAAACATGGCTGCTAAATTGCCAATGCTCAAGCAGAACAAATTTGATATGTGGAGGCTGAGAATAGAACAGTACTTCCAGGTGCAAGACTATGCACTCTGGGAAATTATTGAAGAAGGAAACTCTTTCAAGCCTTCAACTTCTACAACAACAGTTGATGGTAAGGTAGAGACAGTTGTGCAGACCTCTCCAGTAACTGCAGAAGAGAGGCTTCAAAAGAAGAATGACCTCAAGGCCAGAAGTTTGCTGATGATGACCATTCCAAATGATCAACTCTTGAATTTCAGCAAGTTCAAGGATGCTAAGTCCTTGTTTGAGGCAATCATTGCTAGATATGGTGGGAATGAAGCCACCAAGAAGACACAGAAGACTCTCCTAAAGCAGAACTTTGAAAACTTCACTGCTACCAGTAATGAGTCTTTGGATCACATGTTCAACAGGCTTCAAAAGATTGTTAGCCAACTTGCTGTTCTTGGTGTGGATATACCTCAGGAAGATCTGAACTCCAAGTTCTTGAGAAGTTTACCTGCAGAGTGGGCTATGCATGTGGTTGTCTGGAAGAACAAGCCAGACATTGATACTATGAGCCTGATGGACTTATACATCAACTTCAAGATTGTTGAGCAGGATGTGAAGAAGGCTGGAGGAACTAGTTCAAGCACTGGGAATATGGCCTTTGTGTCATCTCCTAGTAATCTAAGTCCAGTTGAAGAAGTGAAGGTTGTTGTGGGAGTTAGTACTGCTAACCCCAATATTAGTACTGCTAGTTCATCAAGCAGTACTAGTGGTATTCTGGAAGATAAAACCTATTGTGCTTTCCTGACAAGCCAGAATGATGGGTCAATGCTGACTCATGAAGACCTCCAGGAGATCAATGATGATGATTTGTAGGAGATGGACCTCAAATGGCAGATCTCTCTTCTTAGCATGAGGGCTAAGAAATTCTACCAAAGAACTGGAAAGAAGATCGCCATCAGCAGCAATGATACTGCTGGTTTTGACAAATCAAGGGTAGAATGCTACAACTGCCACAAGTTGGGGCATTTTTCAAGGGAATGCAGAAAACCTAGGCAGCAGGATAGCAGGAACAAGGGCTATGGAAGCAAGACCAAGGCTGTGGAGATTACTGAGCCAACTTCAAAAGCTATGGTGGCTATTGATGGCTTAGGATTTGATTAGAGTTTTATGGCAGAAGATGAAAAAGCACCTACTGAGATGGCACTTATGGCCTTCTCTGATTCTGAGGTACAATCTGCTAAATGTTGTTCTAAATCATGTACTGCACTTAAAGAATTAGAAACTTTAAGGAAACACTATGATGAACAAAGGATTGAACTAAACAAAACTAATTATAATTTGTCAAATCACAAGAGAGGTTTAGCAGTCCTAGAGGAACAAATAGTGCATTATAAGAACAATGAGACTAGTTTTGCTGATGATATAGCAGTTCTTAAAAGGGACTTGTCATTTAAAAATGCTGAGGTTAGTCTGTTGAAAGCTGAGTTGGATAGAATTAAAAAGGCTAATGAAAACATTCAATTAAGTGTAGAAACATTAGAATATGCCTCTGAGGGTGTAAACAAAATAATTGAATGTTAGTTAATCAACAAAGCTAAGTCAGGGTTGGGGTATAAGACTGTTCCACCTCCTCACAGAGAAATTCCTGCACCCCCAGGGATAGACCTAGAGCATACAGGTTTGCCTGAATTTCAACAACCAAATTTAGAATATGGTCTTAAGCCAAAAGAGAATGTAGTTGTTGATAAGCCTGTAGAAGTAAGTGAACCCTTTGAGAGTGCAAGTGACACTTCACTCACTGAGGACAAGGAGTCCTCTGGTAGGAATTCAGATGGTCCAACTATTGAGGACTGGACATCTGATGATGATGAGGAAGATCAGGTTGTGGTTAAACCTGATATAGTTAAAGTAGAAGGAACAAGTGTTCCTAAGGTGGTTGATAATAAAACTGTTAGGCCTAAATCAAATGTTAATACTGCTAGGAAAATAGTTAGGTACTGTGAGATGTATAGATCCACAGACAAGCCAAGAGGTAACCAGAGGAACTGGAATAACCTCAAGTCTCACCAACTAGGTGATGACTTTGTCCTGTATAAGAAGGCTTGTTATTCTTGTGGTAGTTTTGACCATCATGAAGCTTATTGTAACAAAAGGGTAACTGGGAACTCAAACCATAGGGTGAACTTAGAAAGACCTCAAACTCACTCTAATATTGCTAGAATGACACCCAGAGCACTTTTATTGAAGTCTGGCTCAAAACCAAGTCATACTGCTAGACCAGCAGTTAGTACTGCCAGACCCTTTAAGACTGTTTACCCAAAACCAGCAGTTAAAGGTGCAAAAACAACTTTCAAATATGCATCAATAACTGCTAAAAGGCCTTTTCAAAAGACAGCAGTGGTACAAAAACAAATTTGGAAACCAAAGGCTACAACTGCAAAGCCAGCAGTTAATACTGCTAGCCAAGCAGTTAGTACTGGCAACTTTAAAAACACTGCTAGGGATCAAAGGGCTAATGCTATTAAGGCCTCAGCATGTTGGATTTGGAGACCAATCCAGTCCAATGGTGCATCAATTGTTTTGAAAAGATTTAACTATATTGATGCACGAGGCAAACCCAAGTCAGTAATGGCTTGGGTACCCCAAGGAAACTAATTTCCTTATTTCATGTGCAGGGACATTCACAAGCAGATGATGAAGATCAAGGTTATGCAGACAGTGGGTTTTCCAGGCACATGACAGGCAACATGTCCTATCTTTCAGACTTTCAACCATTGGATGGAGGATATGTTACCTTTGGGGGAGGAATAGGAGGCAGAATTACTGGTAAAGGTACACTTAAAACCGGTAAATTGGATTTTGAAGATGTGTACTTTGTTCAAGAGCTTAAGTATAACCTGTTTAGTGTCTCACAAATGTGTGACAAAAAGAACAAGGTTCTTTTTACTGACACTGAATGTCTTGTGCTTTCTCCAGACTTTAAGTTTCAAGAAAGGGCAACATGTACAGTGTTGATATGAAGAAGATTGTTCCTAAAGAGGCCCTTACTTGTCTTGTTGCAAAGGCCACATTGGATGAATCTATGTTATGGCATAGGAGACTTGGTCACATTAATTTTAAAACCATTAATAAAATTGTAAAGGATGGTTTGGTAAGAGGCTTGCCTCAGAAAAGATTTGAAAATGACCAAACTTGTGTTGCCTGTCTTAAAGGCAAACAACACAAGGCTTCTTGTAAGCCCAAGATTTTTAACTCTATTGATCAACCTTTGTTTATGCTACATATGGATTTATTTGGCCCAAATTCTGTGAGTAGTATTAAGCTTAAAAGGTTTTGTCTTGTAGTTACTGATGACTATAGCAGGATTACATGGGTTTTCTTTTTAGGTTCTAAGGATGAGACATCTAGCATTCTTAAAACATTTATTACTGAGATAGAAAACCTAGTGGATAAAAAAGTAAAAGTCATTAGATGTGATAATGGGACAGAATTCAAAAATAGAGTTATCGATGAGTTTTGCAAAGAAAAAGGTATTAGAAGAGAGTTTATTGTTGCTAGAACTCCTCAGCAGAATGGGGTTGCTGAGAGAAGAAATAGGACACTGATAGAAGCTGCTAGAACCATGTTAGCTGACTCTAAATTGCTTATCACTTTTTGGGCTGAAGCAGTTAATACTGCTTGCTATGTCCAGAACAGGGTTTTGGTAGTTAAACCTTACAACAAGACACCATATGAGCTTTTTAGAGGTAGAACTCCTGCATTAGGATTTCTAAGACCTTTTGGGTGTCATGTCACTATTCTGAATACCTTAGACCATCTAGGCAAATTTGATGGTAAAGCTGATGAAGGATTCTTGGTTGGATATTCTCTTAATAGCAAAGCATTTAGAGTATACAACACAAGAACTAGGAAAGTTGAGGAAAACCAGCATGTTGAATTTCTAGAAAATAAATCTAATGTTGCAGGTGAAGGACCAAAATGGCTGTTTGACCTTGAGACTCTAACCCAATCAATGAACTATGTGCCAGTTGTTGCAGGAACCTTTTCTAATGATTTTGCAGGTTCAGAAGCTGATGATGCAACAAATAAAGTAGGCTTGGGAAAGGAGAAAGATCAAGATCATCTACTGATGCCAATATGGACAAGTGTGGATTCAACTTCAATGAATGGTGAACCTTCTACTGATGAAGCTAAGGAAGGGATTGAAGGTGAAAACAATGTAGATTGAACTGAGGAACAAGAGAATCAAGTTAACAGTATTAATGATGATTGTACTGCTGAGCCCCAACTTGATACTGCTAGGCCAAATGTTCATACTGCTGGCCCATCAGACTCTAATGCAGCGGATTTCTCAGAAGATGAGGTGGATTTCAACAATTTACCACCTATATATGCAGTTCTCACTACACCACACACAAGGATTCACAAAGCCCACTCCCTGGACAATGTGATTGGTGATATGCAATCTGGAGTGAAGACAAGGAAGCAACTTATGACTTCAGACCAACAAGGGTTTCTTAGTACTGTGTATGAATCAAAGCAGCATGAAGATTACAACACTTGTTTATTTGTGTGTTTCCTCTCACAAGTTGAACCCAAAAATGTTCTCAAGCCTTAGAAGATTCAAGCTGGGTAGAAGCAATGCAAGAAGAGCTTCTCCAATTAAAGATTCAGAAGGTTTGGGTACTAGTGGATTTACCAAAGGGTATGAGGGTAATAGGCACCAAATGGGTTTTCAGAAATAAAAGGGATGAAAGGGGAATTGTAATTAGAAACAAGGCTAGACTTGTAGCCCAGGGGTATACACAAGAAGAGGGTACAGACTATGAAGAAGTTTTTGCACCAGTAGCAAGGATTGAAGCCATTAGACTATTCTTGGCCTATGCTTCTTTCATGGGCTTCACTGTATATCAGATGGATGTCAAGAGTGCCTTCTTGTATGGTACTATTGAAGAGGAGGTTTATGTCTCTCAACCTCCAGGTTTTGTTGATCCACAACATCCTGATAAGGTGTACAAGGTTGTAAAGGCTATTTATGGACTACATCAAGCACCAAGGGCATGGTATGAGACTTTGGCTTCCTATTTGCTAGAGAATGGATTCCAAAGAGGCAAGATTGATCAGACATTATTCATCAAGAAGCACAAGAAGGATATCTTGCTAGTTCAGGTGTATGTGGATGATATCATCTTTGGATCCACAAGGAAGGAGATGTGTGTTGACTTTGAGAAACTTATGCATGGCAAGTTTCAGATGAGTTCTGTTGGGAATTATCATACGATTCAAGAGAAGACAAACTTAGGTCTGGTAATATGTCAGAGTTAGGTCTGTCTTTGTAATTAGGTCTGGTAATACATGTTAAGTCTGGTAGACTTATTATGTTAAGTCTGGTCGTGATATAAGGAAAGTTTGTTAGAGATATGTTAGGAAAAGATACAAAACGTGTAAGTATCTTTATAGAAGATTCGTGAATATCTTCTTAGTCGGTTAATATTAGGGTTTCCTTGGTGTATAAAAGGATCCCTAAGATTGTTAGTTTGATGAGAGAGTTGTACGAGTTTCACAATTGTGATTAATAGAATTATACGAAGTTAGTGTTAACTCTGTGTTCTTCATTGTTCTTGTTAAGTTTCCGCATTAACATTAACAATCGTTAAGGGTTTCTCACTTAGACTGGTTTGGATTTATCCCAACCATCTACTAAGTATTCAAGGCTACTTAGAGATCCACATACAATTCGTGGACCAACAAGTGGTATCAGAGCAAGGCGAGAGACTCTGAGTTCGAAGAACACTTAACCTCAAAAACCTATTCTCACTCAATTCACCCTACACAATGTCTGAGACCGAAAAGCCAATCAACACTGAAACTTTTTCAATCCATAACAGTGAGGATGAGAGTTCACACCATGAAGATGAAGGAAAACCTGAATCCAATAACTCCCAAACACAACAACAACCCATCCCTTCCACAACCACAATCTCAAACATAAAACTTCCATTACTGAAAAGAGAAGAATATGATATATGGGCCATGGAGATGGAACATTATCTGGAGTATATTAATAGTGATGTATGTAAGGTTATTCAAAGGGGAAACTCTAAGAAAAGAGTTTCACAAGGGACTGATGGGCAGCTGAGAATAATGCCACCAGTGTCTGCTGAGGAGATTAGGGCTGTGGAGAAGGAAAAGAAGGAAAGAACCTTGCTTCTTATGGCTATTCCTAAGGAGCATCTACAAAGTTTCCATGGCATGGTTGATGCTAAGGAGATGTGGGAGGCTATAAAGAAACGATTTGGAGGGAATGCAAACTCCAAGAAGATGCAAAAGGCTGTTCTTAAACAGCAATTTGAGACATTCAGTGTTTCAAAGACTGAAGGATTGGAGAAGGGCTATGACAGATTTCAACATCTGTTAACACAGCTGAAAGTTCATGGTGCAGCAGTTTCGAATGAGGATGCAAACCACAAGTTCCTTAGATCTTTACCATCAGAATGGGGTAATGTATCTGTGGCGATGAGAATAAAGGAGGAAGTAGATTCAATGACACCTGATGACCTATACAATAATCTTAGGATGTTTGAAAGGGACATCGGTAACAACACTCAGGCATCTACTAGTTCATCAAACGTTGCTTTTTTGTCACAGAACAAAAGCAGTACTAACAAGGTTAAACCTGGTAGTGTTAGGTCTGGTATCTATGAGACTCCTTCAAGTGAAAGATCTGCTTCAAATTTTACTGATGAGGTGATCCATTCTTTCTTTGCCAACCAAACGAAAGATGAAAGCTTTATTAGTGAAGATTTAGAACAGATTAATGATGCTGAAGTTGAGGAGATGGACATAAAGTGGCACATTGCCATGGTTGCTTTAAGGGTCAAACGATTTCAGAAGCAATATGGAAGGACCATCAACTTCAACAACAAATCACCAGTGGGATACACAAAGAGGACAGTTGAATGCTACAACTATCACAAGCATGGACATTTTTCAAGAGATTGTCCAGAGAAGAAGCCTGCTGATGGGAAAAGAGATGAAGAAGGGAAGCTGGAAAAGAATCAGATGAGCTTGCTGACACTGGAAGCTGGAGGTGTCAACTGGGGTGAGCATCCAAGAGTGAATGAGGAGTCTGATCATGCTCTCATGGCCATTGGTAATGAGGTGTCATTATGCTCTAAATTATGCACTGATTCATATAATCATATTAAGGCTTTATGTGATGAGCAGTTAGGACAAATAGGTGACCTAGAAGTAAATCTTTTAGCACATAAAAATGTTGTAAAAACACTAGAGGCACAAAAGGTCACCCTTCAAAACCAACATATCGCTTTAAATGAAAAACTATACTTTCAAGCTAATAAAATATATTAACAAGATGAAAAGCTTAAAAGGTATAGACAAATGGGCCTTAGAATTCAAAAGGAGAGGGATGAGTTGAGAAAACGGGTAGATCAGTGGAACAATTCAAATAATAACCTGTTCAAATGTTGGGATTCTCAAATAAAGTCCAATAAAAAATGTGGCTTAGGATATGAGGAAGATGAGAAAAAGGCAATCCTTAAGTCTAGAGAAGATGATTATGCGGGCAAACCATTGTATAATAGGTTTGTTAAGACTGGTGACTTTAAGGGAGTACCACCACCATTGAGTGATGACTATACTCCTCTTGAAAAAGAAGAGTTGGATGATTCACTTTTTGTGTATGGTAAGAAAGGTCCTCAAACACCTGAATCAACCACCTAAGAGGACAAAACCAGTAAGTATTCTTCTTGTCAATCCAATGACTCTGAAGGATCTATTGATGGTTCCTCTGATCACTCTAAGTCTGAGTCAAAAAGTGAGGTAAAAGAGAATCCTGAACCTAAGGTTGTTAAGAAGTGTGAACCTGTTGTAACTAAACCTATAGTGACTAAACCAAAGCCTGAGACAGTCAAACCTAGTTGTGCCCAGCACATAAAAACTCCTAGGGAATCTGTTAATATTAATGAGTCACCTAGAAGCAATAGTGTTCACAGAGAAAGTAGGAGTAGCTATACTTATGCTCCTAAAAGATGTTTTGTGTGTGGAAGTTTGAGTCATTTAATAAGAGATTGTGATTTCCATGAAAAAAGAATGAAGAGAGAGGCTGAGCAAAAGAGAATGAATGCTAATATTGGTCATGGTTCAAATAAACCAGTTTGGAACAATGCTAACAGGATTAATCATGCCAACCAGTTTGTTCCCAGACCTGTCCAACTTAATAATTCTGTTAATGCTTAAAATTACCTTATCACACAACACAATAATATGAGAATAATAGAAGAATTAGAAGATAGATAGAGATGGGATGGTAACTTCAAAGAGATTAGATTAAGAGAAGAGGAAATCAGAGATACAAGAATGAGAATACCCCTAGAAGCAACACACACATCCAACCCTTCCAAGTGAGGAGGGGAAGGGTATTTATAGGCTTCAAGGATGGAAGGCTTGGGTGGGCTTGGATTAAGCTTAGGCCTTTTACATGGGCTATAATCATACATTTAATCTATAAGGTTAATCCAAGCCCATTGACTAAATTAACTAAACTAAACAACGACACACTTAATTAAACTATTACAATGACAAATGACCATCACTTTAAAATAAATCCTAACAATCTCCCCCTAAGGGATGGTCATTCAAATGATGCTCCA
Source organism: Artemisia tridentata subsp. tridentata (assembly GCA_021014915.2). Taxonomy (NCBI): domain Eukaryota; kingdom Viridiplantae; phylum Streptophyta; class Magnoliopsida; order Asterales; family Asteraceae; genus Artemisia; species Artemisia tridentata. The sequence goes on from CP139505.1 coordinate 42,387,452, forward strand.
TGTGAGATGGTCTTTCGTCTTCAATGTCTTTGAGCTTTGAGTGTCGTTGTATAGCAGTTTTTGTTTTTGGTTCCTTCATGCTATGTGATCTTCAAAGTATCGTCTTTGAGGTTGTTCTTGCCTTCGATCAGCATCTTCATGTGATTATGACGTCGTGACCTCCAACATACTCATACATCTTGAACTTTATACTTATGTTAACAATCTCCCCTTTTCTTTCATCATTTGATATATGAACTTGTTCTTGACATCTTGATTAGCCTTTTGACTTTGTCGTTACACACTGTCTTTAACTTGATCCTTTTGTCTTGAACTTTTACACTTGAGCTTTGTTGGAGATGTTCTTCATAAGTATGAGTATGCCGAGGTGAAGATGAATGATGTATGTGGTGATGGTTAATGGATGTTTATAGGTAGCTGCATAAAACCGTTAGTAATAATCATCCAGCGCTTACAGGTTGGGACTTTGAGATTGTCAACAGCATAGTGTGAAGACTTTCTCTAATCCTTCCCTAGGCCGTTCTGAACCGGATACCCCCAAGAGGGCTTACACGGACACACCGAAGTGCACCCACGATTCAGTAAGTCGCTGGAGATCACCCCACGACTGTAGACTGTTTGAAGCACGTAACCATCATGATATAAAATGGCAAGATCCTTGGATCTCATTAAGACTCTTACAACTTGTGTCCTTTTTGACGAACACAAGTGTATCATTTTGGAAGTGTTCCTAACGAGATATTTTGATGAATCTCATGGCTCTAGACTCTATTGTGCGTTTTGGTTTTAGTCGTCGGAGGCATGGAGCAGAGTGCCACCTTTTCAATATCAACACATCTCGGAATTAGAGGCCGATAGATTATGCAGTGTTCTCCGTGAGAAATGAAACAAATATCTTTTGAGAGATATCTGAGTGGCTAGGAGGGGTGGTGCAGCGCGTCACTGGGTCCATGACGTCTTGTCTTCAATATCAGTATCACCTTAGGGAATACCGATAGCAGATGTATTGACCCGGTTTCTGCCCTAAGTTTTCATGGAGGGCTATTTCTTTTCACCCTTTCAATCAACTTTTCTTTTTCATTCTTCAACCCCTTCTTTCCCTTTCTCATTCACTCCTTTTTTCAATCATACCTAAGGACTTCTAATTCTAATCTATTGGAATTGTCCTTGGGTAGATCCCTCCGGCTCTGGCGGATCATAGGACATAACCTAACCATAATCACCTTATTACTCCATGATTATCCTAGATTTACCATAAAACCTTTTGAAAATCTCTCAAAGTGTTTATGAATAAACACATTTAGATAACACTTTGAGAGTTTTGCATTTTCTGAAATACTCCCCCTTCACATGTGCTTATGAGATTTAAGAAAGAATAGCACATGTTGGGTAGAGTTCGCACATTTGAAATGATTGATTTTCAATGAACATGACCTTCGCGAGACACGCTTACATCACTAGTTGGACTAGCTTGAAATTATTACCCGTCCCGGTCTACTAAGACAAGTCCTTTGCGAGACACGTCCTTTGCGAGACACGTTTACATCAATGGATAACCATCTTGAAATTATTACCCGTCCAGGACAAGTCTTTTCGATAACGGACATTTAGATTTCGTCAATTCGAGGGTTAGAACTGAGTCTGTCTGGTGAGCATACTTTGAGATTCCACGAACTTTAAACCTTTTGATCACATTTTAATCACGTCTTCTCCCCCTCAAAAATAGCATGAATTGATATTTTTGATATCAACTGATTAAAATGAAACCTTTTGGAGAGAACGACGGATTTTAGCATGAAATTGGAACATTTTTTCTTTTTAGTTTTATACTCCCCCTTAAATAAAGCATGTTTCTATAAGATTGGAGGGAGTTATCTTGAGCACTTTATGAAAGATTTTGAAAAATCTTTAATGAAAAATCTTGAAGGAAATGTGCTCAAGATAGAGAAGATTTTGAAAATCTTTGAAGATATGGTAGGAGAAGTATCTTCATTTGTTTTTAGGATAAGTGTTTGAAAAAGAGATTGGTTTTGCACAACACTTTCCTTTATTTGAAGTTCGGGTTGTAAGCTGAAATACTTACAAGCCATTGAGATTTTTAGGATAAGTGCTCGTAAAAATATTTAAAATATTTGATTTTGAATGAGCACTTTCCTTTCTATGAAGAGCGGGTCCTGAACTGATGTGTTCAGAAGCCATTTGAGAATGAATTTTGAGAAACGACATGTTTTGAAAACATTTAAATGAACTCTCGCTCAAGCATCTGTACATGCCCGTATCATTGTTGAATGACATTTCTAGGTACGTACAGAATATCGATTATACGAGAGACATGTCGGAGAGGAATATTTTTGGATTTTATATTTTATATTGTTTTTGTATTTTTGAATTTTCTATTTTTATATTTTGATTTTGATGGTTTTTCAAATTTTGTATTTTGTTTTTGTTTGTTTTTTATAAAAGAAATGGAAAATCAAAAATAGAAGATAGAGAGAATGATTTTGAAGAATTTACAGAATTAGAACCCTCTGATGAACTGGGTTCTGAGATAGTTGAGTCACCTGCAACCAAAGATGAAGAGTATTCACAAATAACAGTGTTAGAAGAACATGAATCATCACTCTTAGGGTGTTCACTATCAACGGTTGTAGTGGAATCTTCATCCCTATCCTGATGATTTTCACTATTATTTGTCTTGGTGTAGCTATCAAGAATCTTTCCTGTTGGAATCCATCTAAGACCGACTGTTTTAAAAAATTTTCCCGTGGGAATCCACCTAAGGCAGGATCTAGGAGTTGTTTTCTTTTCAGATACAGCGGAAGTCTCATTTTGAGAAAAACTACGTCCTGTAGGGATCCACTTGGTAGAATTCTTAGCTTTTTGCTTCTTATCAACGGGTGTGTGTTTTTATTTGGTGTCTTAGAGGATTGTGCCTTAGCACGCAAATTTGCTTTCTTGATATACTGTGCCACACATGCATCATGATTAGCTGAAAAGACACATTTTTGACATGTAGGACAGACAAATTCAACATTCTTGTTCAAAACAGCAACCTTAACTTTGTCACTACAGTCATTTGAAGTTTGTTTTCTGTTCGAAGAGGAATTCTTAGTGTTGCATTCTACTTGTTTAACATTTTCTTTTTCGCAACTACTCTTAGATGCAGGCCAATCCATAGTCTTTTGTTGAGAGTTCCTAGGTAGTGGTTTACAACTACTAGCAGTGCCTTGTAATGTTGTAGAATTCATCACCGTAGACGGTGTTCCTAAAATTCCATCTTTTCGAATCTGTGCCTTTTTCCTAGCTTTTTCTAGATAGGAATTGTGGACCATGTTGTTTGAACCAACAGATTCTTTAATAGTATTTGTGGTCACATTTGGTGAGCTATTCCTGGGGGCACACACATTAGGATTCAACTTGTTGTCCTTTGAATTTGTTGTAGCATTCCTAGACTCTTTTGGATTATCTTTTGCACTTTTGTCTATCGCCCTATATGTTTGAGATGTAGAGGCAGACGCAGTAGTGGGACTAATCCTAGAAAGATCAGGTGCTATCACATTTGAGTTTTCGACAACAGCTTTTCCTTTCTCGTTTTCCTTAGGCAAGGGTGTGGAAATGGACATTTTTGGTCTAGCAGACTTATTTTCCTCACCCTTTCCTTTTTGACTATCAAGCTGAGACTTCAAAAGATCAATTTGTTCTTGCATGTTTTTGTAAGAACGCTCATACGACAATTTGTCATACTTGCATTCTTCCTTTTTCTGATCAAGTTGTTTAAAATATGTAACATTTTGTTGGGAATAAAATGTTCAAGTCAAAGAGCCTGCCAGATATGTCAAAGAGCCTGCTAGTTGATTTTGAAGAGTATGAAGATGTACTAACAGTACCTTCTGGGTAAGAAGGTACTGCTAGTTGATAAAGGTCCTGCCAAGATTAATGTCAAGTTGATAGATATTTTGTAGTAGATATTTAGTTGTATTATTGGACTTTGTACATTGTAACACGCTTAGTAGAAATAGTTTAGTCTTCTGTGGTATACAGAAGAATATAATAGAGTTGTTACATTGGTAGTTGTATTTAATTGTAGGCTAGAATAGTCAAAGTAACATATTATATTAAACCACTTGACAACTTGTAATAAGGGTACCTTATACTATAAAAGGTTCCCTTAGTCACACCTTCGTGCATGCATCTCTTCAACTAATAACCTAAACCGAACAATCTCTCTAGTAACTTAGTTACTCATTTCACAAATCCTTTTACAAATCAAAGATTCAAGATTACTTTGTAATCCTGGTGATAGTTAGATCATCTGTATTATTTCATCAATAATATTGAATCGTTTTGTGTTAACTAAAGTTGTGTTCCTTGTTCATTACATACTCACGTTTACATAACTCATCACCTTTGTGTTCTTTTAAGTGTGTTGTAGTAGATTCCGCATACTAAACACATTCATACATAAATATCCCAAACACATTACTAAGATTCACATCCCAAGTGTTTGCGCAATCCTTCCACAAGTGGTATCAGAGCTAGGCTGATATTTACAAATTTAAAAGAACAATGGATGTTGAACATATTCAAACCAATGTTGCAGCTAAACTTCCATTACTCAAGCAAAATGAGTTTGATATGTGGCGACTAAGGGTAGAACAATACTTTCAAGTGCAAGACTATGCACTTTGGGAGATTATTGAAGAAGGAAACTCATTTAAACCCTCAATCACCACTACCACAGTAAACGATGCACTTGTAACACAAGTACAAGTACACCCATCAAGTGCAGAAGAAAGAATTCAGAAGCGAAATGATCTAAAAGCCAGGAGTATGCTACTGATGACTATTCCAAATGATCAGCTTTTGATCTTTAACAAATATAAAGATGCTAAAACCCTTTTTGAAGCTATTGTGGCTAGATTTGGTGGTAATGATGCCACCAAGAAAACTCAGAAAACACTTCTCAAACAGCAGTTTGAAAACTTTACAGCCACAACAAATGAGTCTTTGGACAGTATGTTCAATAGACTTCAGAAGTTTTCAAGCCAGTTAGCCATCCATGAAGTGATGATAACTCAAGAAGACCTAAACTCCAAATTTCTTAGGAGTTTACCCACTGAATGGTTGATGCGTGCGATGTGTCGTTGCGGTTTAGCAGTATTAATGCCTACTCAAGTTTTAAATTTATATTTAGCCGACTTATCAATAACACACACACTTAACGAGCAGTGTACCCGGTCAGTATGAATATAATGGTAAGTAGAGTGTCGATCACTAAGAGTGGAACGTATTATCTAGTTATTCTAATCAGTATTTTAATATATTAAGTTAGCTATACAACCTAATCTAACGCAAGGGGGTTCAGCCTGAGAGACTGGCACGATTTGGTTGCAATTAAATAATAAACTAAACCAATAGGCACGAATCAGCAAGTAGCACACACGTACACAGATAAATACTTGAGACAATAAGAGGGCTGTCCTGATAGATAAGTAGTTTGTCACTTGTTTTATTGCTAGTGTTATATGAAGTGTATAGTTCGATGCAACGCACCGAGATTAAGTCCTTTCTCGTTGGTTCTAATCTTATCGGCGAGTAAACCCTTAATGATTACTTATGACTATCCTATTTATCTTTCTTCCTACTTTTCTACAGACCATAGAATGCATAGGCGATCTAATAAATAGGCGAGGGCAGAGGCATGGCGACCCGATCAACGCTCAGCTAGACACAGAGGTTATCAATGCACTAATAAAAGTCACCAAAGACATCAACATATAAACTTTAATTAATGAGAAAGCAGTTTTAAGAGAGTGCAATCTTTCCGTTGTCACATTACACAAGCTACCAATCTTGATGAATTAAAGTTTACTAACACAATAAAACAAAACTACTTAATGAATTAAACACATGCAGCACCTTCTTACAACTCTTGTATCTTCGTTTGGGTGTGTCTTGTGCTGCTGCCTTGACTGAATTCGTCCTAGGGTTTCTGTACTTCGGTCTCGTATATAATATATGTTTTCTCGAATTCGTCTGGTCTTGGGGTATTTATAGTTTCTGTCTGAGGGTAAGATGTGGCGCATCTAGTAAGTAGATGCGGCGCATTGACTTAACTTTGCGTGGGGTCCAAGATTATAATATTCAGGAATATTCGTACACCGCCAGAAGATGCGGCGTAACTTCATTTATAGATGCGGCGCATTGCCTCTTGAATCTTGGATCGTATCTGGTGAAATATTGATAGTGATGCGCCGTATGTGATAAGAAAGATGCGGCGCATCTGGAGAAGAATGTCTTGATCTTGTACATTTCAGTAGACTCTTAACTTCTTGCATGTTTTGCTCCATAATTAGTCCAAAATCGCCAAGTTTCACCAAATGCTTGTTTTTACCTGAGAATTACATAAGTAAACGATTAAGTATCAATTCTCATACATAATATAATAAAACAAGTCAAATTAATAGGATAAATGATAGTAATAAAATGTACTTATTTGAGTTCATCAAATATCCCCCCACTTGAACTTTACTTGTCCCCAAGTAAACCTTAGAATTAATCTTATGAAAATGTATCCTAAAAGATATTAGGATTTATTTTTATATTTAAGCATGTATTCATTTTTGTCATAATCACACAACTAAATACTTAACGAATTAGAAGTAAAATAAAATAATTTGATAAAAGCAAATCTAATCGTTTAACTGTCCAGTCGCGATGAATATTCTATCATAAGCTTGGCAAGTATACACATCTCCCCCACTAAAGCCAAGGAATAACAAGTCTAAAGCGGTAAAAAGGGTTTTTAGGCTTAAGGGTTAATTACTCTTAATCTCTATCGATCTCAAATTCCAGAAAAGGCGACAAAATCACAAATACATGATCGAATCCACGAACACGATACTTGCAATTGCTCAAATCCTTAACTCGAACAGGCTAAAGATAGGTCCAAACTTCACCAATAATAATATATCAAAAAGGGCGACAAAATCATAAATACATAGCCGAATCCACGACTACGATACTTAAGATTGCTCAAATCCCTAATCTCAATAAATCAAAGGTTTGGTTGGATAAAGAATAATACAGGGTATGGATAATATTTGGGATATAAATTGGTGTAAAATGAAAAATAAACAAAACAAATAATTAAAATCCTAAGTGTGGTTAATCACTATCCCAACCATCCCATGAATAAGACTCATATCATAGAATAACTCACGCTTTAACACTTGAAACACACGCTTTAGGTAGACACGAATTATACTCAACAAGATCTCAATCAAAGAATAAACCTTAGTTGGTGTTCCCATAACTGCCAACTCCCATTCAATCCATAGATATAATATACAACAAATAGTGGTGATATCGACCACTTAATACAAAACTTTACATCGTTGGTTTAAATCAAACATCCAACTCTTCCTTTTTCTTTTTCTTTTCTATTTTTTTTCGATTTTTTTTTTATTTTTTTATTTTTTTATTATTATTATTATTTTTTTTTTAAACTTGAAACATAAACATAGATGTGTAAAATTTCACCACATCACTATAATGATAATTCTGGATAATTTTTCTATACTTTTCATGACTTCAGAAATAACGGTAATAGTGAAAGTAGTAAACACACGAAAAATAAACTCAAAGATATACAATATTTACTTTCACTCCAATTGCATTGTGCAATTTCCCGACCTAACCATAGATAATGAATTACGCACGCGAACACAGGTAATGTAAGGAAACACACTTTGCCTATAGCAATTAACCAACCACGGATTCTAATCTACAGGGTAGGCTAAGGTGTAAGGGTGTAACGAAACATTTTAACAAAGGTGTAAGAAACGAAAGGAATGGCTCTGAGTGTTTTTCTAGGGGTATCTTACTCTAAAAATGAGAGTAACAAAAGGGTTTATACGGGGGTTAACTAACCAGTGTAGTTAGCTAATAACACATAACATATAAAGGCTTTTTGGGTATAATCCTAGAAATTTACCAATTTAGACAAGTCATTCCAATTATATAAATAATACTTATTATGGTGGTCTCGAATAGTATACAAGCCAAGTTCTAAAGTTTACAAGTCACCGGCACACTCATAGATTTGTGAATTTTGAAAAAAATCACAATTTTTGAAAATAACGTCATGTGTACAGCAATGCAACTTAGACTTTAAACAAAAACATGCTAAATTTTTTTAAATTTTGATATATTAAGCACATTTTAAGCATATTTTGAAAAGTTTAGGACAAGTAAGTGTTAAGTGTTCTAATTCTCCAATCCCCCCACTTAAGTTAAACAACGTCCTCGTTGTTTGTATCAAAGGTTAAAAACTGGAAAATAAAAGAATTAGAACAGAAAAACTCCCCTGAGATTTGCTCGGTATGATCCTCCATTAGTATAAGAGCAAAAATCATCTTTCTTGTGGATGAGAACGTTTAGGCTTCATATTAGATGTATCCACAGGAAATGCAGGAATCTATAATACCACCAACACTTTAAAACACACCTAAGTTAAGAAAGGTTCAAACTTGCATAATACATTAGTAGTTAGATAAAAATAAAACATAAAAAATAAAAATGAAAATCATCAGGTCAGTCGATGCGCCGTATCTTATGGAAGAAGATACGCCGTATCGAGCCTGGAATAAATACGGATCAGAATAAAAGATGCGCCGCATCCTTAACCAGGGATGCGCCGCATTAAAATAAACTGATAAAAAGTTTTAAAGTCGAAAAGTAAAAATGCAGAAAAATAAAGATATGACCATTGCAGGAGATGCGTCGCATCTCAGAATTGAGATGCGCCGTATCCTCTGCGGCCTGACTGACTCGACACAAAAACAGAATAATAAAAAGTTTCTCCGGGTTGTCTCCCGGTCAGCACTTGTCTTTATTCCAGAGTCTTCAAGTTAGACTCACGTTCAGCTCTTTACTCCAATACTTCAGGTTCAAACTCCACCACCTCGTTCTCATTATCCTCAATTTTATTATCAAAGTATTTCTTCACACGTTGCCCGTTTACTTTGAATATATAACCATTTTTATCGCATATTTCAATAGTCCCATATGGATACACTTTCTTGACAACGAACGGACCCGTCCATCTTGATTTAAGTTTACCAGGATACATCTTTAATCTGGAATTAAATAGTAGCACTTTCTCTCCAATAGTAAACGTTTTATCCCCACGTAACCTCGAGTCATGCCATCTTTTAGTTCTTTCTTTGTAGATCTTAGTATTTTTGTAGGCCTCATCTCTTAGTTCATAGAGTTCATTAAGTTCCATGAAACGGTTCTTTGTTGCAGCTTCCATATCCATATTACAATTAGTCAAAGCCCAATATGCACTTTGTTCAATTTCGACCGGTAGGTGGCATGCTTTTTCGTATACGAGACGAAATGGAGTGCATCCCGTTGGTGTCTTATAGGCTGTACGGAATGCCCATAAAGCATCATTTAACTTGTCAGACCACCCTTTCGGATTATATCCAGTCGTTTTTTCAAGAATTCGCTTAATAGCCCTATTGGTTACTTCAGTTTGCCCATTGGATTGAGGATGGTATGCGGTGGAAACCCTATGATATACTCCATATTTTTGCAAGGCTCTTCCCAGATGATGATTACAAAAGTGTGTCCCCCTATCACTAATCAATGCTTTAGGAATTCCAAACCTAGAGAACAAACCTTGTAAAAATTTAAGTACTACCTTGCTGTCGTTTGTTGGTAATGCTTGCGCTTCGACCCATTTTGATACGTAATCAACAGCAACCAAAATATATTTATTACCTTTAGATTCAGGAAACGGTCCCATGAAATCCAATCCCCATATGTCGAAAACTTCACATACATGGATATAGTTTTGCGGCATTTCGTTTCTTGATGTTATATTCCCGGATCGTTGACACGCATCACATCCTTTTATATAATCTTTTGCATCATCCAACATAGTGGGCCAATAAAATCCCGCATCAAGGATCTTTCTTCTTGTGACGACTGCACCGTGATGTCCCCCCGTTGGCCCTGAATGGCAATGTGCCAATATTGCTGGGATGTCATCACCATCTACGCATCTTCGTAAAATATTGTCAGGACATAATTTAAAGGCATAAGGTTCATCCCAAATATACTCGCTAGCGCGAGTTAGAAACCTTCTTTTCTCATCGGATGTTAGCCCTTTTGGAATTTCATTTGCTACAATAAAGTTTATATAGTCGGCATACCATGGTCCATTATTATTGCTCTTAATTCCTACCATCATAAGGTGTTCATCAGGAAAGTCATCAGCTATTTCCCTTTCGTCAAGCACCTCCATATCAGGGTTTTCAAGTCTAGATAAGTGGTCAACAGCTAGATTCTCGGCACCCTTTTTATCTTTAATTTCAATATCGAATCCTTGGAGCAATAAAACCCACCTAATAAGCCTTGGCTTGGCATCCTGTTTATTGAACAAATACTTCAAAGCAGAATGGTCAGTGTAAACCATAGTTTTTGACAATATAAGATATGATCTAAATTTATCGAATGCAAAAACTACTGCTAAAAGTTCTTTTTCCGTAGTGGTGTAGTGTTCCTGGGCATTATTCAATGTTTTTCTAGCATAATAAATTGGCTTAAATTTCTTATCTATCTTTTGGCCAAGTACAGCTCCAACAGCATAATCACTAGCATCACACATTAGTTCAAAAGGCAAATTCCAATCCGGCAAAATTATAATAGGAGCGGAAGTTAGTTTTTCTTTAAGTATATTAAATGCCTTTTTGCAATCTTCAGAAAAATCAAACTTCGCATCTTTTAGCAATAATTGGGTCATAGGCCTAGATATCATTGAAAAATCCTTTATGAACCTACGATAAAATCCAGCATGCCCTAAAAAACTTCTAACACCTTTTACATTAGTGGGGTAAGGTAGTTTAGCAATTACATCAATTTTAGCTTTATCGACTTCTATACCTTTCCCAGAAATCTTATGTCCTAACACAATTCCCTCTCTAACCATAAAGTGACATTTTTCCCAATTAAGAACAAGGTTAGTTTCTTCACACCTAGCAAGAATTTTATCAATTTTAAAGAGACAATCACTAAATGAGTTACCGAACACCGAGAAGTCGTCCATGAAGACTTCCATAAAGTCTTCCACCATATCATGGAAGATAGCCGTCATACAACGTTGGAAAGTAGCAGGGGCGTTGCATAGTCCGAACGGCATTCTCCTATAGGCGAAGGTTCCATAAGGGCAGGTGAAAGTCGTCTTCTCTTGATCCTCAGGGGCAATTGGTATTTGGAAGAAACCTGAAAAACCATCTAAAAGACAATAATAATCATGACCTGATAGTCTTTCTAACATTTGATCAATAAATGGAAGAGGGAAGTGATCTTTTCGCGTAGCATCATTGAGTTTGCGGTAGTCGATGCAAACTCTCCATCCGGTAACAGTTCTTGAGGGAATTAGTTCATTATCGTCATTGAGTACTACCGTCATTCCCCCTTTTTTTGGTACAACGTGGATAGGACTGACCCACGAGCGGTCGGAAATTGGGTAGATAAGTCCGGAGTCAAGTAATTTCACAATTTCATTTTCACCACATCTTGGACTTTTGGATTCAAACGCCTTTGAGGTTGGATAGTTGGTTTGAATTCATCCTCCATAAGGATTTTATGCGTACAAAATGACGGGCTAATTCCCTTAATATCAGACATACTCCACGCTAATGCTCCTTTTCGTTTATACAGTACCTGCAAAAGTGATTCCTTTTCTTTTGGCGTTAAATCAGATGCAATAATAACGGGCGAATTAGTGTTCCCATTTAAATAGGCATACTCCAAAGTAGAAGGGAGATCCTTAAGCACAGGTTTAACAATATCAATTTCAGTAGCACTTGCGGAATAAACTTGTTCTTTAATTATATTGCTGCTGTCATTAGATAGATGCGCCGCATCGATATTTTCGATGCGCCGTATCGCGTTACATACAGCAGAGTCAGCAGCTAAATTATAATCAATAGTATTCTCATCAACTTGATCTTCTATAGCAATTGTGTTTTCTAAATTTTTAAGCAGAAAAGAATCAAGCAAATTACTTTTTAACAATTTCTGAGTAAATCGATTAATCGTGTCATCAGAAACATCGATATTATAGCATTCATCGTCATCGGATTTATCTTTACTCATAGATTGTTCCATGTTAAACTCAACCTCATCTTTTCCTATGGTAAGAGTTATCTTTTTATTAAAAACATCAATTATGGCCCTAGCAGTGGCTAAAAACGGCCGTCCTAATATTATAGGAGTTCTAGAATTTTCAGGCATATCGAGGATAACAAAGTCGATAGGTAATTCAAATTTATCAACTTTTATTAATATATTTTCAGCTATTCCTAATGGGTATTGTATGGACCTATCAGCTAGTTCTAAGCACATCCTAGTAGGTTTTGGTTCACCAAGACCTAATTTATCATACATAGAAGAGGGCATAAGACTTATACTAGCTCCTAGGTCGGCTAAAGCATTTTCAATATGCAAATTTTTAATTTGACAAGGAATAGTGAAACTCCCTGGATCTTTTTCTTTAGACGGAAGTTTGTTGAGCAATGCTGCTGAGCTTCTTTTCCCCATTGTTATGGTGCAGGCCTCTTCAAGTTTAGACTTGTTTGTAAGCAAGCTCTTCAGATATTTAGCATATTTTGGCATTTGCACCAGGGCTTCCATAAATGGTATGCTTAGCTGCAGCTGCTTGAGATTCTCCAGGAATTTCTTTTGATAGGCATCTTCTTTCTCTTTCCTTACCCTTTGTGGGAAAGGTAGTGTTGATCGTTTAGGTTCAACAGAAGGTTCTTCTCTAATCACAGGTTCTGGATCAGTCTCTTTTGGTTGCTCATGCTCAGGTGATAAAGATTCAGGGGAAATTTTGTTTGTACTGTCATCCTCGGGTGTTTCTCCGATTTGAAAGGTCGACTTTCCGCCTCTAGTTGTAATCCCTTTCAAGTCTTGTCTTACCAAAAGAACCCTGTTAAGCACCGTTGACAATTGGTGCACTTCAATTGCCAATCCATAAATCATGTTGTTTTGTTCCTTTAGTAAAAGCTCATGGCTGCCTTTAAATTCATTAATAAAGTTTCTTGCTTCATGATGTTCTTTTTCATTGGCTTGAGCGATTTGTAGTGCAAACTCTTCCATGGTAAGATTTCTTTGGGGTCTTCCGAACAAGTTGGGGAAAATATCGAACATTGTTCCTGAAAATCAAAGAGAGGTAGATTTCAAAGTAAAAGTTTCCAGGTATAAGGGTCAGAGTATTTTCCGTTCGGAGATAAGAAAAATAAAAGTTGCTGATATCTGCAGATGATGCGCCGTATCCAAAAAGTTGGATACGCCGTATCTTATAATCGTTAAAATTAAATCAGACTTTATTCAGAAAATAGATACGCCGCTTAGAAATTAGAATGCGCCGTATCAATTTTAATTATCAAAAATCGATTTAAAAAAAAAAAATTAAATGCGTCGTATTAACAATAGTTAATGCGCCGTATTTTCGTTACGTTTCAAAATATAAGATTTTTGATTCAGAAGATGCGCCGTATCGATAAAAATCGATATGCCGTATCTGTTTAATAATTCGAAAACTGTTTTTAATTAAAATAATAGATATGCCGTATCTGCTAAAGCAGATGCGTCGTATGGCGTTACGTTTAGAAATTTTTTTTTTATCAAAAACAGATACGCCGTATCTTGGGGAAAAGATGCGTCGTATCGAATTAATTAAACGCGTTGTATTTTATAAAAATTGAACGCAATACGCCGTATCTGAGAGATCAGATGCGCCGTATCGTTCGATTTAGCTCAGTACAACGATAGCAGAACACAAAAAATACGAAAAATAAAAACAAATAAAACACACGAAAATAAACACAAACAAAAGCAAACAAATAGCACACAAAAACAGAAAATATGCAAAATAGTACAATGAATGCAAATTAATCTAATACACAACAAAATTAGCGGTTAGATAAATAAAATAAAAATAAAAAACCTAATTAAAATACTAATCAAATTAACAGATAATAACAATTCACTCCCCGGCGACGGCGCCAAAAACTTGATGCGTGCGATGTGTCGTTGCGGTTTAGCAGTATTAATGCCTACTCAAGTTTTAAATTTATATTTAGCCGACTTATCAATAACACACACACTTAACGAGCAGTGTACCCGGTCAGTATGAATATAATGGTAAGTAGAGTGTCGATCACTAAGAGTGGAACGTATTATCTAGTTATTCTAATCAGTATTTTAATATATTAAGTTAGCTATACAACCTAATCTAACGCAAGGGGGTTCAGCCTGAGAGACTGGCACGATTTGGTTGCAATTAAATAATAAACTAAACCAATAGGCACGAATCAGCAAGTAGCACACACGTACACAGATAAATACTTGAGACAATAAGAGGGCTGTCCTGATAGATAAGTAGTTTGTCACTTGTTTTATTGCTAGTGTTATATGAAGTGTATAGTTCGATGCAACGCACCGAGATTAAGTCCTTTCTCGTTGGTTCTAATCTTATCGGCGAGTAAACCCTTAATGATTACTTATGACTATCCTATTTATCTTTCTTCCTACTTTTCTACAGACCATAGAATGCATAGGCGATCTAATAAATAGGCGAGGGCAGAGGCATGGCGACCCGATCAACGCTCAGCTAGACACAGAGGTTATCAATGCACTAATAAAAGTCACCAAAGACATCAACATATAAACTTTAATTAATGAGAAAGCAGTTTTAAGGGAGTGCAATCTTTCCGTTGTCACATTACACAAGCCACCAATCTTGATGAATTAAAGTTTACTAACACAATAAAACAAAACTACTTAATGAATTAAACACATGCAGCACCTTCTTACAGCTCTTGTATCTTCGTTTGGGTGTGTCTTGTGCTGCTGCCTTGACTGAATTCGTCCTAGGGTTTCTGTACTTCGGTCTCGTATATAATATATGTTTTCTCGAATTCGTCTGGTCTTGGGGTATTTATAGTTTCTGTCTGAGGGTAAGATGCGGCGCATCTAGTAAGTAGATGCGGCGCATTGACTTAACTTCGCGTGGGGTCCAAGATTATAATATTCAGGAATATTCGTACACCGCCAGAAGATGCGGCGTAACTTCATTTATAGATGCGGCGCATTGCCTCTTGAATATTGGATCGTATCTGGTGAAATATTGATAGTGATGCGCCGTATGTGATAAGAAAGATGCGGCGCATCTGGAGCAGAATGTCTTGATCTTGTACATTTCAGTAGACTCTTAACTTCTTGCATGTTTTGCTCCATAATTAGTCCAAAATCGCCAAGTTTCACCAAATGCTTGTTTTTACCTGAGAATTACAAAAGTAAACGATTAAGTATCAATTCTCATATATAATATAATAAAACAAGTCAAATAAATAGGATAAATGATGATAATAAAATGTACTTATTTGAGTTCATCAATGGTCCATGCATGTCATTGTCTGGAAAAATAAACCTGATATTGATTAGATGAGTCTTAATGATCTCTACAACAACTTCAAAATAGTAGAGCATGAAGTAAAGAAGACTACTGGTTCAAGCTCAGGAAATATGGCTTTTGTATCATCTCCAAGCACCTCAAAGGTTGTAGATGAAGAAAAAGATGGCAGAGAAGAAGGTACTGCCAACACAAATTTTGGTACTGCCAGTACTTCTAGCAGTACCAAAACCATTCTAGATGAAACAATTGGGTGTGCTTTTCTGACATCACAACACAATGGGTCCATATTAACTTTTGAAGATCTTCAAGAGATTCATCCTGGTGATCTGACATTAGAACAAAGAAAAACACATCAAAACTTAGTCGATTTTAAGTGTGGTATGGCCAAACTTGAAAAACAAATCATTCACTTTAGAGAAAATGAACTCACCTTTTCTGATGCAAAAGCTATTCTTAATAGACAAATATTTTTGAAAGATGCAGAAATAAAAATGTTAAGAACTGAGTGTGCTAAAGTGACATTGGCTAGAGATAATATTGAACTAACTGTTACCACATTGGAAATTGCTTCTGATTGTACTAGAAGCATAGTTGAAAATCAGATGAATAAGAGAATAAAATCTGGGATAGGATATAAAACATGTCCACCTCCTTATAGAGGAATTCCTTGTCCCCCAGGATCAGATCTTGCTGAATCAGGTTTACATGAAATCATCAACAAACTACTAGCTAAACCTGTAGAGAAAAGTGAACCAGTTGAGAGTGCTAAGAGTACCTCACTCTCTAAGGTGCTCACTGATAAGAAACCAGATATTCTAATTATTGAAGATTGGGTATCTGATGATGATGAAGAAGAGACTGTTTCCATCAAAGGAAACAAAGTAGGACCAATCAGTCCTAAAAGAGTAGAGATTAAGGCTAAGGCTAAAGCTGTTTTGAAAACAGTTGAAAGTTGTGAAAAATGTAATAACAAACCTAGAGGTAGCCAAAGAAATTGGAACAACCTTAAGTCACAACAACTAGGTGATAATTTTGTTATGTACAATAAGGCTTGTTATTACTGTGGTAGCTTTAATCATCTTCATGCTTATTGTAATAATTGGGTTTTTGGGAACAAATCAAAGTCTAAAACAAATGTTACTCACCCCAGAAAAAGTTTTGTTAAGTCTAACACCACAAAAGTTAAACATACTGTTAGACAAAATAAGCCTGTTATTACAAAACCAACTGATAAGGGTGCAAGAAACACTTTCAAATATGTACCAAAAGTTGTGAATAGTCCTATTCAAAAGAAATCTATGGTCATAACACAAATTTGGAAACCAAAAACCAAAGGTCCTGCTAGACCAAAAGGTCCTGCTAGACCAAATGGTACTGCCAAAATTGGTACTGATAGACCAAAGACCACAAAATGGATTAAAAGGGAAAATGTTGTTAAGTCCTCAGCATGTTGGATTTGGAAACCACTCCAATCAAAAGGTGCATCAACAATCCTAAAAAGGTTTGATTTCATTGATGCAAGAGGCAAACCCAAGTCTGTTATGGCTTGGGTACCCCAAGAAAACTAATATGTTTATTCATGTGCAGGAACATTCAACTGATATTGGTGATCAAGGATATGTGGATAGTGGATGTTCAAGGCACATGACAGGCAACATGTCTTTCCTCTCAGACTTCAAATCAATTGATGGAGGATGTGTTACCTTTGGGGGAGGAATAAAAGGAAAGATCACTGGTAAAGGTACTATCAAAACCAGTAAATTAGATTTTGAAAATGTGTATTTTGTGAAAGAACTTCAGTTTAATCTCCTTAGTGTCTCACAAATGTGTGACAAAAAGAACAATGTTCTATTTACTGACAATGAATGTATGGTTCTTTCTTCTGATTTTAAAATGCTTGATGAGAGTCAGATCCTTCTTAAAATCCCAAAAAGGAACAATATGTACAGTGTTGATTTAAAGAACATTGATCCTAAGGAGAGTTTAACTTGTTTGGTAGCAAAAGCCTCATTGGATGAATCTATACTTTGGCATAGAAGACTTGGTCATGTAAACTTTAAAACAATCAATACAATTGCTAAATATGATTTGGTAAGAGGTTTACCCAAAAAGATTTTTCAAAATGACCAAACCTGTGTTGATTGTCTAAAAGGCAAACAACATAGAGCTTCTTGTAAGCCCAAGACCCATAACTCTATTTCTCAGGCTTTATACATGCTTCATATGGATCTTTTTGGTCCTACTAATGTGAGTAGCTTGAATGGAAAGAAATATTGTCTTGTTGTTACTGATGACTATAGCAGATTTTCTTGGGTTTTCTTTTTAAGATCTAAGCATGAAACAAGTGAGATTCTTAAATCTTATATCACTGAGGTAGAAAACCAATCTGATAAGAAAGTCAAAGTCATCAGATGTGACAATGGAACAGAGTTCAAGAATAGGGTTATGGATGACTTTTGCAAGGAAAAAGGAATAAAAAGAGAATTTAGTGTAGCTAGAACCCCACAGCAAAATGGAGTAGCAGAAAGGAAGAATAGAACACTTATAGAGGCTGCTAGAACTATGTTAGTAGACTCTAAGTTGCCTATTTCATTTTGGGCTGAAGCAGTAGGTACTGCTTGTTATGTACAAAACAGGGTTCTTGTGACAAAACCTCATAGAAAGACACCTTATGAACTTTTCTTTGGTAGAACACCATCTTTAAGTTTTATGAGACCTTTTGGATGTCATGTCACTATTCTCAATACCAAAGATCATTTAGGCAAGTTTGATGGAAAAGCTGATGAAGGCTATTTGATAGGGTATTCTTTGCAAAGTAAGGCCTATAGAGTGTTTAACACTTGCACTAGGCTAGTGAAAGAGAATCTTCACATAGAGTTTCAAGAGAAACTAACAAATGTGAAAGGAATTGGGCCAGATTGGATGTTTGATATTGATAGGCTTTTAGAATCTATGAATCATGTGCCTGTTTCAGGTACAAATACTAATGATAATGCAGGTTTTGAGGACAATGTTGAAACACCTAAAGATCAAGATTACATCTGGATGCCAATTTGGAAAGGCTTGGATCTATCTTCAAGTCATGAAGAACCTTCAAACACAAGAAATGAAGGTAATGAAGATGATCATGGAACTCAAGATCAACAGAATCAAGAAAGTAGTGCAAATGACAATGGTACTGCTAGTTCACCAGATGGTACTGCTAGTTCACAAATTGATACTGCTGAGCCATTGAATGTTGAAATAGATGATTCTTTACCAGAAGAAGTGGGGATTGGCAATCTTCCATTTACCTATGAAGTTCCTACAACACATAACACTAGAATTCTCAAAGATCACTCAACTGATGATGTGATTGGTAGCATTGATTCTGGTGTTAGAACAAGATCTCAAGTTGGTTTATCTCAAGTCTTGACTTCAGACCAAGAAGGGTTTATCTCCTCTATTTATGAAGAAAAGAATCATGAAGTTGCCAACATATGCCTGTTTTCATGTTTTCTATCTCAGGCTGAACCCAAAAACATAAACAAAGCTTTAGATGATGCAAGTTGGGTTGAAGCAATGCAAGAAGAGCTTCTCCAATTCAAGATTCAGAAGGTTTGGATACTGGTTGATTTGCCCAAAGGTCATAGGGCAATTGGAACCAAATGGGTGTTCAGAAACAAGAAAGATGAAAGGGGTATAGTGATCAGAAACAAAGCAAGATTGGTGGCCCAAGGATATACTCAAGAAGAAGGGGTAGATTATGAAGAAGGTCTTTGCTCCAGTGGCAAGACTTGAAGCAATTAGGCTATTCTTGGCCTATGCTTCTTTCATAGGCTTCACTGTCTATCAAATGGATGTTAAGAGTGCATTTTTATATGGTGAACTTGAAGAACCAGTGTATGTTTCTCAACCTCCAGGCTTCATTGATGCAGAATATCCAGACAAGGTTTATAAGGTTACCAAGGCTCTTTATGGTCTACACCAAGCTCCTAGGGCATGGTATGAAACATTGGCTTTCTATCTATTAGAAAATGGATTCCAAAGAGGCAAGATTGATCCAACTTTGTTCATCAGAAGAACAAAGAAAGACATCTTGCTAGTGCAGATTTATGTTGATGACATTATCTTTGGATCTACAAACCAAGACTTGTGTGTAGAATTTGAAAAACTTATGCATAGTAAGTTTGAAATGAGTTCCATGGGGGAACTTACTTTCTTTTTGGGTCTCCAAGTGAAACAATCCAAAGAAGGCATATTTATCAGCCAAGATAAGTATGTAGCAGAGATCCTAAGGAAATTTCAGTTTGCTGATTCTAAAGTTGCAAGTACACCAATGGATGCAGAAAAAGGGTTACTAAAAGATGCTGAGGGAGAAGATGTGGATTTGCACAATTATAGATCAATGATTGGGTCTTTGATGTACCTTACATCATCAAGACCAGATATCATGTTCTCAGTATGTGTATGTGCAAGGTTTCAAGTACATCCCAAAGTCTCTCATCTCACAGCAGTCAAAAGAATCTTTAGATATCTTAAGGGTCAACCTAGGTTGGGTCTTTGGTATCCAAGGGAATCTTCTTTTGAATTGGTGGCTTATTCTGATAGTGACTATGCTGGTGCAACTCTAGACAGAAAATCCACAACTGGTGGATGTCAATTTCTTGGTTGCAGACTCATCTCTTGGCAATGCAAGAAACAAACAATGGTGGCCAACTCTACAACTGAAGCAGAATATGTTGCTGGTGCAAGTTGTTGTGGGCAAGTTCTTTGGATCCAAAATCAAATGCTTGACTATGGGTACAATTTTCTTAACACCATTATTTACATTGACAATAGCAGTACTATATGTATCATTAAAAACCCAGTTCAACACTAAAAAACAAAACACATTGAAATCAGACACCATTTCATAAGGGATTGCAATGAGAAAAGGTTAATACAAGTTGTTAAAATTGATTCTGAAAAGAATTATGCAGACCTTCTCACCAAAGCTTTTGATTTAGGTAGATTCAAATATCTTGTAGGAGGTATTGGAATGATAAATCTTTGAAAAACATGTGTTTTTGTACATAAAAATAACTGGTATTGGCTTTTAAACATGGTACTGCTAGTTAGTCAAAAGGTACTGTCAGTTCATAATTGGTCCTGCTAGTATAAAATTTGCTATGTTTTGTTCATATTGATGCTTAAATGTTTAAAATGCTATAGATCAAGTGCTTTGCACTTTGTTCTTTTGGTTTGCAACTAACACATTTCAGGTTGATAACAAAACAAGAGATCTTCCAAACAAAAAGGGGAAATAAAAGTTATTAACAATCTCAGGGGAGGAAATAATAGCCCAGAATGGAAGAAAAACCAATTTATGAAAGAAAAAGACAAGAGCATACAAGATGATGCAAAGGTTGAAAAAGATAGGATTAGATCACTTATTCAGAAGGGATGAAGCATTCCTAAAGGAGAAAGTTCTATCTAGATCAAACTAAGGAAAGTTTCAATTCAAAGGCATGCTAATAGATGATTTCACTTGTTGAACCAATCATCCAAGATACACAGCATCATTGCCTTTTTAAATTTCCTCCATCCAAGGAAATTGCACCATCTTTAGGCCAATATGGCTTTTGGTATTCAGTTCACCAAGTTTTTACAAACTTAAGAGCTGGCTAGTCCATAAGCAAACGGCTTTTGGTAAAGACAAATCAAATCCGTTGATGGTTGATAGTTTACCAAAAACTATATGGTATTTAACTAACCATACTTAACAGTAAATAGTTAACAAGTCCATAAGCAAACGGCTTTTGGTAAAGACAACTCAAATCCGTTGATAGCTGATAGTTTGCTAAAAACTATAAGGGATTTTTTCAAAACTTTCAAAGGTACTGGTAGTTCAAAAATTGGTACTGCTAGAGTAAAATGGTACTGCTAGATAGCCGTTGAGCCTGTCAGAAAAAGTTTTTAGCCGTTGGGCCTGGTAGTTAAAATTAGCCGTTGGGGTAGTTATGTAAATTACTGATGATTATATTATATTATATTTCACATATAAAAGATCTTTTTAACCGCCTTTTCAATTACTTATTATAATCTTTCTTATTGTCGGTTAAAAGTAATTCTCACAAATCATCTTTCATCAGTCCTTATCACAATTAACTTACACCTTTCATCTTCTACCAGTACCACCAACAAATCCCACCATCATAATCAAAATTTTCATTATCTTTCACCATGGAAGCCACAGCTGTTCTAACCTTTGTCAAACGTCACAATCAATTAGCATTTTTGGAAAAGTCAGAGGATAATGCCTCTTTTCATCAAGTAGTGGATTTTTTAAATGCTTCCTACATCAGGTTTGCTTTACTAGTCAACCCCACTATTTATGAATCTCAAATTTTACAATTTAGGCAATCAGCTAAAGTTAAAACTTCTGAAAATGGGGAACAAAGGATTAAGGCCAAAGTGGATGGCAAACTCTTGACTCTTACTGAGTCATCCATTCGAAGACATCTTCATTTGGATGATTCTGATGGTATTAGTCAATTGCCAGATACTAAAATTTTTGAACATTTGGAAAGAATGGGGTATCATGCTGAGTCTACCAAACTCACTTTTCTGAAAAAGCATTTTACTCCACAATGGAGATTTTTGATCCATACAATCCTTCATTGTTTGAGCCAGAAGAAAACCTCTTGGGAGCAATTTAGTGGAAACATGGCTTCTGCTCTCATCTGCTTGGCTACAAACAGAAAATACAATTTTTCCAAACATATTTTTGAAGGATTGATTAAAAATGTGGATAGTGAAACAAAGTTTTTGATGTATCCAAGATTTATTTCATGCATCATTGCAAAATCAAAACATTTGTTGCTTCCCCCAGACTCACTTTATGAAACACCAAAACTTTCTCACAAAGTATTTTCAAACATGAGAATTGGTTTCAGAGGGGAAGAAATACCACTATTTGATGAAATGTTACCACAACATCCTGAAGAACCAATACCATCATCTGAATCACCATCATCAAGTTCTTCAACTGTTTACATCTCACCAACACATCAAACATCACCAATCCCATCTCCAGTATCATCAGCAACACAACCAACATCATCACATCATGTATCACCACCCCAATCACCTCAGACAGTGCAAGAACTAAAAGAGAAGGTGAAGTTCTTAGAAGATGCTCTTAAAAGACAGAACACCAAATTTTCTGAGATCAACATCAAGTTAGTAAAGAGGGTAAAGAAATTGGAGGTTGAAGTGAAGAAGCTAAAGGGTAAAAGATCTTCAAAGGTTGTTTTATCTAGTTCTTCAAGATCAGATACTGATAGGTTGGGTCACTCTTCCAAAAAGGGGAGGATGGATAGTTCTGAAGATGAAGAGGAGGCTCAATTTGAATTCCATGAAGGAACTCAGGTTTATGATGAAGAGCCTGCTGGTGTAGAGCAAGAGCCTGCTGGGCCAGAGCAAGAGCCTGCTAGGATTGAGAGGCTATTGGCTATGGACTACAAAGGTACTGCTGATCATGTGTACAAAAGAAAGAGGGACTTAGAGCCTCAAGGGAATTTGTTTGTTCAAGGGAGAATTTTTATTGCTGATGAGCAATCTACTGCTCCATCTCAAGAACCAACTCCAAAGGATAAGGGCAAGAGCATTATGGTTGAAGATGAGCCAAAGCCCAAGAAGTTGAAGAGAACAGAACAGATACAGATGGCTTTAGATGAAGAAGTCTCCAAAAGGATTCATGAAGAAGAACTGCAGAAAGCATTTGAAGCTTCAAGAATGCTTGCAGAGATGAAAGAGCAAAAAGATGCTGCTCAGACTGTAACACCCCAACCCGACAAGGGTAAAGATGTCACGCAAATGGTTTCATATCAGATAAACATAGCATACAATCAAATAGTAATACAATGGTTCTCAAAGGTTACAAATGAAATCTTGCAATACAAAGGGTTACAAAGGAAAATAAAAGCCGTCTATAAAATCCATAAGTACATCTCTTCTAATAGCTTCTACTCAAAGTCTTCTAAGTCCACAAGTCTCTTCACTTATACCCAAACCCGTCGTCCTGCTTAAAATCTGCCGCACACGAAAAGAAAACGTGCGGCTGAGCTTAAAAAGCCCAGTGAACAGATATAACGGAAACAAAGCAGTAGCATAATGAATAATACATGAGTAAATGAGAATGGAAGCATGAATACATGGTGAGAATACAAGGTAAGAATACATGGTAAGAATGCATGGTAAGAATACATGGTGTCATAAGGGAAAGTGTAAAGGTGCAAGGTAAGGGAAAGTCAGTAATCCACTACGAGCCCATAACATGAAATCATAAGCATAATCATAATCATAAACATGTAGAGGGGAGACCTCTTAGTATCCTGTAAATATGAGGGGTGTCCTCATCATGGGTATCTTGTAAATATGAGGGGTGTCCTCAATCATGGGTTGGAGTAGCTAGCTCCCAGAGTGTGAAAGACGTGTATCGCACACACCATCAGTCACCATGAATAACATAACATAACATGAACATGAACATGAACAAATCTAGGATGCATCCATACGCCCCCGGTGGCCATAATCTGCCTCTACATAAACATGAATCATAAACATAAACGTGCAGGGACGGGACAGGTCATCACTCTCCTGCCCTAGAGTCATGCCATCGGTGCATCGACTGACATGGACATGAAACCCTCATGCCTAGTGAGTGGCTCGTAGTATCAAACTGTGGGTCAAGGTCAAGTATCATGAATCATGTTTTAAGTTTACTTGCATAGGTCATTATCTGGTTTCATAAGTTCATAATCATGGTTCATAATCATGGTTCATAAGCATGGTTCATAAGTAAGGGTTCATAAGTAAAGGTTCATAGGCAAAGGTTCATGCATGAAAGGTTCATAATCATAAGAGGTTCAATATCAGAAAGGTTCATAACAGAAGGTCATGACAAGGGTTCATAATATCATGAAAGAAACCAGAAAGGTTCACAGAATCAAAGAACATGGCAGTGAATCAGAAATCAGAAATGAGACGAAGGCACCTTATTAAAGAAGGGCAGAATATCTGTACCTTAACGAAATACGCAAGCAAGAAATGAAAATCAAATCAAGTAGGAGATCACTCCCTCTTCACCCGATCTACAAATAAGCACAAGTTCTCTTATAAGTTCATAGGACCGTAAGGTTTCATTCTTGTTCTCATTCCATATTAGGTGACTTTATGTTATATCATTCCCGTATGCAAATTCAAAGTATTATAGATGATCATATTCATAGTTCAAGATTCTTAATGTCTTTTACCAAGTTTTAGTGTTCATGTAGTAGTTTTCATAATTTAGGGTTCATTAGGTAATTATCATAAGTTTAGGGTATAATATGAAAATATCATCAAGTTACAGATTTTATAAGTTATGACCTTTGGTTTTTAGCAAAATATCCATTTACACCCTTTAGGTTACACAATAAACACATCACACCCTTTAGTTCACAATTTTACCCTTTTATAACATCACACAGTTTTAAGTACGAATTTGTCAGGTTTTCCATAAATTATAAATCATATAAGAACTCAGTATTAAAATTCCCAAAAATTCCCAGAGGTGCTCATATGTCTAAAGTATTTTACCAAATTTTTCCAGATTTTATTATGTAGTATAGGTATGTGCTAAAAATCCATTTTCTCAAGTCGTCCAGATTTCTGAGTAATTTTACTATACGAAAAGTTGTCAATTAGAAACCCTTTAAGAAAATTCACAAAAATCTAGAAAAATTCCAGGAAGTCATATACATCTTGAATATTACCCAGTTCAAAGGAAACCTTCTAAATCAACCCGGTTTGAAAATTAAAAATGGAAAACCTGGACTGATTTTCTAGACTCACAAATCCGACCAGACACATAATTTTCTAAAAATCAAAAAGTACCTTTCCAGGCCTCTAAAAATTACAACATAAATTTCTCCAGGTAGCTATTTCATTAAACTACAATCTAGACTCCAGAAACATCAAAATACACATTCACATCATTTAGTTATAGCCGTTTAAAGTCGACCAAAAGTTCGAACTCAGAAACAGACCTCACAGAAACCTATCCATTTTAGGGTTTTTCATATCCAAATCACAAGTTATTCATCCCAAACGATTTTGGTTGAGTCCATAACATATTTTGGTCATTCAATAACATATTTAACATGATTCTCACGAATTATTTCACACCCAAAAGTGGCAACCGATTCATATACATAGTTTTAGGGTTTTGATCTTTTATGATTTTATGTGATTAGTTTGTGTTTAATTCGACTCAAATCAAAAGAAACACAAGAAACAAAGATCGAATAAATAAGGGGATACAATACCCTCGTAGACCACGAAGAAACACGAACACAACAAGAGCCAAAACACCACACGATTTGCCTCTTTTCTCTCTTCTTCTTGATCGACAAAACAGCCCACAAAAAGGAAGAAAACATGGTTTTCTTGTTAGTTTTTGATGCATAAAATTCGAATGGATCATCGTTGATGTTAGGGGCTTACCTTGTGATGATAAAACACGAATTAGAACAAGATTTTGAAGCTCCTTTGGGTGGTTTTTGAGGCGTGGCAGCAGCACACATGAACAGCCGAAACTTTTTTTTTTTGTTGCTAGGTTTTCTTTGCTTTTCAAAATTGAAGATCGGTACTATTGTGAATAAAGGAACCGAATATTTGATGTAGGATATATTAGGAATGATCAAATCATCTTAAGGGACCTTCCATGTAGTTAGCAAATCAAGCACTTGGACATCTTTTTGGTTAAGGGGGGCGGCCAAATTAGTATTCCTTCTTTTCTCTTTTTTTTTTTTTTTTTTTGTTCCAATTTTTATATTTAAGTTAAACTTAGGTTAGTGTCATTTAAATAATGTTCGTATGTTCTCAAATTTTAAATTCGAGGGTATTTTTGTCTTTCCGGATTATATTAGTTTCGGGGTTTTACAACTCTTCCCCTCTTAAAAAAAAATTTTCGTCCTCGAAAATTGAAATGCGAAGTCGAAATGAGAATGCGAAATCGAAAGCAATAACGAAATGAATATGTACCAAGTCAAAAAGAGAAATGCGGATAATCGGATCGTATCGATTCTTCGGTCTCCCAAGTGGCCTCGCTCTCAGGATGATTCTTCCAAAGAATCTTCACGAACGGAATGGTTTTAGTTCTCATGACTCTTTCCTGACACTCTAAAACAGCCTCAGGTTCTTTACTATACGAAAGATTTTCCCGAATCTGATCGAATGGGCAAACACAACATGAAGCGGATGATAATCATACTCACGAAGAAGTGACACATGGAATACATCGTATACGTGAGATAACTGGGAAGGTAACGCCAAGCGATGAGATACCTTGCCAACCAAATCAAAATCATCGAAAAGCCCTAGGCTTCCATAATTCACAACTAATTCGTTCCAAGGAATACGAAACATCAATGTAGCGGATAACGATTTAAACCTCACACAGAGATACGTGACACATTCATGCTTGTAAGCAATACGAAGGTAGTACTAAAGAGTAAAATCTCATCAGCTCAGTCCAGATTC
The DNA here is from genome assembly GCA_021014915.2 of Artemisia tridentata subsp. tridentata. NCBI lineage: Eukaryota > Viridiplantae > Streptophyta > Magnoliopsida > Asterales > Asteraceae > Artemisia > Artemisia tridentata. The sequence goes on from CP139505.1 coordinate 42,414,495, forward strand.
TTAACGAAAAGGGAACTAGTGCACCACTATAGAAGAACTCATCAATTCCAAGCAGATACTGATCAAACTAAGGAACGTACCATCGGTCAACGAAGCGCGTGACGAATCATCAAATGTATCAAATCGTATATCAAAGACAGCGGATCAATCATATAGGTAGAATGAATCTAAAGTCTCACTAAACGCGGATGATCTCAAACAGATATCAGAAATTCTAAGGCTTCTAAGGCACTTCTCGAAATATCCTATGCCAACAAAGAGTGCACGTTATATGATGTAAGTATTATCACGCTGGCCAGACGTCATAATACTTGCATCATATAAATATGCCCTCACGATGGTCATACTTTATCTCAAGTCGTGATTAACATAACTTATCTAAATCCACCTAGTCCACCTACCGTCTCAGAGGTCACTAAAATCAAACATCATAACTAAGAGAACGAAATTACTCGAAGAGTAACGGAAATCCGAAAATGTCCATCAGAATTCAGGTACGTCGTTAATAGCGTCAATACTTCATAACTTATCAAAATCAACTCAGCCAATATCAGTGGTTACTTCAACATCCGTCCTTTCTGAAACATAAATCACAAAGTCCCTTCCATAATTCGTCAAAATTCCACATAACTCGTTACTCAACAAATGCAGAGTGACATAGGACGAAATTTCTAACAGAGAAACCCAAATTATTCAAAGGACTTCATTATCAGGTAACGGTATTTAAGTAGGTTGAGGGAAAAACAAATTACGTCATCGATAGCTTCATCATTCACAGAATCACCTCGTCTAAACGCAAATGTCCACTTCAAAATTCGTCAATTCAAATACTAAATTTCAAAATTTCTTTCAAGTTGGAGTGGTTCAACTATGTTTGTCCATCTTATCCCATGGTGAAAAGGAATTACAAATTTGAGTCTGATTCCTCAAGCCTTCAGCAACTCTTCTTGATATGGTGATTTCGTAGCGGCAGCCTCTGACACGATCATCGTGCAACCCTCCATCCGCAAGTCTGCTTCTGCTCTCAATTCATCTTAGTACAACTAAAATGAATAGAGAAGCAAGACTGCGCATCTTCGACAGGTTTTCCAGCATAGCTCCGGGTATGTGTTGAACGATTCGCCTCATACGATCTGGTTGTCTTGATGCCCGAGTTGCAATCTTCACGTGTTGCATGATGTGTAGTCGAGTACTATCCAGTTCCTCTCTTCTTCCTAGGTGCTTCTTCTAAGGTATACTTGTCGCAACCATCTTCTACTATTCTCCCACCAGGTTTCTAACGCTGATAATTGTCTTCGATCTTGATCCTTTCTGTGTGAAACTCTGTCTTCACATTATATAGGGTAGTGTTGCCTACTAAGAGCTCTGAACGTCAACCGAATTTCTCTTCTAGAACAAAGGCTCATCCTGCCAATAATCTCTATGTTCTTCTTTCATTCTCTGAACATAACACAATGTCATACTATGACAATTTGTCCAAAACACACCAAGACATGATCATTTTTGCCAATACTATTGGCATCACTCAAACTCATAAGGTTATAACGAGCGCGAGGACCGTCTCTGAAATCGGTTAGGGGAAAAACTTTCACATACACCTCATGTCGCCTTCCTTCTTCTTCAAAGTAAGACTGAACTACTTCACAAAGGTTACTCTCGGTTAATTAACCCCCTTCTTAGAAGTTCTTGTGGTTGCTGCTTCAGCCCTTCAAATTTAGCACGATGCAACGAGATACGAAGTTTCAAAAGAAAGACCAAATCAATCATTGATGTGCGAAAACGGATAACGATTACTGATAGTGGTACGGTTAGGTGCACAATAGTCGATACGTCGTCATATACTTCATCTTCATAGACCAACAAGAGTACTTCAAGAGAATCACTGAGGTGAGCAAAATTCATATTACACCTGAAATACCGGAAAATCTTCGTACAACGGAATATTTCTAATGGCGAAACTTTCCAAGGGTGAATAGTAATGGTTGTCAGGAAAATTGATAATCATATGAGTTCAGGGTTGGTGCTTCCATAGTGGCAAAACTTTAGCAGATTCAGGTGTAGAGATTCATCATAACGAAATAGGGTAAGATAAATTGTTAAGATCACATTTCAGATACGGTAGTCTATGGTAGCTTTACAAATAGTCATCCAGTCCATACATAAGAGACCACACAATAAGACATGTCAAGATCAAAGGATTCATAGAACGAATACAGTCATCTAATCAGACGGATAGTTCATATATCGAAGTCCAGCACATGTTTCAATAAAAGTGTTGAGATGGATAAACGAATGATTCAAGTGTGGGGATTTGTTCAGCTTCTTAGCATAAGCAGTAAGTAGGATGTGTATTATCAGCAGTACGAACATCGTATATTTGTCAAAAGTGAGATGTACAGAATATCCGTTATTAACATCATCATGCTTAGTTAACAAATCCATACAGAGGTAACATAGCATCATATCCTTCCAAAGGAAATGGTTGGCAGAACAAGATTCGTCATTCAAAGGAAAGGAACATAACTTCCTATATCCATGGTTAATAATTACCAGAATTCTCATAGGAGTAGTAACGGATTTATGCAAAGTTAAGTAGTATCGGACGATACATTCGCATTCAGCATAAGCAATGAATTCACAAAATGTGTCGAACACATTATGATTGAATGGCTTACGACATGGTCGGAAAGGTGTTAAACAGCTTATCAAACAAATCGGAGGTGGATGTCAAAATCTGAAAATGAAACTTGCATGGTGTAAGGTATCCAGGTGGGTTTTCCGAGGTATTCCAAACTGACTTGGTTACTAAGCTTAAGTTGCAAAACTTCTAACTCCTGAAAAGTTTCTGATGAGGTTTAACTAAGGGCAGAGGCACGAATCAGAGTGATGCGGAAGCAAATGATACTCACATATATGTCTTAATCTACCCATTCCTCACTGGTCAAATTTAGGTTCCTACAGGGAGATCCTAAAGCAAATCTTACAGGTTATCTTATGAGCGCTTACAGGGAACTTAGTGGCCCTACTTACACAGGCCAAGGGTAAGTGTATTACGAATCGCAGCCTGTCGCTCTGATACCATAATTGTAACACCCCAACCCGACAAGGGTAAAGATGTCACGCAAATGGTTTCATATCAGATAAACATAGCATACAATCAAATAGTAATACAATGGTTCTCAAAGGTTACAAATGAAATCTTGCAATACAAAGGGTTACAAAGGAAAATAAAAGCCGTCTATAAAATCCATAAGTACATCTCTTCTAATAGCTTCTACTCAAAGTCTTCTAAGTCCACAAGTCTCTTCACTTATACCCAAACCCGTCGCCCTGCTTAAAATCTGCCGCACACGAAAAGAAAACGTGCGGCTGAGCTTAAAAAGCCCAGTGAACAGATATAACGGAAACAAAGCAGTAGCATAATGAATAATACATGAGTAAATGAGAATGGAAGCATGAATACATGGTGAGAATACAAGGTAAGAATACATGGTAAGAATGCATGGTAAGAATACATGGTGTCATAAGGGAAAGTGTAAAGGTGCAAGGTAAGGGAAAGTCAGTAATCCACTACGAGCCCATAACATGAAATCATAAGCATAATCATAATCATAAACATGTAGAGGGGAGACCTCTTAGTATCCTGTAAATATGAGGGGTGTCCTCATCATGGGTATCTTGTAAATATGAGGGGTGTCCTCAATCATGGGTTGGAGTAGCTAGCTCCCAGAGTGTGAAAGACGTGTATCGCACACACCATCAGTCACCATGAATAACATAACATAACATGAACATGAACATGAACATGAACAAATCTAGGATGCATCCATACGCCCCCGGTGGCCATAATCTGCCTCTACATAAACATGAATCATAAACATAAACGTGCAGGGACGGGACAGGTCATCACTCTCCTGCCCTAGAGTCATGCCATCGGTGCATCGACTGACATGGACATGAAACCCTCATGCCTAGTGAGTGGCTCGTAGTATCAAACTGTGGGTCAAGGTCAAGTATCATGAATCATGTTTTAAGTTTACTTGCATAGGTCATTATCTGGTTTCATAAGTTCATAATCATGGTTCATAATCATGGTTCATAAGCATGGTTCATAAGTAAGGGTTCATAAGTAAAGGTTCATAGGCAAAGGTTCATGCATGAAAGGTTCATAATCATAAGAGGTTCAATATCAGAAAGGTTCATAACAGAAGGTCATGACAAGGGTTCATAATATCATGAAAGAAACCAGAAAGGTTCACAGAATCAAAGAACATGGCAGTGAATCAGAAATCAGAAATGAGACGAAGGCACCTTATTAAAGAAGGGCAGAATATCTGTACCTTAACGAAATACGCAAGCAAGAAATGAAAATCAAATCAAGTAGGAGATCACTCCCTCTTCACCCGATCTACAAATAAGCACAAGTTCTCTTATAAGTTCATAGGACCGTAAGGTTTCATTCTTGTTCTCATTCCATATTAGGTGACTTTATGTTATATCATTCCCGTATGCAAATTCAAAGTATTATAGATGATCATATTCATAGTTCAAGATTCTTAATGTCTTTTACCAAGTTTTAGTGTTCATGTAGTAGTTTTCATAATTTAGGGTTCATTAGGTAATTATCATAAGTTTAGGGTATAATATGAAAATATCATCAAGTTACAGATTTTATAAGTTATGACCTTTGGTTTTTAGCAAAATATCCATTTACACCCTTTAGGTTACACAATAAACACATCACACCCTTTAGTTCACAATTTTACCCTTTTATAACATCACACAGTTTTAAGTACGAATTTGTCAGGTTTTCCATAAATTATAAATCATATAAGAACTCAGTATTAAAATTCCCAAAAATTCCCAGAGGTGCTCATATGTCTAAAGTATTTTACCAAATTTTTCCAGATTTTATTATGTAGTATAGGTATGTGCTAAAAATCCATTTTCTCAAGTCGTCCAGATTTCTGAGTAATTTTACTATACGAAAAGTTATCAATTAGAAACCCTTTAAGAAAATTCACAAAAATCTAGAAAAATTCCAGGAAGTCATATACATCTTGAATATTACCCAGTTCAAAGGACACCTTCTAACTCAACCCGGTTTGAAAATTAAAAATGGAAAACCTGGACTGATTTTCTAGACTCACAAATCCGACCAGACACATAATTTTCTAAAAATCAAAAAGTACCTTTCCAGGCCTCTAAAAATTACAACATAAATTTCTCCAGGTAGCTATTTCATTAAACTACAATCTAGACTCCAGAAACATCAAAATACACATTCACATCATTTAGTTATAGCCGTTTAAAGTCGACCAAAAGTTCGAACTCAGAAACAGACCTCACAGAAACCTATCCATTTTAGGGTTTTTCATATCCAAATCACAAGTTATTCATCCCAAACGATTTTGGTTGAGTCCATAACATATTTTGGTCATTCAATAACATATTTAACATGATTCTCACGAATTATTTCACACCCAAAAGTGGCAACCGATTCATATACATAGTTTTAGGGTTTTGATCTTTTATGATTTTATGTGATTAGTTTGTGTTTAATTCGACTCAAATCAAAAGAAACACAAGAAACAAAGATCGAATAAATAAGGGGATACAATACCCTCGTAGACCACGAAGAAACACGAACACAACAAGAGCCAAAACACCACACGATTTGCCTCTTTTCTCTCTTCTTCTTGATCGACAAAACAGCCCACAAAAAGGAAGAAAACATGGTTTTCTTGTTAGTTTTTGATGCATAAAATTCGAATGGATCATCGTTGATGTTAGGGGCTTACCTTGTGATGATAAAACACGAATTAGAACAAGATTTTGAAGCTCCTTTGGGTGGTTTTTGAGGCGTGGCAGCAGCACACATGAACAGCCGAAACTTTTTTTTTTTGTTGCTAGGTTTTCTTTGCTTTTCAAAATTGAAGATCGGTACTATTGTGAATAAAGGAACCGAATATTTGATGTAGGATATATTAGGAATGATCAAATCATCTTAAGGGACCTTCCATGTAGTTAGCAAATCAAGCACTTGGACATCTTTTTGGTTAAGGGGGGCGGCCAAATTAGTATTCCTTCTTTTCTCTTTTTTTTTTTTTTTTTTGTTCCAATTTTTATATTTAAGTTAAACTTAGGTTAGTGTCATTTAAATAATGTTCGTATGTTCTCAAATTTTAAATTCGAGGGTATTTTTGTCTTTCCGGATTATATTAGTTTCGGGGTTTTACACAGACTCTTCTTGACTCTCAAATTGCTAAAGAAACCTTTGATGCACAGATGCAATGGATTATTGCCAATGATCCAATTGTGAAGGGTCAAGCAGCAATAATAGTGAATGACAAGAATCTCAACTCTGATGAGAAAACAGCAAAGCTTGAATCCTTTATCAACAAAAAGTATAAGGAAGCAGCTTTAGCTGATATTTTTGAAAAGATGAAAGAAAGTCAGAAAAGAGGTTTTAAGGTGGGCAAATCTTGGAAAGAACAAGTGAATTTTATGAAGAGATTTCTAAAAGGTCAAGCAAATTGGACTGATTATCAACTGAAGAAGAAATCTGCTGATGAAATATACTTCTTGTATCTACAAGCCTACAAGAGTCTTTACTACAAAGTTCCATCTGATGCAAAGCCCTCAATGAAGAAGAATGATGCTCAGAAGAAAGAAGAAGCAAAATTGGACTCAGAGCAAGTAAGTAAGATGTTAATTACTTTGCCAACTATCATACATGCTGATCCAATTAGGTCTAGACACCCTATTATTGATTGGAATATTCACCATGATAGATTAGGAAAGTCATGGAAAATAACAAGGGTTGGGGGTCAGACTGCTATCTTTAAGAATTTTGAAAATCTAGTAAGAGCATGTGACAGAGCAGACTTAGAAGAATTGTGGAATCTAGTTCAGATTAGGCTAGACACAAATTCAAGTACTGATGTTAAGGAACAGGAACTATGGGTAGAATTCAATAGGATGTATGATCCTAGCCCAAAAGATGTTCATTGGAAGTTTCCCTATCATGATCCTTCAACAACATGGGAATTTCTAAGCCTTAGCAGTATTCATCATCTTTACACACAAAGTGGGATTGAACTCTTCATGTTGGCTGAGAAAGAGTATCCACTTAGTTATGAAGTGCTTACAACTATGATCTCCAAGAGATTAAGATGTGACAAAGATGAAGAGAATTCAGAAATTGTTCAAAGTTTGCTGAGGAGCATATTTGAGCAATGTGAAAGAAAAAGAAAGAACATAGAGTAAAGGTTTTTGGAAGAGTTCCCTCAAATCCTCAAGGTATGTATTTTATTCATCAGAAACTTGTGTATTTTAAAGGAAATAACAAGTTTAGGGGAGGATTGTTGGGAATAAAATGTTCAAGTCAAAGAGCCTGCCAGATATGTCAAAGAGCCTGCTAGTTGATTTTGAAGAGTATGAAGATGTACTAACAGTACCTTCTGGGTAAGAAGGTACTGCTAGTTGATAAAGGTCCTGCCAAGATTAATGTCAAGTTGATAGATATTTTGTAGTAGATATTTAGTTGTATTATTGGACTTTGTACATTGTAACACACTTAGTAGAAATAGTTTAGTCTTCTGTGGTATACAGAAGAATATAACAGAGTTGTTACATTGGTAGTTGTATTTAATTGTAGGCTAGAATAGTCAAAGTAACATATTATATTAAACCACTTGACAACTTGTAATAAGGGTACCTTATACTATAAAAGGTTCCCTTAGTCACACCTTCGTGCATGCATCTCTTCAACTAATAACCTAAACTGAACAATCTCTCTAGTAACTTAGTTACTCATTTCACAAATCCTTTTACAAATCAAATATTCAAGATTACTTTGTAATCCTGGTGATAGTTAGATCATCCGTATTATTTCATCAATAATATTGAATCGTTTTGTGTTAACTAAAGTTGTGTTCCTTGTTCATTACATACTCACGTTTACATAACTCATCACCTTTGTGTTCTTTTAAGTGTGTTGTAGTAGATTCCGCATACTAAACACATTCATACATAAATATCCCAAACACGTTACTAAGATTCACATCCCAAGTGTTTGCGCAATCCTTCCACACATTTTCTTTTTCAAGCTTTGCAAACGCATTTTCATATTTTGAAACAATTTGGGAAGTCTCAGCTCGAAGTCTTTCATCATCTTCAACAGAATATATTTGATAAATAATGGACATAATATCAGTTGAAAGAGCTTCTTCAGAGAGTGCGTCATTTTATTTTTCCAAAACTTTGATTTTTTCAATGTTTTCATTAGCTTCAATTACCAAGGATGTGTGGTCCTTGACAAATTCGGTTACTTCTTTGATAATTGCGTTCTCAACATGAATTGCTCTTGCATGTATGCCAGATACAATGGGAGTAATCTCTGTTTCGAACATCTTTTTCTGTTCAGTTTCAAAACTTTTGAACCAATCGTTGATTTTAGCATTTGTTTTGGTTGCCACAACATCTTGAAGCATTTCAACTCTCCTTTTAAGATCGGCCAAAAGTATTCTAGCTTCACTTGTGGAAGTGTCGGTAGAGTACATTTGTTCGATGTTAGAAAGGTGTTTTGACACAACTTTGAACTTTGAGGCAGCCACTGGTTTTTTGAAAAACATAGGTGACTCTTTTTTAACAAGATGAACTCCAGCAAGTTTGTTAGCTTCATTATAATCGATTGGCTGGATTTCTCTGTTCAGTTGTCTCATTTTGTTTCGACTCTCTTTCGTAAGCTCAATCGTTTCATGCGAATCATAACACGCAGGTGGATCATGCACATCATTTATAAGATTACCATTAAATAGCACATTCTGTTTTTGCTGAGCTTTCTTGAAATAACAAGGGTTTTCACAACCGAGAGCCATTTTCTTTCTTGTATATAAAATCGGGTTTTTGTCGTTAATTAACATATTAATCGTTTGAGTTGAATGACCCGTTTTTACAAGAATTTCTTCCAACTTTTTAATAGTTTCCTGTTTGTCAAGTACTTCATCAAGAAGTTCATCTTCTCGTTTTGAAAACTTTGAATGCAACTTGTTCTTTTCTTTTTCAAGATCAGAACAAATTGATTTTTGTTTAGAAAGTTGGTTGGTTAGATCAGAAATTTCTGCTTTTAGGGATTTAATTTGCATGTTCAATTTAACATCAAGAGTGTCGTATTTGATTTGCAAATGTTTCTCCCTTGAAACAGAATCACTGTAACCATTTTCAAGTTCTGACAGTCGTTTGTGGTGAAATTCAAAAGCTTTTTCGTTCACCTTGTATCTCTCAAGCTCAGTGGTCAATTTTTCATTAGCGGCCTTAACATCGCTATTGATCTTTTTGACCTTTTCAATCTCAATACGACAATTATTCAGTAATGATTCAAATAAAGCACGGGTTTCCTCATCATTAGCATCATTTTGTGCAACTTGAACTTCATTAGGATTCATATCTGGAGATGCCAAATTAATATTGCTACAACTTGGCGAGTCCATATATGTATCATAAGTAGGTTCGAGAGGCACAGAATGTGGCTTTTGTTGAGCAAACGGATTAACCTCATTACTTGAAATTGATGCTCGACTAGTCTAGCTCGACTATCCTTTGTTCGATCAAGAGAGTTGTTCGATCAAATTAAAGTTCGACGAAGTGAAGATGCTCGGTTAAAACCTTGTTCGACTAACCAAGAAGTTCGATGATAGTCTAACTAGACTAACTTGATGTTCGACGAAATCACCAGTTGTTCGATGAAGAGAGGAAGCTTGGTGAAAAAACAAGTTCGACTATGTTGGTTTGGTGAAATATTGTTCGATGAGTTGTTCGATTAAGCTTTATTTGGTGAAAAAAATTGTTCGGTTAAAACATGTTCGATGAACCAGTTCGATGAAATGAAGTTGTTCGATCAAGAAAGGATCGATGTTCGATCAACTTAGCTAACTCGCTAGTTGTTCGGTTAAATAGTTTCTCGATCAACTGCCAAAGAAACTCGATGAAAGTTCGATCAAAACTTCTTTGGTGAAATTATTCGATTACAACTTGTTCGGTGAAAAAGTTCGGTGAGTTGTTCGGTTAAATTGTTCGACGAAGTTGTTCGATCACACAATTTGTTCGACGAGTTTTGTTCGGTGAATTGTTCGGTTAAGTTGTTCGACGAAGTTGTTCGATCAAGTTGTTCGATGAGTTTTGTTCTGTGAATTGTTCGGTTAAGTTGTTCGACGAAGTTGTTCGATCAGGTAGTCTAACTCGACTAATGACCAAGTTCGACTATTTAAGTTCGATGAAATGAGATGCTTCGATCAAATGAGTTGCTCGTGGTGAACAGTTCGACTACTTTGATTTGTTTTGACTAACTAATGAAACAGTAGCACAATAGATGAAAACAAAAACAAAATAGATGAAACACAACAAATGGAACAGTAACGTCAAGAAAAAAATCCTAAATCTTTATATTTTGCTCTTGATACCACTTGTTAAAGCTTAATATTACTTTATCACACAACACAATAATATGAGAATAATAGAAGAATTAGAAGATAGATGGAGATGGGATGGTAACTTCAAAGAGATTAGATTAAGAGAAGAGGATATCAGAGATACAAGAATGAGAATACCCCTAGAAGCAACACACACATCCAACCCTTCCAAGTGAGGAGGGGAAGGGTATTTATAGGCTTCAAGGATGGAAGGCTTGGGTGGGCTTGGATTAAACTTGGGCCTTTTACATGGGCTATAATCATACATTTAATCTATAAGGTTAATCCAAGCCCATTGAATAAATTAACTAAACTAAACAACGACACACTTAATTAAACTATTACAATGACAAATGACCATCACTTTAAAATAAATCCTAACAAATTCTACCCGACCTAACTCTTATGTTAATACTGGTAGACAAAATTTTAGGTCTGGCTTTAGGAACTTTAATGTGAATAGGCAAAATGGTAATTTTATGAGGCCTAATGTGAATACTGGTTATGTTAATTCTGTGAGACCCAAACAACCATTTCAAAAGCCACAGGTGAATGCAAACAATCAAAGAAATCATTTTTACAAACCTCATTCACCTGTGAGGAGACCAGTTGTAAATCAAACAAATTCAAATGGGGGTTCTGCTGATAACCTCTCAGAATGCTGGGCTTGGAATCCATTTAAAAATGAGTATACCTATAAGTCCAAACATAGTTTCACTGGAGCAGTTTCATACAAAACCTTCAAGTATGTTGCTCCACAGAGAGGACTCAAGCCCACTCAGGCCTGGGTTGTTAAGAAAAAACTGATTTCTCTTTCTTAACTTTGTATAGTTTGTATATTTGTTTATTCTTAGAATGTTTTCAGTCTTGCTGTTCTAAATGGTTATTCTTATTTTCAATAGTTAATGGTTTTCAACTTTACTAGTAAAATTGTTTCTTTGTAGTGTGTGCTTAACTTTGTTTTGCAGTTGTCAACTCTTCATTATTGCAAGTGATTCATATGTGGAAAATTAAAACATCAGAACCATGGAGCTTTTATTTATAAACAAGTGATTGCATTCAAGGATGCAATTTACAATGCAAAATAAGACATAAGCTTAAACATAAACCAGCCAAACACCAACACCTACATCTTCTTCTTCCCTTTGCCTTTATCCTTCACATCAGGCATGGTCTTCTTGGTCCTCTTCTCACCCATAAGGTCTCTGACCTTTGGACTTAGGAGTCCTAGAACCTGCTTGTTTGGTGTTGGACGAGGGACAACCTTGGTGCTCTTGGATGTCACAGTCTTGGAGGTCTCTACTTCATAATCAATAGAAGAATCCTCTGAAGAAGTTATATCTTCTGAAGTCTCCTCTGCTTCATCCTCTGATGAAGAGTCCTCTGGCTCTTTCTCAGTGAGATCATATGCTGCTAACCAATGTTTCAGTATTGTCTCCCTTGCTGTTTTGTTTCTTGTTATTGAGGAGTAACCTGGTGGAAAATAACCACCCCATCCTCCTGATGATGAATCAGAAGATGAGCCGTTAGGATCCCAAGAAGAATCGGATGAAATCTCTATGATTTCTGAGTGGGAAGGATCCATTATTCTACTAAGGTTTTTCTTTTGGTTGGTGATGGTTTTGTGATAATACAATGGGTGATTTTATAGGGAAAATCAAGGTTTAATGCTATTAAATGCTCGGTTGGTGTATGGGTTAATACTTGCAGGCAAAGAGTAATTAATTGTAATTTATGGAAAGTTGACCATGTTTATTTTTTTTTCATTCGTTAGCTTAAGTTTAGTGTTAAAAAAAAAAAAGAAAAAAAAAAAGAAAAAAAAAAAGGGTTTACACTTAAGGGGATGTAATGTACATTTAAGGGGAGGCAAATGTACTAGTTTTTAAATCGGGTAGCCTTAAGTGTTAAATCTGGTAGCTTGTGTGCTGACCTTTTCTTGCAAATATTGGTTTTTGTCTCCCTTTCTTGTTGTTGAACTAATTTTTGCAGAAAAGATTGGAATGATGATGATGTAAAGCCTTGCATTCGCTAAAATCAGTGTGTAAGTCCACTCTTTTGGTTAGGTCTGGTAAGTTTATGATTCGGCCTGGTTGACTAATTTAAGTCGGGTAGTGTTAAAATTATGACCGTTAGATCTGGTCAGAGTAATAAAGATTTATCTAAAATATTACCGTTGCACTATTTTCGGTAAAAAGAGATATTTACGAAGTATATAAGGCTAAAATTTGATATTTATTTGCTTCCTATTTTAAATCATCTTTATTTTAGACTCACGACTCTGTTTATACGCAAATATTTTCAAACCCTACCCTTCCAATCAACCAGACCTAAATCATTAACTCATCCATGGCTAACCTCAAGTTTGTTGACAAGCATAATCAAGTTGGTTTCTTGAAGAAACCAGATCAAAGTGCAGGTTTCGAGGAGATTGTGGATTTCCTAAAAGGTTCTTACATTTGTTATTCATTACTTCATAATCCTACTATTTATCAGTCCCTTGTTAAGCAGTTCTGGGGGTCGGTTACCTCTGAGACTCTTGATGATGGGACACCATGTTTAAGGGCAACTATTGACAATAATGGTTTTACCATTACTGAAGCCTCCATTAGGAGAAGTCTCCAATTGGATGATGCTTTAGGAGAATTTGATTTGCCTGGTAATGATATTTTGGTGGGATTGGATAACATTGGGTACCCCACTGATGGAAGTTTTACCTTTTGGAAAAGTCATTTTACACCACAGTGGAGGTTTTTACTGCATCATTTACTTCAAAGCTTAAGTCCCAAGAGTGGTGGATGGGATCAATTTGGAAGCAGAATTGCTTCTGCATTGGTCTGTTTATCACTTGGAAGGAAATTTAATTTTTCAAAACTAATTTTTGAAGGAATGATGAAAAATGCTAAGGACCCTAAATTTTTAATGTATCCACGATTTTTGCAAATGGTCTTGAACTATGAAACTGAGGATAAAGTGCCTTACATCAGTGTGGCCTTTACTCCAAAACTTTTTGCAAATATAAAAAGGGGTTTTCAAGGGGCACATAGACCTTTGCTTGCTGCTATGCTTGGTACTAACAATGCAGGTACATCTGGAGCTGCACAAGTGCAACCTGATGAGGAACAAGCCCAAGCATCATCTAGGTCTGCTACACCCTCACCATCTGCTGAAAGACAACCTACACCTATCCCTCAATCTTCTCCCATCCAACCACATGTTCCAAGTCCTGCACAGGAGGAGGGACATCCACCACTTACTGTGGAAGACCTTCTCACCTTGGTCCCTCAGCTGCAAAAGAAGGTGGCCACATTGGAAAAGTCTAATGAAGCTATCAAGAGAGCTTATGTGACCTTGGTGAAAAAGATGGAAAAGGTTATGAAGGAGAAAGGTGTTCACTTTGATGAAGAGGAAGGAGAAGCTGAAAATTCTTCCAAACAGGGGAGGAATTTGGATTTGGAACAAGAAAACATTCTTCAAACACCAGTTCAAGAACAAATTCAAGATCCGGATACCACTATCAGTCCAGAAGCAATGGAAGTAGCAAAAACACTAGTTCAATCTATGGGTAAGATTAAACAAAGAAAAAGAAGATTGCTTTTATCTGCTGAGGAAGAGACTGCAAAGTATGGCACAGTGTCTGATGAAAAGTCTGATAATGAAATTAATACTGGTGAAGGAAAGTCTGGTTCTTTAGAGTCTGGTAATGAACTTAATCCTGGTTATGAAGAGCAACATTCTGCACAAAGAGAAGGAAAGCAGGTTGTGGATGAAACTTCAAAACCAAAGAAGTCTAAAAGAAAAACAAGAGAAGAACTAGCATCTGAGGCTGAAATTGAGAGGATTAAGGCACAAGATATTGCTGAAGAAGAAAGACAAAAGAGGCAAGATGCAGTTTATGCAAGAAAATTAGCTGAAGAATCTGATGAATTTACAAAGCTGCTCAATGTTGATGATGAAGTGAGAGCAAAATATGAGGAGCTTCTAGCTGTTGAAGGTTTAACTGCTGATGAACTAGCCAAACAGTTAGCTGACTTCATAAATGCAAGAGATAATGATGATACATTGGGTGGATTCTTAGAAAGGTTCAAGCTTCAGAAGAAATCAAAGATTCCCAAGAAGATGACTATTGCAGAAAAGAAACATGATATGAAGATGTATCTAAAGAATCAAATGCATCTATCTTTGGAAAAGATGAAAGGAAAGTCATATGAGGAGATTCAAGTTGCATATCTTAAAGCATTTGAGAGAGATCAAGGTTATAAAGCTGTTGATTATGATGATGTGCAGACATATTGTTTTCAGAGTAAGAAGGTTAAAGAGACTAAACTTGTTATTGAACCTGATAAAATGGTTGAAATACAATCTGAAGTTGAGAAGTCATCAGAAGAAGTGCAAGCTGAAGTAGTAAAGCCAATTGTGTTTCAAAGAAGAAAAAGTTTGGAAAGAAAAAGTAAATACAAGAAAGTGATTGAAGAAGAGGAATCTGAGGAAGAACCTTCATCTGAAGGAGCCACTATGGGAACAATTGAAAGCTCAAAGAAACCTGCTAAGATAGTAAACTATCAAATTGTTATGACTGGAGAAAGAGCTTCATATATGATTATTAGGGAAGATTACTCTAATGTAATGTATATGAATTTTGCTGCTATTTTACAAGATATAAGCAGGGAGGATTTAAAGGAACTATACAAGGTGGTGAATATCAAATTTGGAGATAGTCCACCTGAAGATGATGTTACAAGAGTCTTTTGGGGAAATTTGAAAGTAATGTTTGAGCCACCAACTGGGTCAAATATAGTGTGGAAACTCCCTGAACAGCAGAAGATTACCAGCTGGACCTACTTCTATAACTGCAAAGTACATTGTTTGTCTGTAAAAGATGGTGATATTTATATGCTTGCAGAAGTGGAATATCCTCTGTCATCAAGTGTTTGCAAAGATATGATAAACAGAAAATTGTCTGTTGTGAAGAATGATGAAGTATATGAGCAGATATTGGATTTAATAAAACTGCAGTCATTAAGGGATGTAACTTGAGGATGTTTGAAAGAATTTTCATAAGTTGTCAAGTGAGACTATTGGAACTTCTCACTTAGTGGAGGTGCATAGCACTAACACAACAAAAGGTAATCAGTCCACCTTGTCTTATCAACACAAGGACTGACTAATCCTGAGCAAACGGCTATAGGTAAAGATTGCTCAAATCCGTTTATGGCTAACAATTTGCCAAAAATTGTATGGTATTCAACTCACCATATCTAAGATAAGTGAAGAGTTGGCTAGCCCACAAGGTTATGGCTTGTGGTAAAGGCTGTGGAAAACTATAAATGGTAATCAATTCACCATGATGAGGTGCTTTTCCATCAAAGAATTGGCTAGTCCAGAAGCAAACGGCTTTTGGTAAAGACTTAACAAATCCGTTGATAAGCTGATGATTTGCTAAAAATCATATGGTTATTAATGTACCATGGTCTGATACACCAAAACATTGGCTACTCCAGTGGTAATGGCTATTGGTAAAGAGATTTCAAATCCATTACATTTTCAATGATTCACCTCTCACAGATGGTAACACATCTGGAAGTGATGAGAATAGTCTGAAACTTAAATGAATTTGATGTACATATAGTCAATGTTGCTGCAAAGACCATATCAGAAGAGCTTATCAAGATTCAAGCTACTAAAAAGGTTCAAGACCTAAAGACAATTCAAAGTGTTCAAGATTCAATCCTCAGAAAGCTAAATCAGAAGAACTTGAAGTTCATGGAGCATGAAGATCAAGTTAGGGGAGGATTGTTGGGAATTATCATACGATTCAAGAGAAGACAAACTTAGGTCTGGTAATATGTCAGAGTTAGGTCTGTCTTTGTAATTAGGTCTGGTAATACATGTTAAGTCTGGTAGTCTGTATTAAGTCTGGTTGACTTATTATGTTAAGTCTGGTCGTGATATAAGGAAAGTTTGTTAGAGATATGTTAGGAAAAGATACAAAACGTGTAAGTATCTTTATAGAAGATTCGTGAATATCTTCTTAGTCGGTTAATATTAGGGTTTTCTTGGTGTATAAAAGGATCCCTAAGATTGTTAGTTTGATGAGAGAGTTGTACGAGTTTCACAATTGTGATTAATAGAATTATACAAAGTTAGTGTTAACTCTGTGTTCTTCATTGTTCTTGTTAAATTTCCGCATTAACATTGACAATCGTTAAGGGTTTCTCACTTAGACTAGTTTGGATTTATCCCAACCATCTACTAAGTATTCAAAGCTACTTAGAGATCCACATACAATTTGTGGACCAACAAGTTCCATGGGGGAACTTACTTTCTTCTTGGGTCTGCAAGTAAAGCAATCAAATGAAGGAATATTTATCAGCCAGGATAAATATGTGGCAGAGATTCTAAGGAAGTTTTAGTTTGTTGATTCTAAAGTGGCTAGCACACCAATTGATCCTGAGAAGCCTCTTCTTAAAGATGCAGATGGAGAGAATGTTGATGTTCACACATACAGATCAATGATAGGGTCCTTGATGTATCTTACATCATCAAGACCAGATATCATGTTTGCTGTTTGTGCCTGTGCAAGGTTCCAAGTAACTCCTAAGGTTTCTCACTTAACTGCAGTCAAAAGGATCTTCAGATATCTTAAAGGTCAACCTAGGTTGGGTCTGTGGTATTCTAGGGAATCACCTTTTGACCTGGTGGCATATTTAGATAGTGACTATGCTGGTGCAAGCCTGGACAGAAAATCAACAACTGGTGGATGTCAATTCCTTGGATGCAGACTTATATCATGGCAGTGTAAGAAGCAGACAATTGTGGCAACTTCAACAACTGAAGCTGAATATGTTGCTGCTGCAAGTTGCTGTGGTCAAGTGCTTTGGATTCAGAATCAGCTTCTTGACTATGGGTATAATTTCATGAACACTGTGATATATATTGACAATAGCAGTACAATTTGCATAATTAAAAATCCAGTGCAACATTCTAAAACAAAACACATAGAAATTAGGCATCATTTTATTAGAGACTGCAATGAGAAAAGGTTGATTCAAGTGGTTAAAATTGATTCTGATCAAAACTTTGCAGATCTTCTCACAAAAGCCTTTGATGTAGGAAGGTTTCAATACTTGGTAGCAAGTATTGGGATGCTTAACCCTTAATAGTTTTCAAACTGTGTGTTTTTGTACATAAATTGGATTTGTACTGCTAGGTTTGTCAATTGCAGGTATGGAGATTAATCACAAAGGATTTACAAGTGCATTGTGTGAGCAGAAGTTGGTGGTTCAAGTTGCTGACATAATAGGTCAATGATGGACAGAGTTTGGGAATTCTTTAACAAAGGTTTATACCTAAGTTAATTACTTCTTTAAAACTTCTTTCTTGAGATCTTATTATGATGTTTTGTATTGAATTGATGGCTAAGTTAGTCAGACAGTAACTGACCTAACTCACTTTCTATCATTTTATACTTTTATTAGTATAATGAGTTAGTCTAAGGACATCTGATAGAAAGAACAGCGAGCAAACGTGAATCTAACACTTGTGTTAGAGGCAACAACTGCCACGAGTTGGAAACCCTATCAAGAAAGCTCTTTGAATGAGTTTATCTGTACACAGGCAGTTATTTATAACTGAAAACATTGGTTCTCACACAACCAGAGGTTGCTTTAAAAACCGAAATCTTGATTAAGTGTCTGTCTTTACACTTAATCCCTTCAAAAAGGTTGTTAGCAGTATGGTTTTTCATTAAAATCAAGTTCATACTGTTGAGTCAAATTTTTCTAAAAAGTTTGTACTGCCAGGCTTAAAGTTAGCACTGGTAGGCATAGTTTGTACTGCTGAATAGACGTTAGTACTGGTGCGAAATAACAGCTTTTTGAAACTAGCCGTTGAAAGTCAGTTGAGGTTTTTACTGCTATAATTCCTTGTTTCCAGGGTTTTCCTATTTGGATATTTTAACTTCTACTCTATTATATTAACCTTATCTTAAATCAAAAGTTAAATTTTTCTTCAAGTCGGTCCAATAGAAACCCTAACAAGCTTTTAATAAAATCTCAATTCACTTTCATCTTCTACTTTCTACCCTAAATTTACACTATTCCCACCAGTCAAATCAATTTGTACTGAAACTAAAATGGCTACTTTATCTTTTGCTGACAAACACAATCAAGTAGCTTATTTGGAAAAAGCATAGGATGACACAACTTTTCATCAGATAGTAGATTTCTTAAATAACTCTTACATAAGGTATTCTTTACTTTTAAATCCCACTATCTATGTCACTCACATCAAACAGTTTTGGCATACTGCTACTGTCAAAACCTTTGAAAATGGTGACAAAGAGATTAAGGCTAAAGTGGATGGAAAATCCATCAATATTACTGAATCATCCCTCAGGAGGCATCTCCATCTGAGTGATGACAATAGTATTAGTGCTATGCCAAACACAGGAATTTTTGAAAACTTATCCAGGATGGGGTACAACACTGATTCTCAAGCTTTAACTTTTCAAAAGATTCGTTTTGCCCCTCAATGGAGATTTTTTATTCACACCATCCTTCACTGTCTTAGCCCCAAGAAAACCTCATGGGAACAGTTCAGTAGTAATATTGCTACTGCTCTCATTTGCTTGGCTACTGATAGAATTTTCAATTTTTCAAAACTTATTTTTGAAGGTTGATTAGCGTCGAAATATATCACAAGTCAACCTCTCACGAAGAAAAGTCAACGTGCAACACTTAACGCAAAATCGATTTAATAACCGGATAAGTGAATACCCGGGTCGAGGTCCCAACGAGGCGTGAAATTGAGGATATCGTTTTCGGTTCGGTATTAAAATGCTTGAAAAGACGAGGGTTGATTGGTTACTAGAATCTACTAAAACGAAAATTAAATAACGCGAACGATAAACTACGAACGAGTAAAAACGTAAAATCTTTGAAAAACTAATCCTACGGGTATCAAAATAATTTTCCTAAGTCCTAAATATAAAAAGAAAATTTTGGAAAAAAGAAAAATATTTTTTTGACTTTTTAATAATTTTTTATAAATTAAAAACTATTTAAAAGAAAATAATTGATTAAAAATACTAAATGGAAAAAGAAAATTCTGAAATTTTTTTCTAAAATACTTTGAACTACCAGAATGCTAAGAAAAATAAAAAAAGTGAAAATGCTTTTTTAAATAAGCCGAAAATAAGCAAACAGTTCACAATAAGCTTAAAAGGGAAAAGAAAAAAATAAAAAAATAAAAGGGGTTTTAAATAAAATAAAGTAAGTTTTAACTAAAAAAAAGTTAAGGAGCAGTGGTTGGGAAGTTGTGTTGTGGGCTGACAGACCTGGGTTCGAATCCCAGGCTGGTCAGTTTTTGCTATATATTTTTTTTTTGACTTTTTTCTTTTAAAACTTAAAAAGTAAATGAAAATAAACAATCTTCAAAACTGACAAACTTTTTGCAATTCAAAAATAAACTCACATACAGCTTATCTATGGGGTAGTTTGGAAAGAAAATGAAGAACAAGTTAAAACAATGCAAAGAAGCTAAAAAGCTATCAATGGGCAAGATAATAAACTAAAAATACCAATCACAATAAGCAAGAAAAACCAGAAATAAGCTTTGACAAGCTCAAAATAAGCCACAAGCTACTCAAAGAAACCTACTGATCTGCTGGTGTACTAGAGGTGCAGGACAAAAGTGGCTGCTTTAAAGCTACTAACAAGCGGAAAATAAGCTTCCTAAGTCCATAATAAGCTTAAACAGATTAACTCCACCATGCAAGCTACTAGTAAGGCAAAAATGGAAATCTAAATCCTACTTTAGCTATTCTAAAACTGAGAGTGAAAAAGGGCTAGTGAGGCAATTCTAATAAAAAACGCAGGCTGCTAAGGGGACTTTTAAAGCAACATGTAACCATAAGCACTTAACTACTTCTAAACTAAAAAGAAGCAATAAAAAAAACAGTAACAAGCAATAAAAAGCAGAAAATAAGCAGCAACATGAGCAGTTTGACCACGTTGACCAAACAAGAAAACTAGAAATTTCATTAAAATAGCAAACTGAAAGTGAAATTACAACTTAAAGGTCAAACTTTTTTAATACATGAAAAGTGGACAAAAAAATACAAATGAAAAATCTGCTATTTATATGCCCTCAACTAGGGTTTTCTGTGTTTCTCGTGTGAGTGTGTTCCCCTTCACTGCTATTGTGCTTCTTTTCTAGCCCTTGGATGTATCTTGCTCTCCACAACTTTAAACCTTGGCCGTTAGATGATACTTTAGTCCCTGGGATTGCCATCGTGGAGGGGGGGACCATGGACATGTCCATGTGATTGTTTTGGAGGGTAGTGGTGAGTGAAAGTGATGGTTGGGGATTAAGGGGGTTGGCGGTTAATTGCTTTAAGAAGATGAGGATCAGAGACGTTAAAGATGGGTGAAATAGATAATGATCAGATGTTAAAGGATGTGGGTTTGACCGATTTGTGAGTTTTGACCCCGTTTTTTTACTTATCTTTGGGGTTGGGCTTTAGGTGTAGTGGTGATGGGCTTTTGTGGTTAATATGGGTTTGGGGGTTTAGTTTAGAATTGGGCTGGTGAGGTTTAATGGGGTTGAATGGGTTAAAGGGTTAAAATGTTGGATCCGGTTGTAGTAGTATAAGTAGGATAATATGGATTTAATTTAGGGACCAAGTTTGTAATTTATGAAACCTCAAGGACCAAATCTGCCACATCTTCAAAGTTAATCCAGGGACCATTTTTGCCAAGTGAGAATAATCCAAGGTCCATTTTGGAATTTCTTGAGCTTGAATCGAATCCAAATGAAAATTCTCTTTCCCGGCATCGGCTTTCGGCTCTTTAAATACTCTTTCCCAATCTCGTGCTCGGTTTTTGTTGTTTTTTCTTCGTTTTTGTCCTTTTTTCGGGATATCCGTACATGCATAATAACAAACACAAAAACACACATATCTTTGGCATTTTGGTCAGTTTTTGGTCGTTTTGGTCTTAATTTGGTCAAGAAAAGGTATGTGTTTTGGCACATACCAAAATTCCCCCATACTAAGATATTGACGTGTCCTCACGTAATGTTATAAAAACACGTTTTCAAAACCAAAAATTTCCAATCACTTTTTACTAACTTTGAGAAGTAGCAAAATTTTCAAAAGAGATTAAGAAATCTTAAGTTCTAAAAACTCCCCGATTTTCCTTTCATTCTATTTTTGTATTTTCCTCTAAATCAAGTGACGGCTTTGTTGACAATCATTATCTCACGATAACTTTTAGGATCAACGAGTAGGAAACACGACTCATAAAGAAGTGACCATACGGATAAAATTCGTCGTCCCTGATTTTTCACAAGTCCCCAAACTAAGCTTAAAAACGAAATCATTGTCTATTTATAAGTTAGATGCCAACACTACCCATGAAAGTTACTTGTGTAATTACCTCTTGCTCCCATTTTCCTAGTTTCCTTTATTTATTTTATTTTTGGTGAGAAATGAATTTCTTCATATTTTCTCGTTTTGATAAGTTTTAGTGCCGATAAAGATACTAAATTAAGACGCTAAGTAGTTTTCAATCTTCTCTCGAGAACCGTTGCTTTGAAAATGAGGTCCACATCAAGGTTTTTATTTATATTTTTGACTTTTTCTATTTTTCTTTCATCACTCTTTTTTTCTTTTTTTCTTTTTCTTTTTTTTTTCATCATTACTGACTTTTCACTTGCGTACCCTAAACGATGGACCTTCACGGTTTAATTCCAAGACCTTACACTTTCCGGTATAAAGGATCCAAGGGCCGTTACAACGGAGTATTCCAAGACTCTAGACATTCCTGAAATGAGGATCCAAGGTGGTTAGACCAAGACCTCACACATTCCTGAACTAGAGGTCCAAGGGCCGGTGCAAGAGGGTAGCCAAGACCTAAACGCCTTCCGAAAATAAGGATCCAAGGGCCCGATCTCGAATCCGTAGCTTAGAGCACTTAACTTATTATTAAACTTATTTATTAAAGAACCTTGATGTGTACCCAATTTTCAAAACAAGGATTCTTTTAAGAAGACCAAGAACTAACCATCGGCAAAACCTAACATCTTTAATTATTCTTACAGATATATATAGTGAAACAATTTTGTGGGAGCAAAAGGCCACAAGTAATTTTGATGAGCTCTAAAGAGAACCAACTACTCCACGTTTAGCATCTAACTTCTAAATAAACTCTATCATTTCTCGTTCTTCGCAAATTTAAAATCTTAAATAATAAGATCCGCGAATGCTTAGCCAAATAATCAAGCCATGCATATATAGAGTCGATACGGGAACTTGCAAACTCTTAAAAAGAATTCGCATTTTTATAGCTCCTTGTGTAAAAGACTAGCACGAGCTTATAGATTATAAATGGTTAAGGGGACAAGCTAGGGCTCAACACGCCCGATCAAGTCAAAATTTTATTCATACTCTCACCAGCGGAAAGTCAACAAAATGTCAAAATTTATTATATTTTTGCAAAAAATTTTAAATTTTTCTCATTTTTTTGGATTTTTTCAAATTTTGAGGAAAAACGGGGTTGCGAGAGAAAACGGCAAAAATGCAAGGCAAAAATCAAATCGAAAGATTACCCCCCCAGACTAAAACGAGACATTGTCCTCAATGTCTTTAAAGGTAAGGGTTCTCCTACATAAATCTAAGGCCGTTTATTAATTATGCCAAAGATAAACGTAAAATGATAAGATTAAGGATATCAGATGAGCAACGAATGATGAAACTCGAGTGGAGAGAAGCAAACCACGAGCACGAGAGTCTTCATCAATCGGGCTAACCTGGACATACACAAACACCACGAAACACAAGAATGGAAGAGGTAGCCCTCCTCACGTTTATTAAGAAAATAGAAAGAAGATAGATGGATAAGCATGGGGTGCCTCCCACGAAGCGCTTGTTTTTTATCGAGTCGTATAGCTTAGACTCGCCCCGAATTTAATTGTTCTTGGGGGAGCAAGTGGAAGAGAAAATCTCCATCGGACTTTCATTCAATATGTTTGAGGAAACATTGAAGCATTCGAAAGTTCCACTCCGATGAGATACCCACGGCTTAAAAGAATGAGAGATGCCGGGGTCAAAGATGGTGTCTTCACTCCCGAGCGAGTGAATGGAAGGACAATCTACCTTATAGGAGAAGAAAGGTAGAAAAACTCGAACGACATATGTGAAGTCAATATAAGGGCGATCCCCAAAAGGCACTGTCACATATGTCGGAGAAAGAATATCTTTTTGATTCTCGGGATTAACAATTGAGGTCGTATTATCAAAAACATTAGAGTCTTTGACCTCATCGCTCTCTAACACTTCAACAAAAAGAGGATTAACGTTGCTAGAAAAGCAATCGTCATCAAATTCAAAAAGAGTGTTAGAGAAAATCCCGGAAGTAACCTCAGAGATGTCAAGAGATTCTCCAAAAATTGGAGAATCACATTCTCTGTCAAATATCTCCTCAGACTCACTTGGGGTTGGGACAAGGTTCTCAGCACTAGACTTTATGAATTCGTCCGATTCCTTTTCAGGAATAGTGCTAAGATGCTCATCCCCCATAATGAGAGAGTCCTCGGGTTCCATAGACTGAGAGGATTGAGAATTGGTATCATTTAAAGGAATAAAACTCTCCTCTTCGTCTTCTTCATCCTCATCATCGTCATCAAGAAGGGCAACCCTGAGAAATATGGAACGCATTTTTGCTCCTCGTTCTTCGGCTAGAAGTTCTACACAAGATTTCTCATGGCGATCTTCTTGGGGACGATTAATAGCCAGATCAACAAGTCTATCACTTACATCTTGCATTTCTTGGGCTAATGTTTTAAGAGCCAAATCATTAAATGTATTCCTCACATCTTGAAATTTTTGGAATACATCTTGGAATAATTCTTGAGGAGATGGCTGAGGTTGAGTTTGAATCGTTTGATACTGTGGAGGTTGGTCATGATAAGAATAGTCATAATTGTTACAAGGGCCATGCTCATAGACAAGCGGGCTCCTTGTTTGACAATCAGAGCTATAGTGAGGACCTCCACAGTACTCACAACAATAATATTGTTGTGACTGATTTGGTGAATTATATGGATAATGGTCATACCCGAAGTTTTGATAACATGGAACCTGCTCATAGACAAACGTGTTCCCTGTTTGACAATCAAAACCCGGGTGAGGACTACCTCCACAATATTCACAAGAATATGTCTCCATCTGGTGTTGTGGGGGCTGGTCGAAAAAGTCGGTTGTTTCATGGTAAGAATAAGGATTTTGGTCATAGACAAACCCGTTTCCCGATTCCACCATGCTACAACCGGGACAATTCCCACCATTATGAGGACCTCCACAACACTCACAAAGATCATTTGGCATATTTTGGAATGATGTATCATTGAAGTTTTGATAACATGGTTCTTGCCAAAATGAATCTTGAGGAGGGTTGAAATCGTTTTGAAAATCTGGATAAGCATTTGTATTTTCGATTTCAGAAGTGCAACACACGCAAAGTCCATGGGTAAACCCACATCCCTTGCAGAAGCATCGTTCACAGTGTGAATCATCCCCCAACGGATCTCCACATACAAAGCACTTATGCTGAGTGAGTGAGGATGGCTGGGGTTGTGGAGGGTGTTCGGAAAAACTTTGAGAATTATCGATGGAATTAAGCTCTTTGAGGGCTACTTCACACCAATAACAAGATCCTCTTGGGTTGTGATTTCCACACCGCTCACACGCACACTTTGAACAACGAAGACTGTCAATCAACGGGCTTTTACAATCAAAACAAGTATAGCCCAGTGACGACATGAGAATTAAACATTAATGAGGGTTAAGAAGATAGAATTAAACAAATAGAGGGTGAGAGATAAAGAATTAAACGGATAAGAGGAATAAGAAGAATATTTTTGGGTTTTTAAAATTTTGAAACATTTAAAAGAAAAAGGAAAATAATTTTTGAAAAGAAAATCTTTTTGGGTTTTTCAAAGTTTTTTAATTTTTTTGGATTTTTGGACAAAAAATATTCACAAGATATATACGAAACTTCACGAGGAAGGATCTTCAAGTCATTAATCGTCAAACCGTAACGATATTGTCGCAACACACCTCCCCGGCAGCGGCGCCAAAAATTGATTTAAAACAATTTATATCCCAAAAAGGAGAATTGCAAAGGAAATATGCAATACCCTAGGTTCGTTTGTCCCGACGAAGATTGAATGGAATAGGTGATTCGGGATCGTGATTCGTGAAGTGAATGTGAAAAAGTGAATGATTTTTGGATTACACTACTAATATTAAAATAACAAACAAGATAAACTAATTAAACTAAGCTAATGGAACAATTAAACTAAGCATTTAACCTAAAAACGAAAATTGAATTTAAAAACGGAACGCGACGTAATTTAAAAACGCGAATAAAAGTGAAAATCTTTAAAAAATTAACTTACGAATGCGAATTTAATTTTCCTACGTCCTAAATGATAAAAGAAAATTTAAGAAAAAAGAATTGCATTTTTTTGACTTTTTAATAATTTTTTATGAATTAAAAACTAATTAAAACTAA
The DNA here is from genome assembly GCA_021014915.2 of Artemisia tridentata subsp. tridentata. Taxonomy (NCBI): domain Eukaryota; kingdom Viridiplantae; phylum Streptophyta; class Magnoliopsida; order Asterales; family Asteraceae; genus Artemisia; species Artemisia tridentata. Next base: position 42,440,539 of record CP139505.1, read on the forward strand.
TTTAAATTACTAAAAATACTAAAACTAATTTTAAAAATCTGAAAATTTTTGTGAATAAACTTTGAACTAATTAAAAGATGAGAAAAATAAATTTGGAAAAAAGCAAAACTGAATAAGCAGAAATAAGCTAAAACAGCTTAACTAGGCTAGAAGGAAAATGAGGCTTAAGAAATAAATGTGGCAAACATAACCCAAGCATAACTTGGAGCACACTGGTAAGGTGTTGTTGGACTTGTGTGTTGTCTGACCTGGGTTCGAATCCCAGGCATGACAGTTTTTTGCAACATTTTATTTTATTATTTTTTTTTTTTTTCTTTTAAAACTTAAAAAAGCAATAACAATTAACAACTTTTAACACTGGAATTATGTTTGAAAATAACAAATAGGCTGGGAACAAGCTGTAAACAGAGCAGTTGGCTAAAATGAAGAAAAAGTAACAAGGAACAAGGGCTGAAAAGCTATGAATTAAACTAAGAGGCAACTGGGAATAACTAAAGTACTAAAAATGAGCAGGATTGAAACTAAAAAAAACACAAGACTAGCAAATAAGCTCTATGATCAAGGAAAAAATAAGCCAAAAAGCCACCTATGGGTCTGCTGAGGTATTTTGCCGGCCTAAAATACGCTAGATAGTAAACTCCTAACTCCAAAACGAACTGAAACAGATTTAGATCATGCTACAAGCTACTTGCAAAACAGAATTCAAAATCTAAAACCTATATTAACTACTCTAAACTGGGTATTAACAAATGCAGTTGAGGCAAAATAAAAAAAAAAAAAAACAGGCTGCTAAGGAATTTTAAAGCCACAAACATCACAAAGGCCTTTAACTACTTCTAATCTAACAAGAAGCAACAAAAGCAGTGACAAGCAACGAATCCGCAGAAATAAGCAGTAAAATAAGCCGTTGACCAAGAACAAAACTTGAAATTTCATTAAATATAACACTGAAATTACAACTAAGATTAAAACATTACACTACGAAAGCACTAAATCAAACAACAATTAAAATGGTGTTATAATAAACCGGGCAAGCGTGTACCCGGGTCGAGGTCCCAACGAGGCGTGAAATTGAGGATATCGTTTTCGGTTCGGTATTAAAATGCTTGAAAAGACGAGGGTTGATTGGTTACTAGAATCTACTAAAACGAAAATTAAATAACGCGAACGATAAACTACGAACGAGTAAAAACGTAAAATCTTTGAAAAACTAATCCTACGGGTATCAAAATAATTTTCCTAAGTCCTAAATATAAAAAGAAAATTTTGGAAAAAAGAAAAATATTTTTTTGACTTTTTAATAATTTTTTATAAATTAAAAACTATTTAAAAGAAAATAATTGATTAAAAATATTAAATGGAAAAAGAAAATTCTGAAATTTTTTTCTAAAATACTTTGAACTACCAGAATGCTAAGAAAAATAAAAAAAGTGAAAATGCTTTTTTAAATAAGCCGAAAATAAGCAAACAGTTCACAATAAGCTTAAAAGGGAAAAGAAAAAAATAAAAAAATAAAAGGGGTTTTAAATAAAGTAAGTTTTAACTAAAAAAAAGTTAAGGAGCAGTGGTTGGGAAGTTGTGTTGTGGGCTGACAGACCTGGGTTCGAATCCCAGGCTGGTCAGTTTTTGCTATATTATTTTTTTTTTTTTGAATTTTTTCTTTTAAAACTTAAAAAGTAAATGAAAATAAACAATCTTCAAAACTGACAAACTTTTTGCAATTCAAAAATAAACTCACATACAGCTTATCTATGGGGCAGTTTGGAAAGAAAATGAAGAACAAGTTAAAACAATGCAAAGAAGCTAAAAAGCTATCAATGGGCAAGATAATAAACTAAAAATACCAATCACAATAAGCAAGAAAAACCAGAAATAAGCTTTGACAAGCTCAAAATAAGCCACAAGCTACTCAAAGAAACCTACTGATCTGCTGGTGTACTAGAGGTGCAGGACAAAAGTGGCTGCTTTAAAGCTACTAACAAGCGGAAAATAAGCTTCCTAAGTCCATAATAAGCTTAAAAAGAATAACTCCACCATGCAAGCTACTAGTAAGGCAAAAATGGAAATCTAAATCCTACTTTAGCTATTCTAAAACTGAGAGTGAAAAAGGGCTAGTGAGGCAATTCTAATAAAAAACGCAGGCTGCTAAGGGGACTTTTAAAGCAACATGTAACCATAAGCACTTAACTACTTCTAAAAAAAGAAGCAATAAAAAAAACAGTAGCAAGAAATAAAAAGCAGAAAATAAGCAGCAACATGAGCAGTTTGACCACGTTGACCAAACAAGAAAACTAGAAATTTCATTAAAATAGCAAACTGAAAGTGAAATTACAACTTAAATTAAAACCTTACACTACGAAAGCATTAAATCAAACAACAATTAAAATGGTCAAAACTTTTCTAAAACATGAAAAGTGGGACAAAAAAATACAAATGAAAAATCTGCTATTTATATGCCCTCAACTAGGGTTTTCTGTGTTTCTCGTGTGAGTGTGTTCCCCTTCACTGCTATTGTGCTTCTTTTCTAGCCCTTGGATGTATCTTGCTCTCCACAACTTTAAACCTTGGCCGTTAGATGATACTTTGGTCCCTGGGATTGCCATCGTGGAGGGGGGGACCATGGACATGTCCATGTGATTGTTTTGGAGGGTAGTGGTGAGTGAAAGTGATGGTTGGGGATTAAGGGGGTTTGGCGGTTAATTGCTTTAAGAAGATGAGGATCAGAGACGTTAAAGATGGGTGAAATAGATAATGATCAGATGTTAAAGGATGTGGGTTTGACCGATTTGTGAGTTTTGACCCCGTTTTTTTACTTATCTTTGGGATTGGGCTTTAGGTGTAGTGGTGATGGGCTTTTGTGGTTAATATGGGTTTGGGGGTTTAGTTTAGAATTGGGCTGGTGAGGTTTAATGGGGTTGAATGGGTTAAAGGGTTAAAATGTTGGATCCGGTTGTAGTAGTATAAGTAGGATAATATGGATTTAATTTAGGGACCAAGTTTGTAATTTATGAAACCTCAAGGACCAAATCTGCCACATCTTCAAAGTTAATCCAGGGACTATTTTTGCCAAGTGAGAATAATCCAAGGGCCATTTTGGAATTTCTTGAGCTTGAATCGAATCCAAATGAAAATTGTCTTTCCCGGCATCGGCTTTCGGCTCTTTAAATACTCTTTCCCAATCTCGTGCTCGGTTTTTGTTGTTTTTTTCTTCGTTTTTGTCCTTTTTTCGGGATATCCGTACCTGCATAATAACAAACACAAAAACACAAATATCTTTGGCATGTTGGTCAGTTTTTGGTCGTTTTGGTCTTAATTTGGTCAAGAAAAAGTATGTGTTTAAGCACATACCAAAGGTATAGTTAAAAATGTTGATAGTAAATCAAAAATTTTGATGTACCCAAGGTTCATCCAATCTATTTTGAACAAATATCAACTGCTTCCACACAAAACAGTTTATCAAACACCTAAACTTACCCAAAAACTCTTTAGTAACATGAAAATTGCTTTAAGAGGGTATGGTGGGGAAGCAGTACCACTTTTTGATACTATGATACAAGCTCAGGGTGAAGGAGCAAGAAGCCCAGTTGCCTCCCACCACACATCCACAACATTAGAAAAATCATCTTCACAACCATCTTCATCCATACATAGGACTGAATCCAGACAGGACTCTGATGTACCTCAGCACAGAGTTCCTACTCCCACAAATGTAGCAGATGAGGCTGACTTTGTCAGTATGGAAAGGGCTACTTCTACTGTCTCTGTCTTAGAAGCTGGGCAGGACAAAAGTAACATCAATAAGACCCAATCCATGGCAACACCAGCAGTACCTAGTACTCCTGGTGGAATCCTTAGCCAAATGGAAACTCAGGGTGGCTCAGAAACTCATCTTAGGATGGATTATGAGTCTATGCCCTATGATACACCTCTCCCTGAAGGTAACACATCATGAAGTGTTGAGGGCAGTCATACACTAAAGGAATTGATGGTCATTTGTACAACATTGTCTGATAAAGTTAACTCATTGGAAGCTGAGCTTAAAAGTCATAAGAAGAATTTTGGAGTTGTCTACACCAAATTGGTTCTCAAAGTGAAGAAATTAGCGACCACAGTCAAGAAACTTAGAGGCAAAAGATCAGCAAAGATGGTGATTTCCACAAGTTTTCTAGTTCATCCAAGGGTCCAAGTTCAGATGATGGTGAGGAGTCTTCCAAACAGGGGAGGAAGATTGCCCAAATTGATCAAGATCCAGATGTTTCTTTGGTTCAAGAGGAATATGAGACTCAGGGGAGGCAAGCAGATCAGTTTGATGAAGGTACTGCTACTTTTGATGAAGGTACTGCCAGTGTCCAAGGTATTGCTAGTCTTCAGAGTTTGATTGATGCTGGATATCAAGGTACTGCCAGTGCAGTTTATTCAAGGAAACCAAGGTTATCAAGGGCAGACAAGGGAAAAGCTATCATGACAGAGCAAGAACCTTCTCCTAAAAAGTTTTCCAAGAAGGAACAAGCTCAGTTAGCACTTGATGAAGGATTGGCTCAGGAATTGGCCCAAAAGTTTCATGAAGAAGAATTGGACAGAGTTGCTGAAGAAGAAAGACTAGCTGAGGAAGAAAGGGTGGCTGCATTTATGATTGAAAGGAAATATCAGACTGAGGCAGATCAGACAGCTGCTCAGATTCTTGCAGATCAGAAGATGGCTGAAGAGTTACAAGCAGAAGAAAGATTAAAGTATACTCCAGAAGAACAAAATTCAGCTATTAATGACTTATTGGAGGAGATCAGAAAGAAGCAAAATAAAAAGAAAGTTTACAAGAAAAAGGTTCCTTCAATAAGTGAGCAGTTAAGGTTTATGAAGAATTTCTTAAAGCACCAGGATTACTGGAAGGAGAGTTACTTCAAAGGGATGTCTAATGAAAAGATTGAAAAGGCATACTTTGAAGCTTATGCAAGAATTCAGAGGCATTTGAAAGATGATAGTGCAATCATTGAGACTGGGCCCAGTAAAGGTGTGAAAAGAGGAGCAGAATTATTGGAATCTGAAGAAGCTAAGAAGCAAAGAACTGAGGAAGAATCAGTTCAAGAAGAACCAGTTGAGGAAGAATTAGCTGAGAAGGAAGAGAAAACATTGACTGATGAACAGATACACAGTATGATAGTGGTGGTTCCTGAATCTCTCAACATTGATCCACTTCAAGCCAAGCATCCAATTATTGACTGGGAAGTATATTCAGATGGAATGATCAAGGGGTGGAAGATCATCAGGGTAGGAGGAAAGTCTGAAGTGTACAAATTCTTTGAGGACATGATTAGATCTTTTGACAGAGATGATTTAGATAAGTTATGGAGTCTAGTGCAAGAAAGATTTAAGACTTCAGATCCTAGAGATGACAAAGATAAGGAACTATGGGTAGAGTTAAAAAGGTTGTATGAACCTGATGGAGGTGAAGCTATTTGGAGGTTTCAAGCTCCAATTGCAGAGATTACATGGAAATTATTTGATACTTGTGGTGTTCACAGGATTTCTACCAAAGATGGATTGGAAATTTATATGTTGGTAGAAAAAGATTATCCTCTCAGAGCAGCAATTCTATTGGCTATGATATCATCAACACTTAAGGTTGAAGAAGGTTCAGAGATGGCAGATGAATTGGTCAGAAAGATATTTTACCTTGCCGAACAAAGAAAAGCCCAGACTAAGGGCATGTTTGATTGCTGCTTAATGAGATAGTTCAGCACTAAAAGCTTGAAAATGAATCGGTTAGCATGTTTGGTAAATATAGAATCATCCACTTAACGACAAATAATATGCTGAGCGATTCCACGAGATAGGATAGCTTTCCGATTCAGTATCTACTAAGCTACATATCTACCCCAAATACCCTCTTATATTTCACGCCCCTCTTCCACATAGTTTATTCTTCCACTTATATTAAACTTATAAAAAACAAATGGGTTGATGAAATCGAGACACTAGTGAAAAGAAATTACTATTATACTTTAACATATTAAAATAAGGGAAGGCTTTTTTACTCAGTGAAAAGATAATTATTATTATACTTTAACTTAAAAAAAAACGAATGGTTGATGAAATCGAGACCTTTCAATAACGTTGTATTAGGCATAGAGCTCACTTATGTATATGTGTTAGGTTGATTAATTTAAAATAATGTAATTGTTAAGATATATATGCATGGTTTTGGGATGAGAGTAATGTTATTTATATTATGTTTTTAAATATTGTAAATTATGGGTACTATAAGTTACTACCTCCGTCCTAAAATAAGTGTCCAGTTTGATTTTTCAGAGTCAAACTGGTTCAACTTTGACATTCTCTATTTTTGCGGTTATTATATAATATTTGATGCAAAATATATGAATGGATTGGTTTTAAGTGTATTTTTCATTGGTATAATTTTTCAATCAAGTATTATATAACACATACAAAATATTTAAGGTCAAAGTTGAACCAGTTTGACTCTGAAAAGTCAAACTGGACACTTATTTTGGGACGGAGAGAGTAACACATTTCAGTTTATAATAAATCATACATGAGGTCAAAATTGTAATCTTCATTATTCATAAAGGACATTGAGAAGATTTGTCAAAAAATCATTTTCATTCAGAAGCATGTTGATTCAGCAACTTTGAATTATTCAGCGTCTTTGATTCGTTCAGTGCTAAATCTTATGGTTTTATCAAACAGCCCCTAAAAGATTGACTATGTAGTGTTTGGAAGAATCCTCACATCCTCATTTAATTCAGAAGAAACTTGATGATTTGGGGTAAATCACAAGTTTAGGGGAGGATTGTTGGGAATTAAATGTTCTGAAGTTAGTACTGCTGAAGAATACACTAACAGTACAAACTGCTAGTGTAAGAATGAAGAGTGCTGAGATATAACTAACAGTACAAACTGCTAGGTTAGTACTGTTAGTATAACAAAAGGTACTGCTGGCATGGATAACTGCTTTTAGAGACATTGTAGGAGATAAGTATGGAATATATATTTTGTATATCTTAATAAGTTAGCATTATACGGTAGAATACTTATCATGTAAAGGACTCTTTAAGTCTATAAAATGAGATCCTAGGTTATACGATTATAGATCAGTCATAGAGTTTTGTTAAGATTCAAGGTCGATTGTAACCCTAGTGATAGCTAGATCATTCGTATTATTCAAGCAATAATATTGAATCGTTTGGTGTTAACTTTCTGTGTTCATTGTCCAATACAAAGCATTACTGTTCCATTAAACAAACCAATATTCTTCTAAGTGTGGTTAAGTAGATTCCGCATACTTAACTATATACACTCAAAGTATCTCAAACACATTATAAAGGAGTGACATCCTAAGTGTTTCAAAAATCCTCTCAAAATATGTTTAATTTCAAATAAGCAACAAAATTCGACCTTATGTCCCTTTTACATTAAAGCTCATAAACTCTATTACATTAAGGGTATGTTTGGCAAAAGGCTTATAGGGGCTTGGGCTTTTAAAAAAAGCCGGCTTATAAAATAAGTCTCGGTTGTCACACAGGCTTATGGAGGCTAATGGCTTATAAAATAAGCCACAAGCCTCCATAAGCCCAAGCCCATAAATTGGGGCTTATAGGGGCTTATGGATAGTTAAATTACTTAAATACCCTTAAAATATTATGAATTATCATGTAAAACCTGAAAATATATGTGAATTTAATTTGATGTATTTTTATGTGATTTTACATTAATAAGATTCAGCTCTAACTAATTCGTCAAACAGCTTTATAAAAATATAACCTTCAACTTTCGGCTTATAATATAAGCCCCAACCCCAGCTCTAGCCCCAGCCCATTGCGCCAAACATACCATAAAGCTCATAAAATCAAGCTTATAAGCTTACCAGAATAATTAGTTGTACTTGTTGTAGCTACATAAGGTAGAAAGGTCATAGACACCCGATATAAGCTAAAACGAACACTCCTTAAAAGAGTGAAGTATGAGATCATTTAAGATAATGGTTTTGGAAACCGACCAGACTGACCGATTCAACCAAAATCGGTTGGTCGGCTAGTTTTCTACCACCGGTTACATCATTCGACAACGAACTGATCAGTTTTGTAGAAACTGTTGGAAAACCAGGTAAACCGGACCCAGTTCTAATATATCATCAAACAACTCGTCAAATATATCATGAACATCTCATCTAATATATCATTACTCGTCTCATAAATTATATCCTCAAACAAAATCATACGCGAGGCATCAGCTTGGCAGGCAGGCACGTGGCGGTAATAGGGTTAAGTTTTCATAAAAGTGGTTATAGTTCAGGTTTTAAAATATACCCAGTTCTCTATAACCTAGGCTCTGATACCAATCTATAACACCCCCAAAATCGTGTCTAGCGAAAGCATACATGTCACTGGGGTGCTACTAAATTGGTATCACAACACAAGTACAAAGAACGGTTTTTACCTCAATCATTTAGAATAAAATTCATTAACAAAAAGTGTTAAATTTACATTATTCAAAAGTAGTGCGGAAATATGCCCATAAAATAAGAAAGCGGTCCCAATTATTTATCAGAGTCGTCTATGACCGTACCCCTTTTCAAGCGCCTTCCAACAGTTTGCTATCGCCTTAAACCTGAGAATACACGCTAAAAATGTCAACACGAGATTGGTGAGTTCATAGGTTTTAGTTTAAAATAATATGGTTGAACCACAAGGTTTTCGAGTTCAAATCATCATTCACAAACAAGTCAAACTCAACGTAGGCTGACACTGCCTAAATCACCGTTCCAAAACCAAATCTGCAAATAATATCATAATCAAAACATCTCGAACCATAATCAATCATACAGATACTACACTCATATAGTGTCACGCAAATTTAACTGTTACGCTGGCTAAGTCACATATACCAAGTCATGAGCCGCACTCAAGGAGTGTCTCATATCATAACAATAATCCGCTATAGGTGCACCATATAGTAATACCCTGCACTATTGCAACATGCATAATAATAATCCTGCACTATTGCAGCTCATAACAATAACCCTGCACTATTGCAGCACGTATAACACAAATCTTAGCCAGCTCGCGTAACAGTTTCATCACCATAAACACAATTTCAGGTATAATCAATAAACAGGTTTTGCATATATCTTGTAGGAAATAACCATATTGATTGTGTGGTTGATTCGGGTGGTCTTAATTCATGAAAGATTAGATCCATTGTTAGAGAGATGAAGAACTAGAGAGAGAGGGAACCCTTTGAGAGAAAAACCTGAATATTAGATTAATGTGACAAGAGTTCCAACCCTTCCCAAGTGTGGGAAGGGGTATTTATACTTCCTAATAATAGTGCCCCTAGTGGGCTGTGAAGTGAGCTGATAGTGGGGAAAGCCCCGACCCACTCCACAAATATAGATACGACTAATCTAATAAAACTAATAATACTAATAATACTAAGCTTATATAAATAAGCCTACGAGCTATGTGATATGCTAAATAGATACTCGGGGTGACCGAACCTTCATATGAATATTTATATTCCTAACAATCTCCCCCTAAGGGAGGTCACCCCGGAAATAATAACTTGAATTCTAGCATTTTATCTTCTGAAGTTGTCTTCGTAGCTCGTAGTCTTTGATTCTTCATTGTCTTGAAACTTTGTGCATTCAGCAGTGTACGTTTGATGACCGTTTGATCGTCTTGGATGATCTTTGAGTATTCTTCGACTTTATCATCCAACATTTGTTTCCAAGTCATCTTTCAGTAGTATGTTTCCACGTGATGTATAAATCTTTGAGCCGACATGCTCACACTGTTTGGTGTCATGATCTTTAGCATCAGAGTTTGCAGAAGCCGTGTTAAAGGTCTTTTAGGTTGATCATGACTTTGTTGAGTTACAATGATGATGTAGTGTGAACATGTGGTAGAGGATTGGCATCTTTTCTGCAACCAGCTACAACAGCAACCAGCTACAGCATTCCTCAGCTACATTCGCCAGAAGTTCCTGCATACGACAGTTAGCAACAAATCGACCGGTACTTACAGGTTTGGACTTCGAGATTGTTAACAGCATAGTGTGAAAACTCTCTCTAATCCTTACCAAGACCGTTCCTAATCGAAAACCCACAGAGGGCTTTTTAAGATCGAACCGTAGCACATCAACGATTAGGTGAGTCGCTGGAGATCACTCCACGACTGTAGACCGTTAGAAACCGCCGTGACCACTAAGCGTAATCCATAAAGAATTACCAAAGTGACCTGCTTTCAGGGCTGCTTGATGTTGACCCTGGCAGGAATTTCCATTCAATCATTGAGAATTACATTTGTAAATTCCCTCATAAATGTTCTGGCAGATTGCTAAGATCTACGTAGGACTCTTAAGTTTACAACTGGTGTTCTTAATGTTGAACAACCAGTGTAGAAATAATTCGTGTCCCTATGAGATCTTCTTATGCATCTCGTGGCTCTAGACTCTATAGTGCGTTTTGATTTGGTGATCGGAGGCTGGAGAGGACTGCCACCTTTTCAATATCATCTAACTCGGAGTGAGAGAGACGATAGGAATGAATTGAACTCCGTGACAATTGAAACAAGAATCCTTTGAGGGACCTTGAGTGGCTAGGGAGGGTTGTGCAGCGTATCACTGGGTCCATGATACTTTGTCTTCAATGCCAGCAATCAACTAAGTGATTCTGACAGCATATGTATTGACCCGGTTTCTGCCTAAGTTGTAAGGAGGGCTATTTCTTTTCACCCTTTATCTTTACAATTCTTTTTCATTCTTCAACCCCTTCAGTGCTTACCGAGACTTCATAACTAGCACCTTGTTGGGTTTGTTCCAGTACTAGCTCCATCTCAGTCGGCACTCTTCCCTTATCCACTTTTCTCCTTTTTCATCATACCTAAGGACTTCTACACTAACTAGTGGATTGTCCCTGGGTAGATCCCTCCGGCTCTGGCGGGATCGTGGGAACTTGAGCCTAACCTAACCATCCTTATAACTCTATGCATTAATTAAAATGGTCGGTCTTTGGTATTCATCCACGATTGCCAAACCAAATCTTTGAAAAATCTCTCCAAGTGTTCATGATTCTGAAACATATTTTTGCAAACACTTGAGAGTTTTATATTTTTCAAATGCTCCCCCTCAACATGTGCTCGGTTGATTGTTTTATAAATTTGCACATGTTAGGTAGAGCTCGCACTTTTTGAATTGATCAACTTTCAGTGAACATGACCGATTCGAGACACGCTTACATCACTAGTTAGACTAGCTTGAAATTATTACCCGGCCTGGTCAAGTCCACAGAAAGTTTCTCGAAATGGTACACTCTACTCAGACACATCCTTTTCGAGACACGCTTACATCACTGGTTAGACCAGCTTGAAATTATTACCCGGCCAGGATATGCCCTTTCGATAGATGACAGTTTTGTTTCGTCAATTCTTTAGTGAAGTCTGAGCCGTGCTCACATAAGATGCATGCCAAATCTTTTTTGTCAATTCGCTCCCCCTCAATATGTGCATCGATATACGAAAGAGTTTAGCACATATGGGAGAGCTTACATTTAAGTCCAAAACATCACATTTTCATCAGGTTTCATATTTAAATCACATTCTCTCCCCCGATCAAAAATTTCAAACCTTTTGAGATTTGTGATCCCAATTGATTTAAATAAGTTAGAAAATGTGGGAGAAAATGTGTCCGATTTAATATATTCTGATGATGAGAACATACTATGCTCCCCCTTAATCTAAGAGGGAGATTCACTGCTAATTTTGCACAAATTGATTATTATGACACAAATGATATTGACCTTTTTGCTCAAATGATGTAATCACCCACTTTTCTGAGTGAGTCAGTGGTCAACATCAATCATCCATCCACCAACAAATCTTCTCAAGTATTGTCGATCCCCTCTTGGTGAGATCCGAGTAAGTACTTCTTTGTTGAAATGATGGTGGTGGAGGTGAAGGTGTAGTTGTTGTTGTTGCCGCCAATGTTGTTGTCGTGGTGAATTCCGAGCCAATCAATAGAGTTTGAACGTCTGATCAAATGGTTAGAATGGGAACTGGTACATTCATTTTGGCTATGGAATCTGCATAAGAATATCAACACAGATATACATACATACAGATACACTATTCCTTAATAGCTACCCTTCAGCAGCTTGCCACATTATAATACCAAGTTCATCTTATAATCAAACCCCAATCAGGAACTACGTCAAACCACTATCTAGCATGAAGAGCAATTAGCAATCATGAACATGGCAATTCACACAGATTTCAATATTTAATTCAGGATCTTAGGAACGTGATTCTAACATAATAGCAATCTACCTAAGCGAATCCTGAGAACATATGCACAATATCAACAACAATTAAGCAGCAGAGACAAACAACATTTGAAACTCATTCACTTAGTTCATACAAGTGTCAGTGGAGCATTCAAGAACATCAAACACATCGGGTTTTCTAACTTCTTTCAGATTTTGAGTTTTAATGTATCTAGGGGATTAAACGAGGATTCCAAAGAGATACAAATGAACCTTCTAGTTATATGAAGCTAGGATACTACAAGCAAATTGCACATAATGTCCTAAACTTTCTAGCAACTAACACACTTGGTCATTTGATATATTTAAGCAATATCCTCTTCAACTAATACCCCATTAACTGCAAAACCTTTTCTAAGAGTCATGAATTAATCAAGAAACCCGTTTGATGATATAAAATTTGAATTCACTCTCCCCCTCAATCAATGACCTGTATTCTAGTTGAACCTCAACTAAAATCAAGCTTAACCCCACAACTCATCAAACAAGAACTGTCATGAGGTTTTGTCGTCGTTGATTGAGTGACAAATTTTATGCATAATCCAAGTATAAACAAATTTCATACAACACATATTCACCAAGTGTCTCACAAATAATTTTCAGAAGAATCATAGAATGAAAACTATTTGTTATACTAAGAAGATTTCTCTTCTTTTACAAGAAATGATGCACTGAAACGTACATCAAATCAGGAAACATGGATATGAAGTAATCCATGCCCAGGTGAACATCACCCAGTTGGAGGAACAGCCGTCTTTTTGGCGACGTGCTTTCCCCAATATGAAGCGCGGGTTGCTATCTAAAGTAATAGCAAGCCATTAAGACATGTTTTAACAATCCATTTTAACTTCTGCTCGAGCTTCATTTAAAGACCCGTGCCATTATTGAATGACATTTCTAAGTCCGTAAATGTTATCGATAAACAGAAGACATGCCTAGGTGAAACTATTTTTGGTATTTTCTATTTTTCAATTTTTATGGTTTTTCTGGTTTTAAGATTCTCTATTTACAATTGCAGGTTTTCTATATATCTATTTACAAGATGGTATAAAATATGAATAAGTATATATGTACAAGGATACGAACCAGAAACCATTACTCCTCAGCATTCTGAATCTTCACCGCATTCATCACTTGACTTGCTGAAGAGCAATGTGAGCACTTTCAATCAGGGAATGATTCTGGCTTTTCCTCCCCTAATTAGTGCTCTCCCCCAATCTGACAACCTCTGACGATCACCCAAAATAGGAAGAAGACTTTGGATGAACGCCCGAAATATGAAGAAGTCTTTTGATAACCAAATGCATGCCGTCTTTAATCTTCTAACACTCCCGCCCATGTGTAAAGCCGTCAAAAACCTTAAGTATCTTTTCGATAGTTTAAGTTGAGCCACAACTGAAATCAAACTTAACCTCACAACTCATCAAACAAGAACTGTCATGAGATTAGGTTAATATCAAGTTGGGCTTAACCTTAAACTACGGAACAACTTGAACCTAACTTAACTCCACAACTCATCAAACAAGAACTGTCATGGGATTAAGTTAAATATCAAGTTGTAAGAAAAGAACTCAACACGTTTTGACTGTGGAGAAGACTGTAGACTCGACCTTCTTCAAGATTGCCCAATGTGGAGGATCAGAATACCAATCAACTTTATCTCACCAAATGCCTTCCAGTAACCTTACATATAACTCATCAGCCCGCAGCATACACATGAGATGATAACACCCAACAGAGAATGTAGAGTAGACTGACGACTCGACCTTCTTCAGTCTTGAGTATAACACCAAAGTAACAAGTTGAACCACTGATCATCTATAGTATGTATCCATCCTTGGATATTAAGCCCTGATCACGTGAACCTGTTGTGCGTCCTTGATGTACACATTCTCTCTCCCCTGATGGTTACGATTAATCAGCCCATGACGTAACAGTGAAACGTAAATACCAAGGTAACAAGTTGAACCACTGATCATCTCTGCGGTTATCAATACCGGAATAAATGATTAAGCCCGATCACGTGAACCTGCTGTGCATCCTTGGTGTACACATTTCTCTCCCCCATGATGGTTACGATTAATCGGAATCATCATCATGATGTGTACATGCAGCCTAATGAAGTGTACATGAAGCATTGACTAGAAACCCTTTGTTACTGATTGTACCAGCCCGCGAGACGATGTAGATTAGCATTCCATGACCATGTTCTTCAACACCTTGATAGACGGAAGAAGTAGTGTTGGAGAAACATGGTTTGCACGACTCCTGAACTGACGTATTCAGGAGTCGTATGACCATTTCTCAATCATCAACCAACATGTAGATTAATATTCACCCTTTCCCCCCCTCAAAAATTGCATATGCCTGCCAACTGCAATTTTTGATGATTGAACTAGTGAATATGAATACCATCAACGGTAAGTAGCTCCACTTGACGGTTCTTGAAGACTGACATGTTGTTTATTCACCCTTTCCCCCCCTCAAAAATTGCATATGCTTGTCAACTGCAATTTTTGGTTGAACAAGTGAATAAGAATATACTCCAATGTGCGCCGATCCACTTGAAGACTGAATAAGCACGGAAAGAGCATGAATCTTGTTGATGAGAATGGCCATAAACAAGAAGATTCCTCTTCTTTTGAAGATAAAGTGCACTCAAGCGTACACTTTTCTTTTCTTTGAAGAACGAGGCCTGAACTGATGTATTCAGACGTCATTTGATGAAGAACGAGGCCTACACTGAAGTGTACAGACGTCATTATGATGAAGAACGAGGCCTGCACTGAAGTGTACAGACGTCATCATGTTGAAGAGCGAGGCCTGCACTGACTTGTACAGACGTCATAATGTTGAAGAGCGAGGCCTGCACTGACTTGTACAGACGTCATTTGATGAAGAACGAGGCCTGCACTGACGTGTACAGACGTCATTAGATGAAGAACGAGGCCTGCACTGATGTGTACAGACGTCATTAGATGAAGAACGAGGCCTGCACTGATGTGTACAGACGTCATACTCTCTCTCTTTACAACTTCTCTCATCAAACTCGTTACCAACCCCATTATCATTTTGTCGGCTTGAAATCGTGACCACTGATGGAGAAAAACCCAATATGATGAACTTGAGCCTGAAGTAACATAACCCGAACTTGTGACTTAAACTTGTGCTAATGCGAGACAAAGAGCGGTGCAGAGACTTCGTGTAACATCGAATCCCTAAGTACTCTATACTCTTCAACCAACCAACCATCAGGTATAAGACATACATCACCTCTTGGATATCCACAACTTCGTGTGACACTGAGCACTACAACGTGACCCCTTAAAGTGATAGTTATTTTGTAATAGGGAGAAAGAAAAAATAACTAGATATCCAAGTCCTTGTCATTATATTGAAAGCTCGAACAAGGATCTCGAAGAATCTTCATCCAACCTCCCCGATATCTTCAGATGCTAAGTACACGCACCCATGAAATTTCACTTCAGCCTCAAATAAATAATACTGAACTGACCCCGTAGTCACATCTTGTCAATTAAAAGCCTCGATCCAGCCATTTGTGATGTTATAACTGAACTCCGATAATGGTTTTAACCCGATCCTGGTCAAGAGCGCATAGCCCATCATCACGGAATTTTACAAATCTATGGTTTAAACCGAGAAATAAGTTCTTTCGCGGGATTTTACAAAACCAAGAAGAAACCGTGAGACAGTAACCGATTGAATGTGGCGTGACTGATTTGGTTTTGGTGAACATCAGTTTGGGTTAAGAATATTTCGTGAGAATTACAGATCACATCACAACTTTTAAAACCTTTGGCCAACTAACCAACCTTGAACATAGATTAGTGACCACTCGATGAAGAAAACCCGATATACCAATACTGAAAACTGAAGTAGAAGTCCCCAAATTTGTTACTTAAGCTTGCACTAATGTTGGAAGAACGGTGTAGAGAATTAATGCTCCAAGCAAATCTCTAAATGCTCAATACCCAACCAAAGTATGAGACATTAACACCTCTTGCGATTATCGACATCGTCATTGACGTGTGACACTGAGTACTCCAATAACTCTTAAGTGATAGTTACCCCGACTACTGGTAACTAGATAACCCAAGTCTTCAACTTAAATTTTACGCACGAGCAAGTTATCATTGAAGGTCATGCATCCAACCAACCCCGACTTCAAGATAAAATAAGTAGACGCCTTCGAGAAATTCAACTTCAATCACAAATAAAGAATACCAGATTAACTTCGTGATCATCTTGTGCTGTTGACTAGCCAAAAAGATAAGAAACATAATTCTTAGAAGTGCCCATGACTCATAGTCAGTCCTATCATAGTTGTCGTACTGTGTACAGGATTTTACAGTTCTTGAGATTTATCTGAGAAATAAATTCAAGAACTAACTGCACAACAGTAAGTATCAAACTGCTGTAGACTGAACCACTGAATCCTGAATCGCTACGATCTGACCCGCTGTAACCGACACTGCTAAGATTCAAACCGCTGGAGACTGAACCGATACGATCTGACCCGCTGTAACCGGAACCGCTAAAATTCACATCGCTGGAGACAGATCTTCTAGGAAACTTGCGATAATTCTCCCCCTCAAAAAGGACATGAAATGACCTTTTTGCCAAAGCTGAGAGTCCGTGATGTTTGTGAATTTGACAGGCACAAAACATGGAAAGAGACAAATGAAACTACTGCAACGAAGATGGTGATTAAGACTCTCTTGTAGTAACCCCTTGCTTTCCTCATCATCAATGGTTTAGACCAGCTCGAGACACGCTTGATGAACAATTCATTGAAGTTCGTAATATGCCAAAACCGCTTGATGAAATGCATATGACTTTAAAGTGAGTAAAAGGTTAAAACATGTCTCCAAACAAATCACCTCTTGTCTTTAAGCCTGACTACCTCTTGAGAAGATCTTGAACAACAATCCCATTAGAAGCTTGAGAAACAACAATCACTTGATGAAGCTTGATAAAGAACAAGTCCGCGCCTTACACTTGCACTAAATTATGATTTAGAACCTATATTGAGCACAACAACGTAACTCCTTTAAATATAGGTAGTGATATATACCCAACCTTCCATCCTTTATTGTATATATCCATTTCTTGAAGATCCAAGTCTAATCATCCAAATTTGTGATTTAGAACCTATATTGAGCACAACAACGTAACTCCTTTAAATATAGGTAGTGATATATACCCAACCTTCCATCCTTTATTGTATATATCCACTTCTTGAACATCCAAGTCTAATCACCTTAAATACGCTCGAGCAAGGGTCAACAAACATCGTGCATCCATCCACCCCGAGATGTTTGTGACACTAAGTACACCAACCCGTGAATTAACAAACCAACCAAGTTACCATAATTTCCCAATTCCTGCTGATCTTGAAGCACAAACTTATCCCGAAAAAAAAAATAGTCAAACCCCGTAAGTTTTAATTTGTCTAAATCCAAGTCCCGCCTACTTGTCCAAAATTGATTTCACGGGATTTTACAGTTCTTGAGATTTAAACCGAGAAATCGAATCTTTCGCGGGATTTTCTAAAATCTACAAGAGAAACCGTGAACCCAACAGGAATAGTCTAGAGTGAAGTGCAACATTAATCTTCGAAATTCAAGTCACAGGAGTCAAATCACTACTTGATCAAATCGCAACAAGTCGAGTCACAGATTGTCAAATTGCAACAAGCCAGATTGCAATCAACCAAATCACAATTAGTCAAATCGCAAGTGTCAACTCGCAACGTCAAATCGTAACTGGTCAAATCGCAATCCGTCAAGTCGCAATATGTCAAACACGCAACTTGACAAATCACAATTAATCAAATTGCAATTTGTCGACTGTAACTCAAATCGTAAATATCAAATTGCATGCTTGCTCAAGTGGTAGGCTCTATTTGGACTACGCAGCCAAATCCGCAACTCTGTAATCCCGATGACATTCATAAACCCAAATACTAGCCGTGACGTGTGAATCCTTGTAGGACTTTGAACCACCAAAATATACCACACCCTTTATCAAATATTATCAAAAATCTGTGTATCCAATATTTAAATTTGGATAACCAATTTTGATAGACCATGTCAGCATATTTCGGCCCAATCCACAACCACACCAAACTCGTCCATTGTATAATCATTTTCGGCCCATGTCAAGAGATAATACCCGATCCAAATCTCCCTTAACCCTAATATTTCGGGTTTTTAACTCCCACATAACACATAAGTCAAACCCTAATCTTAATCTTAAACAAATCCGCCTCCTTCTTCCAATTTGCTCTAACCTCCAACACCTCAAATCCATCCTCCTTTTTCACATCGACTAAAAGTCACTTGGTGTACACAAATCGAAATGTTATTGAAACATCAACTCAAACCGATCAACACTCATATTCTCGAGTCCGAAATATCAAACAAAGAAAAACACAGTCGCACTCCTTTCTTCATTAATTGGTTCGACTAAAATGAGTACGGGTAAGGTGGTTTTTATGTGTTTTTATTTTGTTTATCTTTCAACGAGCCAAAGTAAGAATGTAACATAATTGTTATAATTCTTACCTTTGATTTTCGGATATTAATCATGAGGCTTGGTCCTCAACTTGATCTCTTATGATAATCTCTTGTTGTTGTATCATTGATCGACCGAAAGAAAAGTAAATAACATTATTGTTATCTTCTTTTATCTTGTTAGTGTCGAATATACATGAAGTTATGTTACAAACAAATCTGTGATGAATGATTTTCGAGTGTTGGACATTCGATGGTCTTGATGTATCCTCAATAAGCACGAGCTAAGTCTGAGATTTGTGAATGTATAATTCATTTGAGTACGAGTCTTGATTTAGGATAGTGATGTTGCTGTCGTGAGGTTAGTATAGAGTTGGTTTTGTGTTCGATTGGTTGTGGCTGAGGTTCAAAGAGTCTGTGGTTAAGTATGGTTTAGTGTTCATAGTTTGTTAATTTGCTTCATCTTCTTCTTTATCTATGATTCGGTTTGTTATTCGGTTTGTTATTTGATAACTCGTTAACGTCAATTCAATTGTTGCTTTATATGGTAGACAAACCGAGTTAACCGTTTGAACGTTTGACCGAGTGACAAACCGAGTACACTTTATATACACAAACCGAGTTCGTGAGAATATAGACAAACCGAGTACACCTTATATACACAAACCGAGTCTGTGAGCAAATGGACAAACCGAGTTCATGACAGTATGGACAAACCGAGTCCATGACTGTATGGACAAACCGAGTCCAGGACAAACCGCATCTGAGACAAATTGCAAATTTGACCGGTCAAAGCTGTCACTTTCGTACTTTCCTTAAAAACCGGATCTGTGTTTTTCTCTTTCATAACAAACCGCATTCAAGAACAACATTCTTTGACACAAGCAGCATTCAAGAAAACATCATCTCTAAGAACAACCAAAAGGCCAAGTACCAAACAAGAATACCCATCTGCTGCTCCCAGAAGCAACAACCACCAAATATCACCACAAGTCACCAACTGTTACACGCCACAAAACAATAGGATACACGAACAAGACCAACAACACATGATGTTACTTCACGGATGACAAATCTTTTATCACTCAACAAGTGTCTCACGTTGAATCAATGATTTTGAACACCAAAGTGTAACCACAAAACCATTAACACCTCTTGAAATAGACAATTAAATGACGATTTTGACCATTAACACCTCTTGAATCAATGATTTTGACCATTAACACTATAGTATTAGTGGACAATTAAAGCCCACCTATTTAAGCCCAAAACAAAAAATAAGTGACGCAAGACAGTCACAAATGATTCGAACATAATGAAATAGACACAAGTGTTTGACAAATAAAAACTCACGTGAAGCAGTGAATGACTCACAATCAATCCGGACCTAACCATTGACCACAGATCTGACCAAGATAAAACCAACCGAGTATAAAGCCATTGACCACAGATCTGACCAAGATGAAACCATGGCTCTTGATACCAATTGTAGGAAATAACCATATTGATTGTGTGGTTGATTCGGGTGGTCTTAATTCATGAAAGATTAGATCCATTGTTAGAGAGATGAAGAACTAGAGAGAGAGGGAACCCTTTGAGAGAAAAACCTGAATATTAGATTAATGTGACAAGAGTTCCAACCCTTCCCAAGTGTGGGAAGGGGTATTTATACTTCCTAATAATAGTGCCCCTAGTGGGCTGTGAAGTGAGCTGACAGTGGGGAAAGCCCCGACCCACTCCACAAATATAGATACGACTAATCTAATAAAACTAATAATACTAATAATACTAAGCTTATATAAATAAGCCTACGAGCTATGTGATATGCTAAATAGATACTCGGGGTGACCGAACCTTCATATGAATATTTATATTCCTAACATATCTTGCCCCAAAACATATCAGGTCCATGAGGAAATAATCGCATAAGCAACAAATAATCACTTAACGCATTCAAATAACCAAATCAAATATTGCAACCAAACAGTCAAGTCTTGAGTAAACAATTCATGTATCCAAATAAACAATCATAAAGTTTTGTTAAAACGAGCATGTATTATCCCCCAAAACAGTTTGAAAACCAGTCAAAGTAGGTGCCATGAACTCACCTTAGCCACAGCAATGCAAAGATCACAACTTACACAACTGGCATCTAGACCTAATCACAACAGTATCGAGGAGACGGGCACAACGGTACACGGAGGTACAAGTACAACAGCAACTATGACACACGGCACAATGGACTCGGCACAACCTAATAATATAAAGACTTGTCTCAAAATATATTCCACACGGTAACTAAAAGCGTAAAAGTCTCCAAAAGTTAACTATTTCCCTTTTCAAAATCAATCATTTTCATTCCCAAAATAATCCAATTCTATTTCCAAAAATAATATTGTTTTATCCATTTATCAGTGTTTGGTATCATCGTTGGTATGGTGGTGAAAAGACGCTGACTCAAGTGTACACATGATGAAGCGAAAAGTGTACCGCTTTTAAGGGGTCATTTAAGCCTTAAATCGTATTTATTTGATCAAATATTGCCCTAAATCGTTCCTTTTGTCATTTTAGGTACTTTTGAGGAGAAATCTGGAAAAGGAGGCATTTTGGACGTTTTTGGAGCATTAAAGTGAAGAAAACGGCAAAGTCTCAAAAATCGGCTAAAAGTTACTCTTGACGGCGTCAAGATTTACTCTAGACGGCGTCATGCTTTGGCAAGAAAAGGTGGACGTGAAATTTACTCATGATAAGCCAGTGAAAATTGCATGTAAATTCTGACGGCGTCACGCTTTAACTTGATCAAGGGCGTCACGGCTTAAATCATAAGGGGACGGCGTCACGTTCATGGTTCGACGGCGTCAAGCCTTGATAAGCCAGAATGGATTTTTGAAGAGCTAAAGAGGGACGGCGTCAAGAAGGTCATCCGGGAACCCTAAAAGCGGCGAGGTGACGGCGTCACACTCCATAAGGTGACGCCGTCAGATCCAAAAATCTATATATAGTTTTCTAATTTTTTGTCATTAGGGAGGGCTTAGTGTGTGGAATTTTGGGAGAAAACCCTAAGACGATTTTAGCTACTTTTTCAGGGCTTTTTGCCTTGAGATCTTCCATGTTTCATTGAAAGATAAGTTATCAATTAATCATTCAATATGTCTATGTGTTGTTTGATTCTATCTTATTCTTGTCTTTTGTTTAACATGTTAGGCTAAATTTATCTTGTGTTTGCTTAGATCTAATGAAACCTAGCTATTGATTATTGGTTGTTAGTGTGTTATTAGTTGTATTGGATGATTGTTTATCTATGTTAGGCTTAAGAAAACTGGCTAACTTCCTATTCGGTAACTTGCTTGAACGTCTTAAGAAACATGAACCAAATGCGTACTAAAGGTTTTTATGGTTGTATTTAATGCACAAGCGAATTCTAGTGATCCCATGTTAGGAGCTTCCTAGCCGGCTCGACATAGGAGTGAAGTAGGAGCTTGTAGAGTTGGGGAAGTAAGTACGCCACCCCACGAATGGTATTAAGGAATACACCCGTCATCCACGCAACTAATACACACTAATTAACCGGTAAAAGATAGTTAGGGAGTAAGGAAATCTAAGTAAACACATTTCTCTACACATAAGTTTCTCACCACATTTTCATTTTTGTTATTTTATTTTATTTGCATCCGTAGTAATTTTGGGTTAGTTGACTAGCAACTAATTCCGCCCACTCCTTCAAACCCGAGATTTTACTTGCTTTCATAAAAATATAAAAACATAAAAAAGAATCTTCCTCAACCCTTAGACCTAATTAGAGTAGCCTTTCACACCTAACGAACACTATTCCCTGTGGAGAACGATCAATCCCCCGTACTTACCACTACACTATACTACATCGGTCAGGTACACTGCCTGGTGGGGTTGTAAGCCTCTTGAGATCCCTCGAGAGGTAAAACCTGTTGTAAGGTTACAAAACCACGCAATCAAGTTTTTGGCGCCGCTGCCGGGGAATAGTTATTGTTTAGGTTGAATTTTTATTTCTATTAGGTCTACTCACTAGATTCCTTTCTAGTGAGATTTTTATTTTATTTTTCTAGATTTTCTTAGTCTATCTATTTTCTTCGTGCCTTTGTTCGTAACCATTACCATCCGACATCATGGAAGATGGTAATATCCTTAACCACAACAACCCACCACCACAACAACCACAACCACCTCCTAGAGCCCGCACTTTAGGAGGATATTCCCTAATTTTGGATGATGACCCCCCTAATCTTAGAATCACTAGGAGCCGAAGCTCGATAAAGACTCTTGCCACACCCTATGCTGAACCCGAAAGGGAAATGCATAAATTAAGGCGACTCCACCAAGCGGCTGAACCATCCACGATCAATTTTGATGATGCCCTCTCCGAGGAAGAATCCAATCATCATTCTACACCTCCTAGCCCTCAACCCAATCACGATATGGAAGTTCCCGAAATCCCAATCCCCAAATGTCTCAAGGACTACTCTTCTCCCACCCCTCGTGGTTTTTCCAATGCTATCGTTTTTCCAAATGAACACACGGATGGGGTCTTGCGTGCAACTGATATTTGGCTGGTCCAAAGTGTATGCAAGTTTCACGGATTGAAAACTGAAGATCCAATCCAACACATCAAGGACTTCCTGAAAATAGTGGATACCCTCCATACGGACGGAGCCACTAGAGATACCTCCCGGTTGCGATTCTTTCCCTTCACCCTTCATGAAAGAGCCGGAGACTGGTATAACCAACTTCCTTCCGAATCCATCTTCACATGGGAACAGCTTATCTCAAAATTCTATGAGAAATTCTTTCCCATAGGAAGAACTTCAAAGTTGAGAGACGAAATCCTCCGCTTCCAAGTTGGACCAGCAGAACCTATTCACAAATCTTGGGTTAGATTCAAGGATCTAATTAGACAGGTCCCTCATCATGGCATTGAACTCTGGCTTCTTGTCCAAATCTTTTATGACAGTGTCTCCAAAAACGACCAATTGGGCATTAATAATTCATCAAAAGGAAAAATAGCCAAACTAAGCGTTGAGGAAGGATGGAATAGAATTGAGGAATACGCGAATGATCAAGACGATACCTGGGATGAACCCGATTCGATCATGAGCGTTTCCAAGATCATGAAAGAGCCTCCTTTTGCTAGCCGGGTGAGTAGATTGAATGATCAGGTATCTTATCTAGACAAGTCGCAACCAACTAAGCGGTTATCAAACCCATACTTGATCTGTGATCAATGTGGCGGCCCGCATGAAGTGGAGGAATGCGAGGATGATACCACCACCGAACAAGCATGCTTGTCAAGCCACGACATCTTCGATGATCCTTCGCTCTTAACTTTCTACCAAAACAATGATTTCACCCCTTGGGGAAATCTTGTGAGAGAAGAGGGAGGAGGAGAATATCCTGACTATAAGGTTAGGAGCACTTTTGAGGATGATCTCGGGCATTTCACGTTTGAAAAGAATCTGCAACTAAATGGTCTTGACGACTTTATCAATAGCCAACAAACCAACGTAAAGGCCAAATTCGCAGAACTCAACGCCACTCTCGACGGCCTTGGCGAGCCGCAAAGAGATCCTTTACTCGCCATCACCACTCGTGCTGGAACAACTACTAAGGATCCACCCTACCCAGCTCAACCATCTAACGCCATGGAACCCAACACCCCTCATGAGGAGAACGATAATGTGAACGACGAAAATCCCGAGCAAACCCCTCCGGTAACTCCATCCCCACCTACTCCTGCCAAACAGCCCCTTAAAGTCCCATACCCATCTCGCCTCAAGAATAAAAAGGTCGAAAGTGATAATAAAAGATTCCTGTCATATTTGAAGAATTCGGTCGTCACCATACCCCTTCTTGATGCATGTTATCATATGCCCAAATATAGTACATACTTCAAGAGGCTGCTCACCAACAGGAAAGGACTCGAGGGTCTTGTAACCTTAGGAGAAGAATGTTCTGTGGTGACCCAACGAGGGCTACCAAAGAAGGTGGACGACCCAGGTAGTTTCACCTTGCCCTGTTCAATTGGATCTCTTTCAGTCAAAAATGCTTTAGCCGACTTAGGAGCAAGCATCAATCTTATGCCGCATTCCCTGTTCCTCAAGCTAGGGTATTCTGGGCTGAAACCAACCCGTATGAGCATCCAACTGGCCGATAGATCAGTCAAATACCCCTTAGGAATATGCGAGAATGTGCTGGTTAAGGTAGGGAAGTTTAAATTTCCAGTTGACTTCGTCATCCTAGAAATGGAAGAAGATGATCTTGTGCCCATCATTCTAGGAAGACCCTTCCTTGCAACTTCTCGTGCTGTTATTGATGTTCATGACGGCAAACTAACCTTACGAGTGGGGGCCGATAGCTTAACCTTCGACATCAAGGACACAATGAATCTTTCTCTCGAAGCAGATAATCAACTGTATTTCATCGAAGAAATCGATGAACTATCCGACGAGATTGATAATTGTGTAGATGAACAGGTGGAAGCTGGTTGGTTGCGAGATGAAGCTTTCTTACCCATCTTGGAGGAGGAGAAGGCTATGGATGTGAATGCAGTCTCCTTCTATCCCAGACAAGAAATCGAACAGCTTGAGCTTCGTAAGCCCGAGAACAAACTTAAACCTTCCATCATCGAGCCACCTGCGGTAGAACTCAAGGAACTCCCCAACCAACCTTGAATATGCTTTCCTCCAAGGGAAAGATCAACTTCCGGTAATCATAAGCTCTTCTTTGAAAAGTGAACAAAAGGATAAACTCTTAGGAGTTTTAAAAAAATATAAAGGAGTTATAGCATGGAGTGTAGCCGATATCAAGGGTATTGACTCTACCTTTTGTACGCATAAAATCCTCATGGAGGAGGATTATAAACCCAGCGTGCAACCTCAAAGGCGAGTAAATCCCAACATAAAGGAAGTCGTAAAGAAGGAATTCATTAAGCTCCTAGATGCAGGACTAATTTACCCGATTTCGGACAGTCCATGGGTAAGTCCTGTACAGGTTGTACCAAAAAAGGGAGGAATGACGGTGGTGAAGAACGATAAGGATGAGTTAGTACCTCAACGAACAGTAACTGGATGGCGTGTGTGCATCGATTATAGGAAGTTGAATGATGCAACCCGAAAAGATCATTTCCCTCTCCCATTTATCGACCAAATGTTGGAAAGGTTAGCAGGGCATGAGTACTACTGCTTCCTAGATGGGTTCTCAGGGTATTTCCAAATCTCTATCGCTCCTGAGGACCAAGAAAAGACCACGTTTACATGCCCGTATGGCACCTTCGCCTACAAGCGAATGCCCTTTGGACTATGTAACGCCCCCGCCACTTTCCAGCGCTGCATGACGGCAATCTTCCATGAGTTAATGGAAGACAGCATGGAGGTCTTTATGGATGATTTTTCAGTCTTTGGGAACTCTTTTGATCGCTGTCTTGCTAACCTTGAGAAAATGCTCAAACGTTGTGAGGAGACCAACTTGGTACTAAACTGGGAAAAGTGCCACTTTATGGTAAAAGAAGGGATTGTGCTGGGGCACAAAATTTCAGGAAGTGGAATCGAAGTAGACCGGGCAAAAATTGAAGCTATATCCAAACTTCCCTATCCAACAACTGTCAAGGCAATCCGTAGTTTTTTGGGTCATGCTGGCTTCTATAGGAGATTCATTAAGGATTTCTCAAAGGTAGCTAAACCAATGACTCAGTTACTCATGATGGATGCCCCGTTCGACTTCTCTCAAGAGTGCAAGGACGCATTCGATCTATTGAAGCAGGAACTTACCCAAGCTCCAATTATGGTTACCCCTAACTGGGAGTTACCCTTTGAAATCATGTGCGATGCTAGTGATTATGCTGTTGGAGCAGTATTAGGCCAAAGGCTTAACAAACACTTTCAGCCAATATACTACGCTAGCAAAACCATGAATCCTGCTCAAGAAAACTACACTACCACTGAAAAGGAATTACTAGCCGTGGTATTCGCTTTTGATAAATTTCGCCAGTATCTTGTCCTTTCTAAAACGGTTGTTTTTACGGATCATTCAGCTATTCGATATCTTTTCGCTAAACAGGATGCTAAACCACGGTTACTTCGTTGGATCCTACTATTGCAAGAGTTCGATGTTGAAATTCGTGATAAGAAAGGAGCAGAGAATCTTGCGGCTGATCATCTCTCTCGTCTCGAAAACCCCAGCCTCGCTGAATCTGACAAGAGTGAGATTCGGGAAACATTTCCTGAAGAGCAGCTCATGTTAATAAATGATTCTGAACCTTGGTATGCGGATTATGCTAACTACCTGGCAAGTAGAGTCATCCCTGAGCATATGAGCAGGCATGAAAAAAGGAGGTTCTTTAATCAATTAAAGTACTACTTTTGGGATGAACCCTTCTTATTTCGAAGATGTCCAGATCAGGTAATCAGGCGTTGTGTTTCGGAAAGAGAGGCTGTCAGAATTATGAAAGAGTGTCATGCAGGTCCGTCTGGAGGACATCACGGAATAAGCACTACTGCACGAAAGGTCTTCGACGCGGGATTCTATTGGCCTACAATATTTCGTGATGTGAAGGGAATGATACAAACTTGTGACGCATGTCAAAGAGCTGGGAATATCTCTAGGAGGGATGAAGCCCCACAGAATTATATACAAGTTTGTGAGGTTTTTGATGTCTGGGGAATTGATTTCATGGGACCATTCCCATCTTCTGGAGGGAATGAATACATCTTGGTGGCCATTGATTATGTTTCGAAATGGGTGGAAGCACAAGCCCTTAGAACTAACGACGCTAGGGTAGTCATTCATTTCTTAAAGAAATTGTTCGCTAGGTTCGGAATTCCGAAGGCTCTTATTAGTGACAGGGGAACCCATTTTTGCAATTCACAAATGGAGAAAGTCATGAAAAGATATGGAGTCTCTCACCGATTCTCCACCGCTTACCATCCTCAAACAAACGGTCAAGTCGAGAACACTAATAGAGCCATAAAGAGAATTTTAGAGAAAACGGTTAATCAAAACAGAAAAGATTGGTCTTTTAAGCTCGACGAGGCTTTGTGGGCATTTCGAACCGCCTATAAGACACCAATCGGGACAACCCCGTTCCGTATGGTATATGGCAAGGCATGCCACCTTCCAGTAGAACTGGAACACAAAGCATATTGGGCACTTAAGGCTTGTAATTTGGATTATACAGTTGCGGGAACAAATAGATTCTTACAGCTCCAAGAGCTTGATGAATTGAGATTAGAGGCTTATGAATCTTCCATCACATACAAAGAGAGGGCGAAAAGATGGCATGACCAACGGATTAAGAGACCCAAGGAGTTTTCAGAAGGAGACAAGGTCTTATTATATAATTCTCGCTTAAGGCTATTTCCTGGGAAACTTAAATCTAGATGGTATGGACCTTTTACCGTAAGGAGCTCCTCTAAAACCGGAGCCGTTGTATTAATTGACGACGAGGATAGAGAATTCACTGTGAATATTCAACGAGTCAAGCATTATCAAGAGAATGGTAATGAAATGATCAATGAGGAAGACATAACTTTCGATGAAGAAGTCACGTAATGTACGTGACTTTGAGTCTAGCTACAAGACTCGTTAATAAAGAAAAGCGCTTCTTGGGAGGCAACCCAAGCTTTATTTGTTTTATTTGCTTTGTGTGTTTATTTATTTGTTTGTTTGATTTTATTTGTTTCCGTATGTGTGTTTAATTTTTATTATTATTGATTCATGTTAAAAACTAATTTGTGAAAATGCTTTATGTTGTTTTTAACTTCGTCTTAACTACATATAAAGGTATTTTGCAAAAGATAAGTGTAAGGGAAATCTAAATCTGTTTATTAGAACACAAATTAACATGAATCGTAATAATAATAAATTAACATACATATCCGTATTTGTTTGAGTCAAATGCTTGTATCGAGTCATAATGATGTTTTGCAGGATTTCCAGGAAGTAAGGTAAAGGTTTTTCCAGAAATTTTCCGGAAACTTAAAATGAAAATTTTTGTCAGGTCATTTCTGACGGCGTCAGGGGTTATAACCTGACGGCGTCAGATTTAATTTTCAGAAATTTTTGAAAGTTTTGTTTTTTAGAAAAGTTTTTATTAAAATCTCCAACTTATAATCTCCAGGAATCTGCAAAATTATCATTCCACAAGCATTATATCCTTATATATAGATTTTATCCCGCCGATGTTATGCAGGTTTTCGTGTTTGTTTTCTCAGGTTTAACAGGTTATTTTGGACAAGGAGATGTTTTTGGAATCAAGCTTATGGCGATGCATTAGTCATGGAGCTTCAACATTCTCTTTGGAGGAAGATCTAACCGTGTAATTTCATTATCCACCGAGCGAATCAGGGGAGTATTTGATTTCATTCTTTTACTTTTTGCTTTTACATCTTATTATTTGAACATTGGGGACAATGTTCATCTTAAGTGTAAGGGGAGGGTAAAAGTACGATTTTAGAGAATACAATTGCGCTTGATTTTTGTTTGTTTGATGGTAGATGTGTAATAAAACTGAGAGAAATACTTGTTAAGGTAATTTTAGTGCCAAATTTAAAATTTTTTTACAACATATAGGAGTGAAACTTTAGTTCTAATAAGCGTCTCACGGATAGGAGTTATATGACTAGCACAAAAACCGTACCACTAAAAAATTTTTCACCCCCAAATATGTGAGGTTCGCCCCTAGAATTGGTAGGAAAAGCATTTATGCTATGATGTGTGTACCGGTAGCACTTAGATTCTAGAACTTGCGTTAGGACCATTCCAAGGCCACAAGTGAGACTACATTCGTGTAGTTAGATTTACTACATGATAAGAGGCATTAGGATTAACCCATTGTTTTACACCTGTGTTTTTGTTATAATTACATTGGCTACATTGGTCAAGTAATTCTCCCACACCCTTTGCGTTGTACTCATTTTTAGTACACGATACCCCTAGTACACCCCTCAGAGCCTATCTTTTCGTTTCGACCTTTAAGCATTTTACTTAAAGGAAGAATTTGTTACACCCCACTTAAATGTACACCCAAATCGCCTTAGCCTACCTTGTATGCACTCATTTTTAGTGCATTATTGTTACAACATTTGTTTAAACCCAAGTTAATTATCTAATTGATTACATGGTTGCTAAGTCGAGTCATATCCTTGTACATATTGTTTTGGGACGATTGGGACTCATGGGTAAAGTACTAGTGTAATGGAGTAATGGGGAAGAACATCATTTATTACCCCCATATATGCTAAATGTTTTAAAAGTACTCCAAGTGTTTTAATTATCTTAATTCGAGTCATTAGATTAGTATTTGTAAAGTTATGTAAAAATTCAAGTGTAAGGGGGATGCAATGCCCCTATGATGTATTATTTTGGATGGTAGGGTAAAAATGTATGCAAAAAAAAAAAAAAAAAAAAAAAAAAAAAAAAAAAAAATCGAAAAATTAAGAAAAATACAAAAAAATGAGAAAAAGAAAAGTAGAAAAAAACATACGGACTACCATCCCGTTTTATTTTATGTTTATTTTATGTTTTTGTTATTTTGTTATTTCGTTTCTAGCTTAAGATCGAGTCTAGTCTTGGCTTAGCAACATTGTATAGTACATGTAATTGATCAAGATCTTTAACTAGCCACCAGTAAAATATCCCTTATCCAACCAAACCGTGTTTTCCTTTTCCCTACACCTAACGTTATAACCCATGTAAAAGCCCTCTTTGATAGTTTATCTTAGGTGCTTACGCCTAGTGGAGGAGGTTTTCGATCCTTTCCCAAGCCTATGGTAATCTATTTGCTATGACAGGTAGTGAGAGATATTTTCCGTTTTCATTTATGAGATTTATTTTGATGACACTTGAGAGATGTGAGTATCTAAACACTACTTGTGAGGTGCTAGTTTGTAATCTCCGTGCTTATTATGATTGAAGTGGAACGAATATTTGTTGTAATTACTTTTATGTTAGCATTAAATGACCCCTAACTTGTATTTTGATTAGAATAAAAGCGCATTTGCTTGAGGACAAGCAAATCTCAAGTGTAAGGGTATTTGATGAAGCGAAAAGTGTACCGCTTTTAAGGGGTCATTTAAGCCTTAAATCGTATTTATTTGATCAAATATTGCCCTAAATCGTTCCTTTTGTCATTTTAGGTACTTTTGAGGAGAAATCTGGAAAAGGAGGCATTTTGGACGTTTTTGGAGCATTAAAGTGAAGAAAACGGCAAAGTCTCAAAAATCGGCTAAAAGTTACTCTTGACGGCGTCAAGATTTACTCTAGACGGCGTCATGCTTTGGCAAGAAAAGGTGGACGTGAAATTTACTCATGATAAGCCAGTGAAAATTGCATGTAAATTCTGACGGCGTCACGCTTTAACTTGATCAAGGGCGTCACGGCTTAAATCATAAGGGGACGGCGTCACGTTCAGGTTCGACGGCGTCAAGACTTGATAAGCCAGAATGGATTTTTGAAGAGCTAAAGAGGGACGGCGTCAAGAAGGTCATCCGGGAACCCTAAAAGCGGCGAGGTGACGGCGTCACACTCCATAAGGTGACGCCGTCAGATCCAAAAATCTATATATAGTTTTCTAATTTTTTGTCATTAGGGAGGGCTTAGTGTGTGGAATTTTGGGAGAAAACCCTAAGACGATTTTAGCTACTTTTTCAGGGCTTTTTGCCTTGAGATCTTCCATGTTTCATTGAAAGATAAGTTATCAATTAATCATTCAATATGTCTATGTGTTGTTTGATTCTATCTTATTCTTGTCTTTTGTTTAACATGTTAGGCTAAATTTATCTTGTGTTTGCTTAGATCTAATGAAACCTAGCTATTGATTATTGGTTGTTAGTGTGTTATTAGTTGTATTGGATGATTGTTTATCTATGTTAGGCTTAAGAAAACTGGCTAACTTCCTATTCGGTAACTTGCTTGAACGTCTTAAGAAACATGAACCAAATGCGTACTAAAGGTTTTTATGGTTGTATTTAATGCACAAGCGAATTCTAGTGATCCCATGTTAGGAGCTTCCTAGCCGGCTCGACATAGGAGTGAAGTAGGAGCTTGTAGAGTTGGGGAAGTAAGTACGCCACCCCACGAATGGTATTAAGGAATACACCCGTCATCCACGCAACTAATACACACTAATTAACCGGTAAAAGATAGTTAGGGAGTAAGGAAATCTAAGTAAACACATTTCTCTACACATAAGTTTCTCACCACATTTTCATTTTTGTTATTTTATTTTATTTGCATCCGTAGTAATTTTGGGTTAGTTGACTAGCAACTAATTCCGCCCACTCCTTCAAACCCGAGATTTTACTTGCTTTCATAAAAATATAAAAACATAAAAAAGAATCTTCCTCAACCCTTAGACCTAATTAGAGTAGCCTTTCACACCTAACGAACACTATTCCCTGTGGAGAACGATCAATCCCCCGTACTTACCACTACACTATACTACATCGGTCAGGTACACTGCCTGGTGGGGTTGTAAGCCTCTTGAGATCCCTCGAGAGGTAAAACCTGTTGTAAGATTACAAAACCACGCAATCAACACACACCACATTGAGTGACAATAACGGAATCGTCACGGCAAGTATGACAAAAAGTCAAGGAGAGATGACGGAAATGACTCACAAAAATCACACATATAAACACACCAAGTAGTTGAAAAGATTGGTAGTCGTCGGTTATAATCCCCTTAAGTTTCATAAAACATACACGTTTTATATGTTTTAAATAAATAAATAAATAAATAATCGACCTGACTCGTTTGTTCGTAGAACGTTCCAAGTCGAGTTACTTTATTAGTTTCCAAACACGTTTAGTTATCAATAGATTATAAATATTATTATTCGTTAGACATTATTTCCATATTGTTCATCCGTTACGGCTCAAATATATTAAATTCATTTTGAGTCTAATGTACTGTAGTCATTTCGTGTCCCAATAGTCTAATAATGTCCAAAGTCCGATAATATTCCAAATCTAACAATAGTCAAAGTTTCAATATATATTTCAAGTCCCGGTGTTGCAAAAATCCCAATGTATACCGACTACCAATCAACAATCAAACAAATAAATAATCCTACAAATAATTATCATAATAATAATAAACATATACTAAGGCAAATGTGCCTCGATACGTTCCCGTAACCTTGCGTTTTCCATTATTTCATAAACTTACATTTCCCAAAAATATATATAACCAGGACGGCTGCGAGCCGCCGTGTTACGGCGGGGCAGCGATTCCTTCTTCGTATTCTCACGTGATATAAAAAATGTAAAAAAGGGTCATACCTTTGGGACATAATCTGAATCCATGCGTTATCGTTAGTGGTTCAAAGCAAATCTATTTAATTTACAAAAGCAAAAGCTTGTACGGTCCAAATACATAAGCAGTACAATACCAATAAGCCACAACATTACTAACTTCTATGATCCTGGTAAAATTGTTGTATATACAGATGACTTAATTGAGCAGCAGACACATCATTGTTATTGTTGTTGCTTTGTTCTTTTACCAATCGAACCTGCTTCTTTTTCTATATCATCCTTTAGCAGCTGTCTTCTAACTGAGGCCCTCGTTTCTTCAGCCTTTGTAACAGGCCGGTGCAAGGTATCGGTATATTCTGCAGTCATTGGACTTGAAGTATGTCGTATTGCATGTGCTGGTGACGCAGCGGGGGATGTAGCCGGTGTTTTTTCTCCTGGTATAGGCACCTGTAAAAACATGGTTAGATGAGAGTATTAAGATACAATCTTTGTTGCATCAGTAAACAGATTATATACAAAATCATCACAGACAAAGTGCACCAACCATAGCAACAACCACATATACCAACTGGTTTTGCATATCTGCTTATATTGAGAGCAGTTTTGAATAAACGGGTAGGGAGCTCCTTACCTAAAACCTTTTATACATGAATTTGATTGAGGTTTTCCAACAAATTAGTCATTTCATGGATAATAGCTCAAAAGGCATTACTGGTCTAACTTAACTATAAGCATTCCATTAAACCTACTTTTTGTTATGAGCAATGATGTTTAATGATTGAAAACGGTGAGGGTTGGACACTAAGAAGGTAGTTAATGTCGTTTTCTTGACTTATGCAACACGGGTGAACTCAAGAATGAGATTAAAGCGAAAACATTACCAAAATGTCTACCATGATGAAAATACTTCAAATATTGATAACCTGCAGAAAAAAAACCATAAGATGCCTATACCCAAAAGATCCATAACAAATAGAGGCATACATACACAAAACTGATGTAACATACAAAAACCTTAACCTTAATTTTAGAAAAACAGTATATAAACACAATCTGTTTAAAGATTAGACATAAACAGAAACAAAAATAGAAGAGGGAGATGACTCACCATGAGTAAAATCGATAGCAATGGAACGGCAACAGTGGAGACTTACAGCTATGGTGAGATGAGATGAGGCAGATGATATACCTGCACACGCATGACCATGCGAGCATAAAATTGATCAGAGTAAGTATAAACTTTAGTTTTCTAAGCGTAAGTTGGGGTGTTTCTTAACCTGGGAAAGAAGGATCAGAACTGTAATTCCTACGTTTCGGCTGACCAATGGGCTACTAAATCCTAAGGCGTTCGATAAAAAAAAATCTTTTACCATAACAAACGAAGACTACCTGTTACTTTCTTTGTTTGTCGATACTAAAACTTGATGTCCTGTGCCTGTGAGAGTTAATTTGTTTTCGCATATTCGCAACTGCAGTTGCAAAAAAGGTACTAATCAGCAGTACGGCTCAATTATGGAAGAAAGATGGGAAACGGAAGAGGATGGTGCGAAGAAGTAATTTGCTCCAAATCACTTGTCACAACATTCTCTTCGGTTTCCCATCTTTCTTCAGGAATTGTACCCTATTGTTGATCAGGGCCTTTTCTGGAACTGCAGTTATGAATATGCGAAAAAAAGTTAACTATTACAGGCACAGAACATTAACTGTTAGTATCGGCAACCAAAAAAAATACTAGATAGTCTTCGTTTCTTATGGTCAAAAATTCTTTTTTATCGAGCGCCTTAGGATTCTTGTTATCTCTTGCGCCATCCTTGAATGCTGAAAATATAGCATGCAACGGGATTAAAGTTGATTCTTTAATAGTCATTTACTGATTACGGCGGTAAGAATAGATTAAATAAAGATGTCTTCACACGTCCTTACCAGGATGCACGATTTTTCGGAATAATTGAAACTTAATTCCTCAGCTACAAATATATCTGTAGTACATAACAGAGGAGAAGCCAACGCGTTATCATTTCCAGAAACCTGTCACTTGTATGCATTAGTGCAATGACATAAACACTAATGAGTATAGAGCAGGAAATTTTCTTGTCTAAACCATAGACCCCAAGCAACAGCAATGAAAAGAAACAGGAGTAACAGTGTTGCATGTAAAGATGATTACAAATATCAAAAGCTGAGCAGAAAGTTTATCGTTACCTTTTATCGTAACCTTTGAACAACATTGGAGTCAGCTGCCGTTCCTCATCTCATATACGCAATATTCAACATAGCCGGAAGTTCTTATCTCTCTCTCTCCAGTTCCTTTTGCTACTTCAGCTAAACTTTATACAATGACCTCCACCAGATGCATTGCTAGCCCAATGGAGTAACAAAAGGAACTGGAGAAGAAAGGTAAGACTAGGCAGCTACATTGAACATCAGGTGCTATGGGAAACGGAAGAGGATGGTGCGAAGAATAACAACATTGGAGTCAGTTGCCGTTCCTTATCTCATATACGCAATATTCAACATAGCCAGAAGTTCTTATCTCTCTCTCCTGCTCCTTTTACTACTTCAGATAAACTTTATACAATGACCTGCACCAGATGCATTGCTAGCCCAATGGAGTAATAAAAGGAACTGGAGAAGAAAGGTAAGACCAGGCAGCTACATTGAACATCAGGTGCTATGGGAAACGAAAGAGGATGGTGCGAAAAAGTAATTTGCTCGAAATTACTTGTTACAACATTCTCTTTGGTTTCTCACCTTCCTTTAGGAATTGCACCCTATTATTGATCAAGCCCTTTAAAAAAAGTTAACTATGACAGACACTTGGGAATTGTTAATAATCATAGGTGGAAAATCTTAGCTCCCTCTCAAACCCCTTTTGTTATTTAAATGGTCTTTAAACAATGGCCTGTACCAGACATATTGATAGAGCGTTCAAATACCAAAAGGAATTCGAGAGGAAGGTCAGACCAACCATCTTGGCTGTAGTCATGTGGTCGTTGTTCGTACCATGACACACTTTGGTACTTTGAGGCTTGGTATGTGCTTAAACGCATACCTTTTCTTGACAAAATTAAGACCAAAACGACCAAAAACTAACCAAATATGCCAAATATATCATGTTTTTGTGTTTATGCATGTACAGGTACGGATATTGAGGAAATGGACAAAAATCAAGGAAAAACCGGCAAAAACCGAGCACGAGATTTGGAAAGAGTATTTAAAGTCGAGGTCGGGGAAGAAATTTACAAGTTTGAACCAAGATATTGCTCAAAATTCCAAAACAGCCCTTGGATAATTTTTACTTGACAAAATCAGTCCCTAGATTAACTTTACAAAATTGGCAAGAAGGGTCCCTGAATTTATTTAGTTTACACCATTGGTCCTTTTAAACTAAATCCTAAACTCTATAACCGGATCTACAATATTTAACCCATCCCATTTTAAACCCCTAAACCCTTCTCAGCCCAATCAACCCACCAAGGCCCAACCTTTTAAAACTAAATACGGGGTCAAAGAAGTCAAACCCAAATCACTGTTTATCTTCCTAACCTCACCCCTATCCCGCCAAAATCACCATTAGCTTGCTAACCCCCTACCAGTCACTCTCACCTCTCCACCACAGTCCAAAAATAGCACATGACCATGTTCCCCCTCCTCCATGCCATGCTGGCAATCCCTAGGTACAAAGAAATCATCAACGGCTGAGATGAGAGGGATTGGGGACCAAGAAAATCCAAGGGTTGTAGAAGTAGCACAAGAAGCACAAGAGGGACTTCCCTCACAGAAAAAGCACAAGAGCTTAGGAAACCCTAGTTAAAAAAAAGTAGTATAAATAGTGAAGTATTGTACCAGTAGAACTGAGGTAGAATAGCTTAATTTTAAGGTACTTGTAACTTTTAGCTTATTTTTGTTTCCAGCATTGTAATTTACTCTAGTTTTAATATAATTTCAGTTTTAGTTTAATTATTCAAAAAAATCAAAAAAATAGTGTTTGATTATTAACTGCTTATTGCTTAATTTGGTGCTATTTATTTGCTTATTTACTTGATTATTGTTTCTTTAGTTGTAGTAAAGATATCCTGATATTAGTTAATTAGTTAGAGTTAGTTTAAATCAGATTTGTGTTTTTAAAGTAGAAAAAACCAAGAAAAGCCAAAAACAGTTAGTTTAATGATTAGCTTATTAGTGCTTATTTAGATATTAAAAGTTGTTTATCTTGGTTAAAAAGAGTTAGTAAATTAATAGGGAGTCCAGATCATAGCTTAACTTGGTTTTAATTGGCCTTAAAATGCAAAACAGCCCATTTAAGGACTGTTTGGAATAAGTTCCAAAGTGGGTCAAAATTGGTTTTACTGTTCATTTGCTCAATGTTGAACTTTAATCTAGCTTATAGAAATTCAGTTTAGTTGTTTGAAGTTTGTTTTAAGCTATTTTGAAGTTTTTGATAGGATTGAATTGATTAGTAGAGGAATAGAGGTAGGAACTCCTCATATAAGCTCTTTATAAGCTCAAGTCTTTTAAGCCCCTATTAATGTTTTTATAGGTCACTTTTAGTGCATATTCAAGCTGACATTAGGATTGGATTTAGTTTGGTTTATCATTGTGCAAATCAGTCCTCATCAGTATAGTGTCTGCACATTTTTTTTTGTTGGGAAATTGCCATATTAAGCTTTTGTTTTCCATTTTTAATTTGTTCAATTTAAGCTCTTTTGTTCTAATTTTTTGCATAGTTAATGTTGGCTTGCTCACCTAGTTATTGCTCATTTTTATTAATTTTTAGAATTAGCTTATTGCAGCTTTTTAATAGCTTAAAAATGACAAAATTTGCCCTGTGCCATGGTATATCAGCAGACATCAGTAGCCTTTGGCTTATTTTGTGATTTCTTTAGTGCTTATTGTTGTGGTTTTGTAGCTTATTTAGTTCCCTCTTAGCTTATTGTAGTTGTCTCAGACTCCAGATTATTTCAATTTTCAGTTTGCTTAATAATAGCTCATTCAGTCCTTGGCTTATTCACCTTAGCTTATTTCCATTTTAGCCATCTGTTCAGCCTTTAAGGCTTATTTCCTAGCTTATTTTTAAGATTCAGAAATAGTTATGGTTTTGTGATATGCTTATTTTCATTAGCTTATTGAGTTTCAAAAAGAAAAACAAAAAAATAAAATAAAAAGAAAAAGTGACAAAACAGGGGTTCGAACCCCAGTCTCCCAGCTCACACACCAACACACAAACCCAACTGCCCTAGGGACTTTTTTCATTATAAGCTTACTTCCTTTTTTATTTAACCTTGTTTTCCATTTAAGCTATCCGAACTAATTAGCTTATTATCAGCTTATTTAAATAAGCTGATACCTTTTTAGTATTTTTCTTAGCTTCAGTTTATCTTAAAGTTATTTCACAAAAAATTTCAGATTTTTCTCAATAGTTTTAATATTTTTAATCATTTATTTTCTTTTATTTAGTTTTTAAATCATAAAAATTAAAATAAAAATCCAAAAAAATATAATTCCTTTTTCTAAAATTTTCTTTTACTAATTAGAACTTAGGAAAATTAATTAGTCATCCCTAGGATTTATATTTCACTACTTTGACGTTTTAGGTTTTCCCGGTATTATCCCGTTTTTAGTTTTTCTTTGCGTATTTGGCCTTTGATACTTTAGACTAATATTTGCCTTAGTAGATTAATTGTTTCTAGTTAATATTTCTTTATTTTAGTCTAAAAACCAAAACCCCACTCTTTCACTATTCACTACACGATTCACGATCCCGAAATCACAATTCCATTCACACCTTCGTCGGGACAACGAACCGGGGTTACACATATTTCCTTTGTGTAATTCCTTTTGGATCTAAATTGATATATCAAGGCTCCCCTCGAAATCCCGTTGCCATGTCGATGAAA
Source organism: Artemisia tridentata subsp. tridentata (assembly GCA_021014915.2). Classification (NCBI taxonomy): domain Eukaryota; kingdom Viridiplantae; phylum Streptophyta; class Magnoliopsida; order Asterales; family Asteraceae; genus Artemisia; species Artemisia tridentata. The sequence continues at coordinate 42,479,589 of CP139505.1, forward strand.
TACGTGCAAAGGTTTGCGCCAAACCCATTGCAATTCCAATGACGTAGGAATGGGTTTTCGAGGGGAAGGTCAAAGTACCAAGGTGTGCCAAATTAAAATTTGTCAATTCTAGAAAAGCATGTGAGTATTAGGACCCGTGTTGAGTAGGATAATGAAGGAGTGTGGCCTGTCATGAATAATACACACTATATCATTATCACAATCAACACGCCTCAATTACTAAAGCGCATCTATCAAACGATGTATATGTATTCTACTGCTTAATTTGACCAAGTTCCCTAAAATCGCTCGTTTTCTTCACAGACAAATGGTTTTAGGGAACTCGGTCAATTTAAGAAATGGAACCCCGGTACGTCGTTAGATAGATGCTCCCTAATAATTGAGGGTTTGAAGATGAAGTTTAATGTAGCAAGTTGTGTATAGCTACATTACTTTGTAGATGCTGCTTTCATGTCATAAAAAAGAATGGAATTGAAAATGCAACATAGTTAGCCCTTCTAGGTCCCCCTACAGTTCCTTTCGTCATTTCAACTCCCTTTGTGCAAACGCCTGCACCAGGCGAATTGCTAGATTGTTGAAATGACAAAAGGAACTGTATGGGAACTTAGAATGAGTAGCTATGTTGAAGTTCCAGACTTGTTTATCCACTAAGTAATGTGAGGATCTAATACATACCTCGTTACTTTCAACTTCTCTTTCAAACACTTTTATAGAATCGACAACTATAATTTTTCGGTAAGTTTTACAAACGTAATTATTTATATGATTGACATTCGCCATGGCAAGTTACGGTTACAATATTTGACGACCCAACTCATTAAAATAAATGTGAATACATACCTGAGCACATGACCTATGTTTACGAATAAACCCGGGCAATAGAACTTTGTAAGTAGCGCAGAGCCTGCAAATGTTACTGATTCTGTCTTTTGTTTCTGCAGGCCCTGTGTGGTGACATCCATCGCTGATATGTTGCGTCTGTGTGCATGTATTTATTTAAATACAGCGAACTTTGTGAGTAGGGAAGAGCATGCAAATGCAGGTTTCTTGCGTGTTTCAATACAGAAATTTAGTTGTTAGTTCCAACTTTACATGACTAAACTTAAAATACTAACAAACTATGAACGTTGAATGCACATACCATGTGAATACAGTAGTAGATTAGGTCAGCATCCGTACGTCCATCACCAATATTTCATTTATTTTTGATATAGGCTGCTGGATATAGAAAATCTTTTAGCACGAAAAAATAGAAGAGTATGAATACAATCATTTAAGTCTGTAAATTCTAAGAATACTTATCTTCTGTTTATTGGCGTACGTGACCGCGCAAACCTGAGGGGTAGGAAAATATCGATAAACTATCCATGTGAATACAGTAAGTACGAAAATATTGACAAACTACAAACGTTGAATGCAGATACCATGTAAATACGGTAATAATTGAGGCCCGCATTTGTACGTCCAGCACTGATATTTGATCTATTTTTGATATACGTAGTGAGGCATTTAAGCATGTAAATTTAAGATAGTAAAAGCATGCATATACAAATGAAGGAGTTTCATGTTGAAGCATCGCATAAAAAAATTCGAGTAATACTTATCTTTTCTTTGCAGCCAACGAAATGTACTGAGGCAGCTCAACGTGAGAACTTGGAGGGTACAAAAATATTGACAAAGTATCAATGATGGATGCACACACCGTGCGAAATTGGCAGTAGCTGTGCTCGGTGTCGGTACATCCATCATTGATATTCTGTCTATTTTTTATATTTAACTTGTCTCCATCACTTTAGTACTTTCAGCCTCCGCTCGAAATCCCGTTGCCATGTCGATGAAATACGTGCAAAGGCTTGCGCCAAACCCATTGCAATTACAATGACGTAGGAATGGGTTTTCGAGGGGAAGGTCAAAGTACCAAGGTGTGTCAAATTAAAATTTGTCGATTCTAGAAAAGCATGTGAGTATTAGGACCCGTGTTGAGTGTGATAATGAAAGAGTGTAGCCTATCATGAACTATACACACTATATCATTATCACAATCAACATGCCTTAATTATCAAAGCACATCTATCAAACGATGTATGTGGATTCTATTACTTAATTTGACCAAGTTCCATAAAATCGCTCGTCTTCTTGACAGACAAATGGTTTTAGGGAACTCGGCCAATTTAAGCAATGGAACCCAAGTACGTCATTAGATAGATGCGCCCTAATAATTGAGGGTTTCAAGGTGAAGTTTAATGTAGCAAGGTGTGTATAGGTACATTACTTTTAGCTGATAAAAAAGAATGTAACTAAAAAAGAAACATAGTTAACCGTTCTAAGGCCCCCTACAACTCCTTTTGTCATTTCAACTCCCTTTGTGCAATGGCCTGCACCAGGCGAATTGCTAGATTGTTGAAAGAACAAAAGGAACTGTATGGGACCTCAGAATGAGTAGCTATGTTGAAGTTCCAGACTCATTTATTAGATTAAACGATTCGTCGACTAAGTAATGTTGCCATCCAATACACAGCTCGTTACTTTCAGACTCTCTTTGAAACACTTTTATAGAATCGACAACTATAAACTTACGGTTACAATCTTTGACCGCCCAATTCATTAAAATAAATCTGAATACATACCTGAGTGTGCGACTTCTATTGTTACCTTTTTTGTAGTGCCTGCAGGATGATCCAGCGAGCAAACCCGACAAATAGAACTTTCTGGGTAGGGCAGCGCATGCAAAAACAGTAATAGGTCAGCTTGGTTTGTGTACATGTTGAACCTGTTAATCAGCGTAACTAAATCTAATTTACGATAATGTATTGAAATAGGTGAGCGCACAAACCCGAGTAGTAGAAAAATGTCGGACGTACAGACCATGTGAAAACAGTAACAGTTATCTGTTAGCATGGAAAAAAAAACAAAAAAAGTATAAGTAGATTCATAGAATGTAATCATTTAAGGATGCAGATTTTAGCAATACTTATCTTTTCTCTGTTACATAAGCGGTATCCAAAACCGGTGTTGGCTGCAACTGTCTGATTATCGTGGCAACTCGTGGGTTTTCGGTAATTCTACCCGCACCAGAAACTTGTTACAGAATAATGTGACGCTGTTAAACACAAATGTCGTTTGTGCGTGTTGCCAAGTTCAGTGGTAGAAAAGGCTTTTATAACCCGTCGTTGCATTTGACCATAACAGCAACTACAAATGATGTACATCGTGCGTCAATGTTACGAAAGGAACAGTAACTTGTATATTTTATTTGCCGCTACTAAAACTTGATGTTCTGTGCGTGTGAGAGTTAATTTGTTTTCGCATATTCGCAACTGCAGTTACACAAAAGGTGTTGATCAACAATGTAGTTCAATTATGAAAGAAAGATGGGAAACGAAGAGGGCAAGCGAAGAAGTAATTTGCACCAAATCACTTGTCACCCATTCTCTTTGGTTTCTCATCTTTCTTTAAGAATTGTACCCTATTGTTAATCAGGGCATTTTTTGGAACTGAAGTTATGAATATGCGATAAAAAATTAACTGCGACAGCACAGAACATCAACTGTTAGTATCGGTAAATAAAAAAAATACCAGATAGTGTTAGTTTCCTAATATTGACACATGATGTAGAACATCTGTACTTGCTCTTATGGTCAAATGCAGAGGACTGACTATCATGAACTTTTGTATTACTGAACCTGCCATTATCTGCATATAGAAAGGTAGTTATCAGAAAGTTTAAGCACATAATCGATGTGAACCGCAGATGTGTTTTACGCACCTTGGCAGGTCCAGTGGTAGAAAAAACCACAGATGATGTACATCAGTTGCCAATATTAGCACATACGTTGTACTGAGATAGGTGAGTGTAAAAACGTGGGGACCCCAAAAATATTGACAGAGTATCAATGATGGATGTACGGCGACCATCCAAATTTAGCAATAGCCGCACTTGGTCGCCGTACATCCATCATCGATATTCCGTCTATTTATTGATATTTAACTTCTGTGCATAGTCTGTAGTGGCGTTGCTGAATACGCGAAACCTGTTAGCGTTAATAATAAAAAAAAATAAAAAAAACAGTAAGCGATCTCGTGTACTACAATTGATTCAGCATAGTCCTGTAAATGAACCTTATACATCCTAAATAATAGTATTTACCATTTATACCACTGAATCGTGATAATGATAGAGATATGCAATTCTCTCTTTATGTGTTAGAAAGGTGAAGCCCTCTCCTACGAACTAAAAAAATCTATATAAAAGTGGTAAACGCAAAAAACATGAGTATTAGAAGATGGAAGGTACCTGCAATTTCCGACGTCCGAACCGTGTCCTAATATAAAGCATAACAATGAGCTTTTCAAGATTTTTATGTACGATCTTTGCTACAAACATAAATCCAGCATAAAACATATGCACAACTTATACAAAAACATTCCAAAACAATAAATGTAAAATTTAGAAACCATAAAATTGATACAATATATCATTAGGCTCAGATTTGTGGATGGTAAATGGTCAAGAAGGCGAGAATTCTGCCATGGGTGCAAAGAAACGCGGTTGCATAATAGCAAGCATGCTATCACGCCATCCGGTCATTGTCGTGCCAATTTACATTTCAGACCTCCAATGACCTTTATCATTCGACTGACATTAATTAGTAATCGTAAGAAGTGAATACACCCGGCGTGGCTGCAAATCTAATAGCTTGCCCTGCCAAGACACGGGGATCCGCTGATTTAATCAAAGCCACAGAATTCATCATGGCCTATTGTAACTAATAAACGGCAAACGCAAACCATTTTGGAAATATGCTACTAAAAAAAAAAAAAAAAAAAAAAAAACATATGCAGCATCCACACATAAACCATAAGCAAGAGATACAGAAACTTTCTGTCCTCTGGATTCGCGGGACAAGATCTTTAGGGTTTGCACAATTACCGATAAAATCACAGGGAGAAGGTTTGCACAACCACCGATAAAAGCACAGGGAGAAGAAACGTATAATTTTCCAAGCCCTACGTGTATCAATAGCTACAAAATAAGCTAAAAAAAGACTGGACCGGGCTAAAAAACGGGCCAAAAAATAGGCAGCCCAAAATGACGTTGACTGGCGTCGTACAATGCACGCATCATTTTGAGACCCTGGTCAGATATGTATATATAGAACCAACAGTAAACATACACCATGACTGCAACCACAATACCGATTGCCCCGCAAGGAACTGCGATTCTTTCATGTTGGTATATTTACTGATATTGGTCTTCATATAGCAGGCTACTAAAAGAGGAGGCTCAGACATGTACATAGAGAATCGACATTAAACGCACGCTATGGCTGCAACCACAATTCTGGTTGCCCCGCTAAGGAACGCGCGTTCAGAAAATGTAAGTGCACAAAGTTATCATCATTGCCTCAGTAACATGGCTGCAAATTACTGATCAAACAGCCAATTTCAAAAAGCTGGCAAGACTAAAATTTACGGTTGCATTGTCGTTTTGGGTTGTCCGTTCATCGGCCCGTTTTTTAGCCCAGGCCAGTGTTTTAACTTATCCTTTTCTTTTCTTTTCCTTTTTTTTTCTTCTTAGCTTCTTTTATAAGGATAGATACACGCACCGGCTGCAAAATCATACGTGTCTTCTCCCTAATAGCAGGACACTAAAAACGAGGGTTAGATGTGTATATATAACGCACACCATGGCTGCAACCACACTTCTGGTTACTACGCCAAGGAGCGCGCACCGAAAAAATGTAAGTGTAGAAAGTTACCATGATAGCATCAATAACATGGCTGCCACAGAAACAATGAAATTGGTCGTGGCAGCAAAACAGACCAGGTTGCTTAGTTATCGTTTATACTATGCCCTCCAGTAATTGCTCCGCCACTACCTTCAGATTTTCCAGCCTATTGTGTTTGTTAATTAGTATATATATAATTGTGACAGCCAAGGTCTGAACATTGTCCCACTTCCCTCATCGGGTTCCTCTCTGTTCATCATGGTGTTGTTGGGATAAAGGTGGGTTTGAGACGCGCGGGTACTCTTGATTGCCAATGCGAGTCAGTGAAAAATGAGGGTCAAACATGTACATATAGAGTCGACATTAAACGCACGCTATGGCTGCAACCACAATTCTGGTTGCCCTGCCAACTAACGTGCATAAAAACAATGTAAGTGTACGAAGTTATCATCATCGCCTTAATAACATAGAAAAACTAAGAGTGGCATCATCCACCGTCACCAGCAACTGTCAAAACGGCACTGAATTAAACGATTTATAAGGATATATAGTAACAGTCTGATCCATGAAACAATTAGGGTCAGGCCTGCAAATGGGGACCGGGCCACAGAAACAACTTAAGGTGAACGTGGCTGCAAAACAGACCCAGTTGCATAGTTGGTATTTATACTATGCCCTCCGGTGATTGCCCTGCCACTACCCTCAGATTTTCAACGACCCATTTCAGGTTCCCCATATTATAACAATCATCACAGCCCATTTTCACAAACCCAGCACATTACTCTTGTGGAATTGCCAACGTTTTACGGGGTTTTTCAGAGGATATTTATAATGAGGCTGAATGAAACGAACGACTTTCATTCTGCCTCACATAAATATCCTCGAAAAAAACCGCGCATATAAAACACATACACCACTTCTGGAAATGGCAACGTTTTATTCAGCCGATAAAAAGGACGGCACACCTGCAACTAAAGTTAAGACACCCATTATATACAACCTAAATTAATGAAAAAAAAATGTTAAAGAAAAAGCATTATCCAACTCTGAAGGTGAACATCCTGAGGTTCAACACGGTTTCAAACACATATTAAACCTTGTTACCATAGAAAAGCAAAGATTTTTAACCCTGTTAACAAAGAAAGATTAGAAGCTTAAAAGGTTGAATCTTCAATAATTTACAACTACTTTCATATTAAAGCTTAAAAACAAAATCTTTCATAATCTACCTACAAAGTTAAAAGATTGAATATTTTAACAAATCACACCAAAAACATCGAAAGATCGAAAGTTTAGCACCAAAATGGAAAGCTTTACTTTTAGTTATCATACATAAACACGCAAATAAGACGCACATAAAAAAAACAACAAAAAAAGAGATACACAAACCTAATATCCACACATGAAGCATAAGCAAGAGATACACAAACCTAATATCCACTGGATCCGCCGGAACCGCAACGGTTAGGGTTTGCACAACTACCGATAAAAGGCCAGGGAGAAGACACGTATAATTTTTCAGAAGGTGCGTGTATCAATCCTCACAAAAGAAGCTAAAAATAAGTAAAAAAAATAAGCTAAAAAGAAGACTAGACCGGGCTAAAAAAGGGGCGAAAAACAGCGGGAGCCCAAAACGACATTACTGGCGTCGTTTCTCGACGCTACATTATATATATAGTAATGTTTTTATTTATTAACTAACAATTAAATTGTTATTTATTTACCATTTTCAAACTTTTCCTTTCGTTTTTGTTTTCTAATATGTCACGAGATTCAATAACGTATTAAGTCATATTTCCACAACTCCCACGGCTATAAGCCGGGTCAAATAGTCAACCAATCCAACGTATCCATATGTCCAAGTAAACATCAAAGTTTTTGGGCACGTCGAGGTCGCATCGAGATCACGTGGTCTCGGCTAACACCCGTAGCCATAACCATAATCATTTCAAGTCCACATATCAAGTCAACAATAATCAATCCTCGGCCAACTCTAAATCCTACGACTCGAGTCCCAAATGCCACAATCAATATCAAGTTTCAACGACAATATAACCATAGGGAGTTCAAGCTATTATACTTGCCGAGACTATAATCGATATGTGTGCCACAAATCTATTTGAACCAAAAATAATATACGGCCGAGACACAAGGTCTCGGCTAGGCTTTCCCCAAGCCACGGTTTCAACCAAACAATCAACATTATCATTTGTCGAGACCACAAGGGTCTCGGCTACCCATTTATGTTGCAAGTTCAACCATCCGAAACACCACGAAGGTTTACCAAGTCCTCGAATACAATAAATAAACCAATAAGCTAAACCAAAATGACCATAAGCTCGAAATAAGCTCGTGTGAGCTTATTCCAGCTCGTACGCGACTATACAACTCAAGGACCGAAACAAAACATGACTATGACTACAACCACGATACCAAACACGATTAACGTAAGTTTTTAGTTAATAAAAACGGTTATCCCTTTCGTTTTACACCCAAACCGATCTAAAACAAATAAAATAACTCGTTCGACACGAGTTTGACTCACACCAAGTGTGAAACGGTGTGTCTCACCTTCAAACCTCCGGATCTACAAGGACGTACGTTATAACTTTCGATGGTGGGTTTCGAAGCACGTGCACCACAGAATAGTTGTGTACCTGATGTGGTAATGACAGTGGTGGAGTTATTTGGTGGTAGTGGAGTTTTCAGGTGGCGGCTACCAAAAAGGATGAGAAAGGGAAAGTGAAACCTAGGGTTTGTGTTATTATGAGGGTGATGGGGTGGTGTGATAGGGTTATATCCCCTCAAGGGCCGATTGTGTAACTTTTTCCAAACTAAGAGGGGCGCGGCCAGTTTTATAACACAAGGATCATTCACGTAATTTAGTTAAACTTTTAATAAAAGTGTTCTCGGGCTCGTTTAGCGCACCAAAAGTGCTCGTATGACGTTCTAAGTTTCGCCATTATTTTTAAATTCATTTTTCTATTAAAAATGACTATAAATATGTCTATATTCGTTTAACGCGTCAAAAATCAATATTTCTCGTATTATTAGGTCTGACTGTGCCGACTCACGTTGTGCTAAATCTCAAGTTCTACTGGGCAAATATACATATCCAATAACAATATTCCAAGATCAAATCTCATATAATCTAAACTGGTTTCTAGGTCTCAGTTATCGTATTTATTCGTAATGCAATTATATAAATAAATCCCAAAATTACGGGTTGTCACACCAATCAGATCTCCTCTCAACGAATGTCGGTGTAAGATCTTGAAAAACATTCGATTCCTTACAATTTTCTTTTTAAAGTTTAATTTATAATAATAGATTGCATTAATAAGACAAATTTGATGAAGAGTTTTACCTTTCCAAAAAGAAACTTATAATCTAATCTTTTAAATGTTGAATTCTTTGACCACGATACTCCTCTTGGTATCATTTCTGGCACTTTATTCCACTAAAAATGCTTCTTTCAAATGACTCCAGTATCCATATCTATAAAATGTTAACGAATGCTTCAAGTTCAGTGAAAAAACGTAACATAAGTAACATACATTGTCTATATTGATACAAAAAATACTAACCTTGAAAGCCCAAACAAAGCCTGAAAGCGTAGATGTTGGAACAAACTTGCGGTCTTTGTTAATACCTTGAAGGAAATCCCACTTGTGTTTATCCGCCACATCTAAAATTTGATCATACAAATGTCTCCATATATGCTCCCCCCATGGAAACGCATCCCAGTCATCAAGGTTTTCAATCAATCGGAAGAGTGTATCATCAACTTCTAAACCAATAATATGTCCATAAAGATAACCTCCAATGCTAACAATAGAAAAAGACGTATTGCATTTTCGTCGCATATAACACCAAATGACTCTTCATCCTCAATTAGACCAAGAATATCTAAGTTGGTAACTTTTTTACCTACACGGCGTGGGAAAACCCTTGACCTAAAATTGAGGTGTCCTGACCTATATGAGCTAACACTTACATTTCCAAAACGAAAACCAGTGATAAGAGAAAATTTTGGACGACCGAAATGTAGAGGACGTTCTTCCACATAATAAACAATGGGCATATCATAATTAGCATCACTCGGAGAACGCTGTTTTTGTAACATATAATCTATCATATGTGGTTCGTGGTTAAAATAAGAAATGTCCAACCATTTACCAAAACAAGTACCCCGAAACAACTTCCTTTGTTTTTGATCCAATTTGGATTTTATTTAAAAAATTAATTTGGTTTACTTCTAATGATGGCTTTGGCTTCATATTCCTACAAGAACAAAAACAAAAGCTAGTCTAAAAGCTATTATAATGAAACTAGTTGTGCTATAAATGCTCATATTTTTATGACAAAGTACTCCAATAGACATAAATGCTCATATTTTTAGCTTTTTTTTTTACTGTTTAAGGTAACATTGATATCATTAAACAGTGCTATATTGAAATAGATTGTGCTATAAATGAATAACAACGATCTATTGAAACAGGTTGTGCTATGAATGCTCATATTTTTATGACAAAGTACTCCAATAGACATAAATGATCATATTATTGGGGCAGACAAAGAGACATCATATTTGAAAAAATAACCAAATCTAGTTGTTGTAAAATATAGCAATAAAGAACAAGAAAAACACATACATCAAGTAACTCGATTGCAAATGGCATGATTATTGGAATAAAAATAAAAATATAAGGGTTAAAATAACGGTATACATACCTTAATATAAAACATTATGTAAGTTAGGACATCGAGTATACAACAATCCGAGAAGATGCGTGGAGTGTTTGTGTGTGTCGCTAGATAATCACAAACCCAATCTTGATCTTCAAACGAAAAATAGGTGAAACTGTTTTGTGTGTGTTTTCAAAAAAAAAAAGTTATTTCTATTAAAATACGTGTTAAAATTAAATTAAATAACTTATACTTTTTTCAAAAAGAAGTGCAAAAGGTAACATTGGAAAGGCAAAACAAAAGTCTCTTAAAGCACATAGCCGTAAGTCGCTTAGGTCGCTTGATTGTTATTGGGGTACATAAAGAATAAAAAATTAATATTTGATGTTTGACTTTTGTACTCGAAAATGACAAAATAAAAAGTCGCTTAAAGTACAAAAAAACGTTTTACTTAGGTCGCTCAAAAAGGACACGCCTTTATAGCTTACACATGCAGAAAAGATACATGCCACTTGGCGACTTCTTAAAAAAAAAAAAAAAAAAAGTCGCAAGTCGCTCGATCTAGTTTGGGAAGAGCAGTTTTTGTGGTCTAGAAAAAGTATAAAAGTTGAGCGACTGGTATAATCTCAAAATTCTCTCTTTTAATTAAGGGTATTATATGGTTTACACACTACTCAAATCTAAGAGTGAGTTAGAGCATTGGGTACCCACAAGCCATGGCAAAAAAAAAGTCTGCCACGTCAGCAAAAATCTCTATAGCACTAGAAATCACACGGCACCACATTCTGGCCGTTACCCATGGCACCAGAAAATGTGGTGCCGTCGTCCTTTAAAAAAAAAAAAAAAATACACAATATAACTAAAATAAACTTCATTACATTAAAAAAAAAAAAAAAAAAAAAAAAAAAAAAAAAAAAAAAAAAAAAAACATTACATAAAAAAACATAAATAAAAACCTAGTAATTAAGGTAACCATACATGCTCCACAAGGTCTTGTCGAAGATCGTCGTGCACTTTTCTATCTCGAAGTTCTTTGTTTTTTCTAACATGTAAATCACATCTTTCGATCCAAGTCTCTGACATGTTCGGCCTTGGATCAACGAACACATCTCTTAAATTCACTTCGAATCATTCGTCTTCTAATATCATGTTGTGTAACATTATACAACAATACATGATTCTTTTCAACGCGTTGATTTCGAAAGCACGTGCGGGTTGTCGTATAATTCCCCAACGACTTTGTAGGACTCCGAAAGCTCGTTCAATATCTTTTCTAGAACTTTCTTGAACTCTTTTAAATTTCAACGTTTTTTCATTCCTTGCAACAGAAAACGTTTTGACAAACACGGACCATGTCAGATAAAGTAATACTTTCTTATATGTATGTCCGTTTACTACAAATGGACATTCCGGAGCTGTACCGGCAAGTTCATCATCAAATAACGGGGAACCATATAACACATTAAGATCATTATTTGACCCCGGGACACCAAAATATGCATGCCAAATCCATAATTTTTGATCGCAACCGCTTCTAACATAAGAGTTGGGTATTTATGATCACGTCTTTTGAATTGAGCTTGTAAGGCCTTTGGGCAATTTCTCCAATCTCAATGCATACAATCAATACTCCCGAGCATTCCTGGGAGTCCATGTTTTTCTTCATGCAATGCATATATTTTTTCAACATCCGCTGAAGTGGGCTTTCTTAAATATTTTTCAACGTATAAAACATGTATGCATTTAGTAAAATGCTCTAAACATTGTCGTGAACAACGTTCACAATTTGCAAGTACTCATCAAACGCATCAGGCCAGTGTCGTACGCCAGTTGGTGGATTGCGGATATGCACTTCAAAATAGGACCAATACTAAAACACCGAGAGCATCTAAACGTAGTCTAAAAAAATTAAAGTACTCGGGAAGAGGATGAACATCATAACTTAAAATATCGTTGAGTATTTTATTAAAAAGTCTAGAACTCATACAATACCTTCGCCTAAAATTCTCTTCAGTATATTTAGGAGGAGTGTTATTGTCGCCAAAATAGTCGTCGATTAAACGTTGTTCCGCCTCTTCTCGTTCACGTGGTATGTATGTCCTCGTCCTCTTAGGACCCGATCCCAATCCCCCGACTTCTTGATCACACAGAGCTACAAATTGTTCATACGCCGTATAACCCCGAAGATAGCGCTCCCGATCGTCTTGAAAATAAACATCATAAGGGTCGTAATATGTGTCGTTGGGATTGTTTGGATCCATAATTGAAAGAAAGTTAAGTATTATTGAAGTATAAATTGAATTGGAAGTGTGTGTGAAAAATGGTAGAATAAAGGGGTTTTTATAGAAATTTTAAGGGGTAAAAAATTTTTTTTATTATTATTTTTTTTAAAGGTTCCCAAACGTTATATAACGTTGCCAAACTTCCCTTCTTCCTCCAAGGCTCCAATGTTCGAATTCTTCACAAAAAAAAAAATAAAAAAAATAATAACCACGGCGTGGGCTGGCCACCATAACGCCACCCACGGTACCGTGCGCCATCCACTTTCCTCGGCTGGTCCGACGGCGCGACTTCACCAGCCAAGGGTACCGATTACTCTTATAAGTAGTATAGATTAAGAAAATTTTACCAATTCTCTCCCAATCACACACTTTAAACACACTAATATGTAATCATTCGATCCAAGCCCATTCTAACATTCTGCTTAAGAAAACAGATGAGCAGAATAATAAGAATCCCAAACACCCTCATAACGAGGATATTTTGAGGCCACTATATGCGCTGGTGATGTCGTATATTTATTTGTTACTCTTAATTGCTTTTAGAAGATCGAAATATAAAAGCTAAGGTATGTTTCATCACACTCATTTAGATGTTTTAGAATTATGGAAGATATTTCTTCTCATGAAAATTTTATCTCTCAAGATTCACGTTTAAAAGGCCATGAGTATATGTCTTTTTGGAGGTAAGGAGAGTTGCAAGAAAATTTTCATTTGTATGACATATTTATATCATTTGAATACTGTTTTTATATAGAATAAAATCGATGCAAAATTACGTGCAAGTTTATCGTAGTTTTGTGGAAAGCCTTGGTTAAAGTATAAGAAAATTTAACAAAAGCTTATATGATCAAAATATTATAAAGGAAGTAAGTGTTCTAGGTTGAATAAGATTTATATATTAAACAAAAATGATAAAAGTTCTATAGAAGTTTATAAAAACATTAAAACTTGTTCAAGTATATAAAAGATAGAGTTAGGATCAAACGAGAAATATAATTAAGATAAGAAGAATGAGAAGAAACGACAACCATATCTTTTAGATGCATTTACCTAAATTGATGCATCACCCAATTATTTGTCTTTACTTATTTGAAATATATATCTACAAATTCTTTTCACTTTTCTCATTTCAATAATTTTTATCACTAGATCCATTCCAATAAAAGCTAAATTAAACTTCCAAGGGTTTAATAAATTTATGTAAAATTCAAATTATATACTCTCTTCGTCCCTAAATTATTATCCACTTGTTTATTTTGGGATGTCACAAAATAGTCAACTTCTTATTTCAACCAATCAAAAATAGAGTTTAGTAAGTGAGTATGATATTTGATTGGTTAAAAAGTGTAGCCGTTCCACTTGTCTTAAATTGTGTGTTTTTTTTTTTCTTGAAAAAATAATTTTGGGACGGAGGGAATATAAATTAACACTTGTAAGGTTTGAACCTTGGATTGCTTGGTTGTTAGAATAGAACCACTGCACTTTACCACCAAATCTAACCGTGATATATCAATGTTTTTAAAATCGGGTTTTTAATCGACCCGATCGAGTCACCGGGCACCGGTTCGACCGCCGGGTTAACCCGGTATTCCATTTATTTTTATTTTTTTATTTTTTCGACCGGGTCAACCTGTTCGACAGCCGGGTCAACCCGGTTTTTATAAAAAAAAATTGAAAAAAACTAAACCCAGCCGGGTTTCAAGACCCGGGCTGACCCGGGTCACTCAAAACCCGGCGGGTCTAACCGGTTAACCCGGTTTTAGAAACCCGGGTTTTTTTGACCCGTTTTTGTGGCCGGGCACCGGTCCGACCGGTTGAACCGGCCGTGTCGACCAGGGTTTGAAAACATTGTGATATATTGCTAATAAATGCAATAAAATGCTACTCCCTCCGCCTCAAAATATAAGTCCATTTTGACCTTTTCAAAGTCTTCTTATTTCAACTTTGACTTCAATTTTTTTTCGTGTTATATTATATTTGATGCAAAATATATAAACTGATTTATGTTTCAAATGCATTTGCATTAATATATTTTTCATCAAGTATTATATAACACGAAAAAAAATAATTAAGGTCAAAGTCGGAAAACAAAGACTTTGAAAAATCAAAAGTGGACTTATATTTTGGGACGGAGAGAGTATATATTACAGTAATAATTTAGCTTATGAATAGTAAAACATTGTTGACAAATGTATATATCCATGATGATAATGATAATATGATAATTATCGTTTTGGTTCCACTTAGCATCATGCTTTGAACTTGTTTTAACCCTCAAAAAGCTAAATGTAAACCGAAATTTAAAGAAAAGATCCTATGCCATAAAATACAAAGTTAGAGCCTTCTATTGACATTATTCAAAGACGATATGAGTTGTTACATGGATCCTTTGACGCACTAGAATACAGAAGCATAAATACGAACCAGATACTTCTTACGAGTATGAATTATTGTGGGTTCAAACTTGATTAGAATGCTCCTAACTAGTAGTGATTTGACATCAGAAACGGTTTGAAGGTCATCAGAATTCCAATTCCCTCGATTACATTCAATATGAAAAATATCATATGGTCTCCTGTGAGAAATAAACAAATTTATAAATCTTAGTAAATGCGTCTTTTAAATTATGCAACATTCTCATTGCAAGTTGTAAAGAAGCTAGCTTTGATTATGCATCGACTTTTGAATAACTACAAAGTGACCTTACCTGCTTGCCATAGAAATCAATCAATGTATCAAAATAATGACTCATAAAAGAAGAATATTGGCTTGTTTTTAATATGCATGTGTTTTTTTGTAGAGGTGGCAATTTGTGCCCAAAATAAAAAAAAATGAGCTAATTTTGGCTACTTTGTAAAAGATTTTGGCACATTTAGCCCCCCCCTTTTTTTTGGAAATGGGCACATTTAGGCATTTAGCCCATTGAAAAGTTAAATGGGCACAACGGGCACATATTTTCTCTCAATTAGAGAACATTATAATCGTTTTTGAAGAAAAACTTGTATATATAATATATTTAATTAATTTTTTAAATATAATTGGGGTATTACATTTAAGGAATTTATTTCGTGTCATTTTCGGTCTTCTATAAAGCGATTTGTATAACATGTTCCCGTTTAGCCCGTGCCCGTTTAAGCCCGTGCCCATTCTAGCCCGTGCCCGCCCGGCCCGCCCGTTTTACCACCTCTAGTTTCTTTGCATGCATGCAAAAAAGTTAAGTACTTGCCTAGCTTGACTTTGGGAGGATAGAGTCTTTCTAGGATTTACAGTATAAAACACTAAGCATTCAATGTGAAGAATTCGCTTAAGCAAGCGACAAAAATAGAAGAAATGAACCGAGGATAATGGTACCTGGAAGAATTGCTGCATTCAGTCTCTTTTGAGACCAGGATAAACTACAAAATGGAAGGACAAATATGAGATTACACTGATGTGAATCACTGTCTTATTTATTTGTAGATGTTGAATCGTAAATAGAAACAATGGTATACACAAATGAATACTCACAGTGCTCCACCACATGCGGGGCCAATTGCTTTGCAAATTGACTGCAATGTCATCGATATACCATTGGCTGCACCTCTTTGATGTTGATCCTGAAATACTATTTATTTATATTCCTAAACCACTTAAAAAATATAGAAAAGTAAAAAGGTCGTGAAGCGACTAATCTCACCACGGCTGAATTTTGCAGCATGAACGTCCCAGTTATGATGGACACCTAGAAAATATGAGAAACAAAATTATAGTGGAGATAATATTACGACTGGTCGCAAAACAGATCATCATTTGAATACTCGGATCTTAGTTTTGTAAATCAATTACTTTTTGGTAAAACAAAAAGGGCTAATACCAAATTAAAGCATCATACTTGTCAAAAAAAGCACTTTTGAGTAGCGAACAATATTTTTTCCTTGTTTGTGTACTGAACTTTCATTTTTTTGCCTCTTTGAGGCACTTTGTGACGTTTTTGCCCCTCAAATTATTAAAAATCCAGGGGCAAAAATGTCACAAAGTGCCTCAAAAAGGCAATAAAATGAAAGTTCAGTACACAGACAAGGAAAAAAATTTGTTCGATACCCAAAAGTGACTTTCTTGGCAAGTATGGTGCTTTTTTATGGTATTTGCCCAAACAAAAAGTGACTTTCTTGGCAAGTATGGTGCTTTTTTATGGTATTTGCCCAAACAAAAATTTATTGTTTCAGATATTAGATCTGTGCTCATACAACCATGTCTCTAATCTCATAAAGAGCATGCATTGATTATAGTCTGCAGAAATCGGCTACTATAACATGTGTAGGTCAAGTGAGATAGCAACACAAAATAGTTTGCCGTTGACCAGCGAGGCAGCAAACACTTCTTCTTGGCTAATTTCTAATTATCATATATTTGATTAATAAAAAAGAACCATTCTTCTTGGCAGCAAACATTTTTTTAAAAGAAAAAAGCTAAGGAGCTCTCACATACTCGAATCTCTTTGCTAACTTTTATACAATATGATCCATTTACTTTTAACAATTTTTTTAGTTTTACAAAGTTTAACCAATTTAAAATATACATATAGCTCATTGACTAATATTCACATAAATGGAGTAAAATTACCATACTTACTTGTTACCTTGGAACAAAAAGAGCACCTTTCCACAAGTAATTTTGATACGTATTCTTCTAAATCAAGTAATAATATACATGAGAAGATGGCATTTAGTCGGTGAAAACTAACCGATAAAACATTCTTCACGATCGATGCAACATTTAATGTAAAGGCGAGCATGAAGCCTGATAACAGTGCTATGTACGGATAACTTGTGAGTATAGGTATAGACAAAACCTACACAAGAGATATATAGTTGGGTTAATCCGAGTACAATGTACTTATCTAATACTTAGTTCCTCCTCTTTAGTTGGTTATTTTGACTTAAGAAGTCAAATAAACTACTAATTATCAAAATTGATTTGAAGATATTATTCTTTCATGCAAAATTCTACAACTACACTATAAAGTAATTATCATATGCAATTAAGAATACATGCTAATATAGTAGAAGAATAACTGACAATTACAATTTGTTATTTTGAAAGTTTAATATCAACGCAAAGGGAAGACAATTATTAGAGACCAGAGAAAATGGTAGAATTGCTTACTCCGCAGATACGTGCTACAACAATGGGACCAAATATCCTCTCCATGATTGGATATAATGAGGTCTGGAAAAGGAGAAGGCCAATACCTGCACAAAGACTTATGTGATCAGCATCCAACTTTGTTTGAGGATGTGGACGCCAATCCAACAAATTCCAAAGGTGAAATGGATTGATGAAAGAATATTCCCCCGACCCAAAATCGCTAAAATGTTGACAATGCATATAGTTACCGACTTCAAAACCTATCATCTGGCCTTTCATTGTAAACCAGTTAACATTCTTTCATATTTAAGAAAAAGATATATTTTTTGATTTTGTCCAACTTTTAAGAGTTGGTACTACGTTCTCACCTGTAATAGAAAGGACGGTGCCAACATCCCCGGTAGAATAACTGAGGCCTCCCAAACTCCTAGGGCTCACAGCCCACAATGAGAAAATCTGTGATTCATAAAAGCAATCAATATGTTAAAATTACGATGGATGTTTGGATGATCCTATGTGAATGTATTTTAGAATCATAGTTTAAAAAGCATGACAAAATGTATGAATATTAGGCCTCCTAAATTTGCAATGAGTTTTGGCTTGTGGAGTCCTTTACTTCCAAACGGTCTATAAGACTTTTCATTGCAAATTAATTAACCATCATTCTTGCACAAATAACACTAAATCTTAAAGGCCGAGCATCCTTGAACGAATTACTTATATGCACTTGTTAGTGAATAACTAATCTTCCGACAGAGTAATGGCTATTTATTTTTCATTTCTTTTTGCATTCTTGTGAAAGGTTGATATGTTGCAACTAAAATTGAAGCACATTGATTTCTTCAAAGAGTGGGTTTAAGAATACAAGACGCATGCTGTGTAATCTGTAGTAATTTTCACAAGTTACCTCTGAGTAAGCCGTGTCATGGAGCGAAAAAACACAATAGACAATAATGGAAGACATTAAAGGCCAGTTCTTGAAGAGGCTTATTAAATTGGAGTCTTTTTCGTTATCCGTATTTTCCTCAACATCAGGGATACAGGAAGTCGATTCCAACTCATCTTTCTTATGGAAGTGCAACGTTTCCTGCAGTTTGAAAATTAACGAGTTAAATAAGATTCATTTAATGAACTTGAAATTAAGATCCTAAAAACAAAGGGAGATTTCTAGCTATTAGGTATGGGTTTTGGTGAACTGTGTATAGAAATCACATTCCATGGTTACAGAAAATCGTATTGGTTCAAAGAGTTTCTAAGCAGAAAAAATAAGCAAAAGCACAGAGATGATGGTTAGGTTTTCAAGTCTGATTTGGACCAAAATAGTATCTGTTATATCCATAAATTGGTTGACAGCTAAGTGGGTAAGACGACCAGCCATTGTGCCGGCTGATCGACATACAAAACTGTTGGTGTTTTCGCGGAAAATCATATTAGTTAGTTGGCAGTTGAAACAATCGCTAACTTACTAGGGCGCTGCCCATTTGATCTCGCGAAAATCCACAGCTCCCTACTGCCCCCCTTGACTCCTGCAACTCGTCGTAAACAAGTGCACAGGACTTTTTTGGGAGAAAGCTTGGAGTTTCTCAAGCTATTGTTCAAGTTCTCAGTATTAGTATTTTAATTGTTATCTCCAGGGCCGGTTTAGGCATGGGGCGAAGTGGGCGACCGGCCGAGGCCCCATTTTTTTGGGGCCCGATTTTTAATTTTTTTTTAATGTATATATATAAAAATTGTATATGTAATTAACTAAGCCCATTACAAATCTTAACAATCATCCAAAAATTAAACCATATAACTTAACCCACATAAAAAAGCCCACTTACATATCGTTTTTATATTTTAGTTTATATTATATAATTTGTTGCACCTAGCCTCCGGGCTTTTTTTTTTTGCTCGGCCTAGGTCCATAAATCCTCAGAGACGGCCCTGGTTATCTCTTCCCTCAATGCTATTTATCAGGGTTAATTTTATAGAATAGCCTGTACTTTCTCAATGAACATATATATTTGAGGATGGTTTTTGATGAATTAAAAATAATAAAATGTTGGGTTGTCAAAAGTACAAAGTCATTAAAAGACTTCGGTATTTAAGATACTCTTGTGTTTTCTTGCATTAGTGCCCACTCCGCATATCCTAACGCATTGGGCTATTCTTCCTCCTATCTCAAAGTCTCAGGTACATAAAATGGCTCATGACACAAAAATCGCCAAGAGAGATTAACCACAAAAACTAAGGTTATTTTTCTGGCTTCGGATCTAGATGTTTGAGGAACATAATAGGTTGAACTTTAGGAACACAGGAAGAGGGTACATAAATGTGCCTAATTTGTTTGGTTTGGGAGTGTGACTTTCGCTTTAGGTATCATCTATTCAATCTTAAATCTTATGAAATATTAACGTTCATAGTTTCCAGTAAACATGCTTTATTCGTCGTTAACTCCTATTCAGACACTTATCTTCATTAGATCAAAAACATTTATTAATGACAGGAATGTATTCGATGATAAAAGAGAGTTGGCTACTTAATTAGAAAATTAATGGATACATATATAGAAGTAGAATCTGAGATAGAGGTTTGAACTATATCTTGTTAAGATGCACTAATTTCAGACAGAACCATTAATGAAAATGTTAAGTGCATGAGAAACTGTACCGGAAGCCAAAATGCACCAATGGTCACAAAAAGTGCGAAAATGGAGATACTAAGGCAAGGCAATAAGTATGGAAATCTGCATCGCAAGTCACAGTTGGTACATAAAATCAACATCCATAATAACTACAATAAGATAAATAGATTAACAAACAGTAACATTACCTCCCAAATAAAGAATCTGAAGATACTAAACCTGGAAACTTCTCTGCTGGCTTAATTTAAAATAAAACAGAAAAAGTTAGAAACTAAAAATGAATATGCACAAATCTTCCATCTAAGATCATCTCTATCTCGTTGGTGATGCTGGGATTGGTACAAGTATATTGAGCATATAAGACCGTGTCCGATGAAACTAAACCTATGGTCTTCCAGAAATTAAGGCACCCTCTGTTGTTATCCACACTAATCGAACTTGATCATTTTTCTTAGAAATGATCCTATTCGTGAAACTAATCCCCTATAAGATAGTGATTTGTATGTAAACAATAATCAATAAGACATCAACCAAACTAATCCCCTTAAACCATTTAGTCATGTACACCCACAAACAATACAAACTTATAATAGTTTGCGTGTGTACAGTGTATATGTAGATTTTTGGGTATTACGCACATCCACAACATCTTAAATCGATTTATAATATCTATTATAATCAAGATACATGCGGAGATAAAACCTGTGCAAGGAAACCACCCAAAGCTGGGCCAACGATCAGTCCTATGCCCCATGATGTACTAATCTGAAATAGAACACAAATTGATTTAAAAAAAAAAAAAAAAAAAAAAAAAAAAAAGGCACTAAAAAGGGCCAATTACTTACACCCGACAATCCTAAGGCTTGATGTTCCTCACGAAAAAGTTCACATGCATATGCCTGTTTACAGCAGAAAGAATAAAAATCACTGAATAAAAAACACTAGACCCATCTTATAGCTATTGAACTACTAAGCAAGGTTACATAAGGAATACCTTTATCGGTCCCAGTAGCCCGTTTAAAAAGCCAAGAAGAAACCTTGTAGCTATAGCCATCCAATAGTTTACGCTAAAACCAAAAAGTGTGTTGAAAATAACCCTGAAGAAGGCAACATTAACATTTTAGGAGAAGATATGTTTTATGAAGTGGTAGCCAAACAGTCTATCATATAGTTACTAACACTGTTGAAGTGCCCAACAGAATAACTGGTTTTCGACCATATCGATCAGCCACTACTCCCCAAAAGATGGATGTGAATGCCCTTCCAACAAAATATGCACACCCTTCATATGATAAAGGAACACATGGTTATACAATTTCAGTAGAGGTATTACATATGCAAAAAAATTAATTGCTTACCGACAAAGCCTGAATAGTAACTAATATCCTCCTCTTTTTCTGCAATGTTAAAATCCCTCACCTACAATAGAAATCAAGATAAAATATATATTACGACCGCAGATAAGATGGTTCTCGCAAGAAAGTCTCACTATATATATATATATATATATATATATTATATATATATATATATTGAAATCAATAAGCTACAGAAGTGAACACACTTACCATGAAATAAAGAAATGGAAACAGTGACGATATCGGCAATGCTGAAATGTAATATGGAAATAGATGTTAGATATATCAACATCGAGATACATATATTATGATCTAACATAAACAAGCTGATGGACGTATTTGTAGTTTTTATAACGTCATGTTTATAAGGTTCTTGATCGGATTATACACAACGTATGAATCCTTGATTTAATGATAGCTTTTGTTGTGAAGTTCTTAACTTTTATAATTGGGTTTTGGTCATTATAAGCAATGAACTTTTTCAAATGTATCGATTTTCAAATGAACTTTTCTAAAAGTTGTGTAAATGTAACGAACTTTCATAAAGTGTTCTAATATGTAGTTTTTGATGACATGTCATACATGAAAGTTTGACACGTGGCACCATTTATAACGTGACACGTCATCAAAATGTGCATATTGTAACACCTTATGAAAGTTCGTTACATTTACACAACTTTTTCAGAGTTCACGTACCAAAACGAGACAATGAAGAAAGTTCATTGTTATTTTATGACCCAAACCCTTTATAATTTGCGTTTTCGCTACTTCACCCCAGTGTTGTCCAAAAGATCACCACTTTCATTGTGGTGTGTTTTGCGGTTGACTTAGCACCAGATTTCTATTTTTCAAAACCTTTACCAACTAAAGTTTTACACATCTTTGTGGACTTTGGAAAAGAAACCAAAGACCACTAGTACTTTTAAGGTAGAGGCCACTGCCCGTGGGTTTACTGGTTGACACCAGAATTGGATCTGGGTTGATTTTAGCCCAGATGTAATGCCTCATGCCTATGTTGGCTGAAACGACAATGTCAATCTTGACAATGCTTCCACACTCCCTCCTATCCCATGTGGTCCTCCCAAGCAACTTTTCAACATGTTGCAAAATGTGATTGTTTACCAAAGACCTTTGTACGGAGGTGATTTGGTTCGACCTCGGTGAGCACTAGGAAGAGGGCCATGTGCTTGTACTCCGCTGGGATGGTGAGGCCAAGGTTTTACTTTACATTTGTTTGGTCTAATCACTTGTTTTATTTTTTATTTGTGATAATGACTTTTCTTTTTCTTTTAGGATTTGGATTTGGTCAATCTCATCCTGAAGCAATGAAGCTTTGCTGACTTTGACCAGTGAGCATGAGGTTCAGTCTGATCCCGTGGATGTAGAAGGGGGAGTTGGGTATAACGTCGCCCCTGAGAATGTTGAATGGTTTCTTGGTGCCTATCCTTAGGAGGTTGTTGCTCCATTTGTGCTGGAGAGTGCGGAGGAAGCTACGTCTGAGACTCCAATTGCTCAGGCAGAGGAGGGTGTTATCCTGTCAAAGTTTATTGAGACGAAGAACATAAGTGCGGAGGTTTTGGTCTCCATGAAGATCTATTCTAAGTCTCCCCAAGGTGAGCATGGTCGACTTGGTAAGAAACTTAGACGTATTACCGAACATCCAGGAGCAAGCGGCTCGACTGCTCTGGATAAAGCTGCTGCTGATGGGCACATCCAGAAGGAGTCGACGGATGTGGTTGAACATTTATCTTCCGTTAGTGGTATATCTTTTGCCTTATTATTTTTATGTCCGTCGCTGTTTTTTTTTTTTTTTTTTTGAAGTGTCCTGATTTGTTATTGATTTTCATGTAGTGGAGCTGATGGTGAAAGGAATGGGCCTTTGGAAGTTGAAAGCCTGATAATGTCCTTCCACACCACCCTTAAGGTGGATGACCCTCAACCCTTGTCTCAACGGGTTTATCTTGGGTCTATTGCTCATTCTGCCCATGGGCTTCCGGTGGACCTCAGCCATTACATGTTAGCGGAGAGATCCTAGATCGGGGAGTGACGGACCTTACTGCGAGTATGACAACTTGCTTCAAATAGCTGAATAGAATAATTCAGCTATCCAGGAGGTTGACAAATTGAAGACAACCCTAGAACATGTTGATAAGTTGTCTTCTCAGTTCAAGAAAGAGCTGGAAGCTAGGCTGAGAAAATATCTTTGATCGTTGAACTCAAGAAGGCCATGGAAGAGAAGGAAACTGTTGCTCTCCAAGCACATGCTAAGGAGGATGAGATGAATGGGTTGTTGATTGTTGAGAAGGATGAGAGCACAAGGCTTAAAACTGAACTGGATGAAGCGTTAAAGAGAGTGGCCTTAGTCGAGATAGAGAAAAAAGACTTGCTGAATTTTCTTCCCACCTTCATGAGAAGGCGTATGTAAGTGTTACCACGACTCAAGAACACATTCTTATCACGAGGTTCTTACCGAACGTGAGAACGTGAGAAACTGAACATACGATCATCATCTCATTTCACACCATTAATTTATCCAATTCCTTGCTTTGCATACCATACGTAAACACAAATGTAGTAAGAATTAATCACCTATTCAGCCTTCGTGAACCCACTTTGTTGGATATGTCCCCATTCGTATCATGTTGTTACTATTAGAAAGATATTCACTTTATTTGTGACCTTGTGTTTCACCTTCTTCATAGTCCTAGCTAAATTTGTTAGCTTATTATCTAATTATCCTATCACTGTATCCAAACTTTCCATATGTCAAAATGAATAACAAAGTTGTGATAGAACTCTTGCACAAAATATTCTGTCTTCCTGATACGTTTAATTGTAACCCATGAAAGGTTTTCTGTTTTTATAGTACGCGTTCTATAAAATGTGAAAAGTTAAGGGTACTATAATAATTAACTAATTTCAATTGGATTTTTGGAATCTTTACAGCTAATTAACTTCTTAGAAAAAGTAAATAGAGTAAAGTCCAAAATACATCCATGTGATTTGTCCCGTGTCTCGCTTTACATCCTCGTGGTTTTTCTTGACACAAAACCATCCCTCCGTTAGTAAAGATGGCACAAAACCATCCCTACGTTAGTAAACTCAGTCAATGAGGACTAACGGTGCAAATTATTTATCCGTTATCTCCTAATGGAAGAGAGAATATTTGCATCGTCAGTCCTAAAGACTAACGGTGCAATTTCTTTTCGGAAATAAATTGCATCATTAGTCCTGATGACTAACGGTGCAAAATTTTTTTGAAAAATAAATTAAAAGGGGGCCACCACCACAACCACCACCACCAACCACCACAACCACCCACTGCCGCCCACCCCACCGCCGCCAACCACCACCACCACCGCTACCCACACCACCACCCACCGCCACCACCTCCACCCACCACCAACCCTTTGCACCACCACCAACCACCTATGGCGGTGTTGGTGGTGGTGTCCGTGGGTGGTGGTTGTGGTGGGTGGCGGGGGTGGAGGTGGGTGGTGGTGGCGGTGGATGGTGGTGGGTGGTGGTGGCGGGTGGTGGCGGTCGCGGTGGTGGTGGTGGTTGTGGTGGGTGGCGGCGGTGGAGGGGGTGGTGGTGGCGGTGGGCGGTGGGTGGTGGTGGTGGCAGTGGTGGCAAAGGGTTGGTGGTGGGTGGAGTTGGTGGGTGGCGGTGGGTGGAGTGGGTGGGTGGGTGTTGGTGGCGGTGGGTGGTGGTGGGGTGGCGGTGGGTGGTGGTGGTTGTGGCAGTAGTGGCAAAGGGTTGGTGGTGGGTGGAGGTAGTGGTGGCGTGGGTGGTGGTATGGTACCGGCAGTGGTTGTGGTGAATGGTGGTGGGTGGCGGTGATGGTGGTGGTGGGTGGAGGTGGTGGTGGTTGTGGTGGGTGCCGGTGGTGGAGGTGGGTGGTGGTGGTGGCGGTGGGTGGTGGTGGGTGGTTAAATATACTATAAAATCAGAAAATAAATAGGTTAAATATAATTTGTTTTGTTATAATTACACCACTTGACACTTATTCTAGTGGTTGGCGCGTTCATTTTGGGGCCTCCGACCCAAGTTCGAGCCTTGTTGGCCCCCTTTTAATTTATCTTCCAAAAACATTTTGCACCGTAGGACTTACGACGCAATTTATTTCCGAAAAGAAATTGCACCGTTAGTCCTAGGACTGACGATGCAAATATTTTCTTTTCCGTTAGGAGATAACGGAGAAATAATTTGCACCGTTAGTCCTCATTGACTGACTTTACTAACGGAGGGATGGTTTTGTGCAATCTTTACTAACAGAGGGATGATTTTGTGCAAAAAATCATAAGGATGTAAAGCGAGACACGAGAAAAACTACAAGGATATATTTTGGACTTTACTCAAGTAAATATTTATTTTTGTTTAAGTTAAATAAAAATGACATGTAAATTTTGTGTTGCCATGCACAAATAACTAAAACTGAAAGTAGTATTTTGATTACAAATATATTTATGCTATTTCTAAGAAGTAAGTATATTATACCATTTTAGTTTTAGTTAATTAAAGACGATAGTTGTGATTTCGTTATTATTAGTTTAATATTTATTGTTTCGTGGAACACGGCATTATGAATTATTGTTTAATATTTTATTTAATCGGATAAAACTCAAAATGAACAAATGCATTGTTGGATATATGGAGAGATGTTACTCTCACAAAAATATTGCTCACAAAATTATTACAACAAAGTATAAATAACTCTTTTGTAATATGAAACAATGTCACTCTAAAATTCTTTATTTAAAAACTTGAAACACTTGTATTATTTTGTAACTAACTGGTACATTTCTCTGCTACTTTGCTACGGCCTTTATAGGCTTCATGTAGTATAACTATTAGACCGGTCGGCAAGGCAAGGTGAATGCTTCATCATTTGCCATTCTCACGCGTATTGTTCCTTGCCCTTCACCCAAACTCATGCGTGAAACACAGAAACCAACGAAAATTATGGTGAAGTCTTCACCATTAAGTGTTACTTGAGTTTTATTATTTGTTATTTTGTGTGAGAGTGTGTGTGGGGTATTTAGTGGGGTATATTTTTATAAAGTGGGTATTTTAATGAAAGCTGAAGATGAGTTTGCCTTGACTACTAAATGGTGAAGTGGAGTGAGAGGAGAAAGAAAGCTGACGTGACACTGATGTGTATGGTGAAAAAACTTGTTCCTTGCCATCCAGCCTTACAATATGAAATGAATGACAACTTGGTCAAAGATTGTTAACATCTCCTAGCCTTGAATCATATATCTTGTTTACCACACGCTTGTTGACTATATGTAGGAAAAAAACAAGTGGCATTTTTCTTACTGTCTAAAAGTCTTCCCAACCATTCCTTTCTCATGTTTAATAGTTGTGCTTGTCTCCCTTAAGTAAATGAATTCCTTTCTTTTCTTTTTGTAAAACACATTAGTTTACATGTTTGATTACGAGGGTTCAATTTAAAAATGAGTCTTTTGATTAATTGATAAAATTCAAAACTGAACGTAATTTGATCAACGCTGCAATTATTCTATTCAGTTATAGGTAGAAAAACAAGCTATACAAGTTTAGTCAAATTACGAAATAAGAATAGCACGTGTTTATTAACAAAGATATAATTTTCTTACAGTTCACCCTTTCCCTACATGTGGCTAGGTGGACAACTTATTAATTATATAGTCGCAATCAGTCATGATTTCGGTTACATCAGTACATCACCCAACAATTGTTCTGTTAGATTTGTACATTGATTTTTTTCTTTCATCGATGCACCATAAACGTAAATTAAATAATGGTTTGTGTTGTTATTGAGACTCTATACTGCTCATAAACTAGTATACGTTCAAAAATATTTATTCTAATAGGCGCTAGCCCCAAAGCGAAGATAGAATCCTAGGGCATATGTCTAGATGAAAAATTATTTCTTTCCATTTTCCATCCTTCCTGGCCCACATATTTTGTATTTTTCAGCAACTTCCGCTCTCTTTTGACCATCTATTTACAGTACAGTTTTTTATCTTTTTTTATTTCGTACTTTTTATCAGTTTCATACTTTTGATTTGTTAAATTTTATATTTGTTGTTTCGCACTTTCCGTTTAACAATTTTATAATATAAACAAAATTATAAAAATTATAAAAATTAAAAAAACCAAAAGACAAGGGGTATAACTTGTAAAAATGAAGAGTCTTAATAACCCACCCCTTAAATAATACTAGACGATTACCCGTGCATAGTAACGGGATTTTATAGTGGCAGATAGTCATAGCGATAAAAAAAGTTTATAAGTTATAAACGAAAAATAATAAAAGTTTGAGGATTTGGGAATTAAACATAATTTTTTGAACCCCGGTTCGACCCGACCGGTTCCACCGATTGAACCGATTCCATCAAAAAAGTTGGTCAAATAAAACCGATTTTTATATTTTTGAAACCCGGTCTGACCCAAAAATTGGTTTTGTATATTTTTCCCGAAAATTGTCGTATAAACTTTGACTAATTAGTATATATCTTAAATACACTTTAATTTAAAATTATTTCATAAGTTTTCTTAGATAGATGACCGAACTTTTTAAGTTTGAGCATGACTGAATTTTTTCATTTTTCAAGTTTGACCATTTTTGTTTTATAGATAGTATAGATAGTTTCCTATCGGTGATAATAAGGAAAGAAATGAAGGACGGTGATACTAAGGGAAGAAATGAAGGACGAAGATTATGAGTGATATATATTGGATTCTGAATAGTATGGTACTAGTAGGGTATCTGCGCGTTGCGGTAGCGGGTATCCAGAAAAGAAAAAAAAAGTCGGTGAATCATGTATTTTAGTTTAGGGGAAAATATAGACATGGCCCGTTCTAGTAAAGTGTTGGGCTTTTGAGGATCCAAAAAAGTCGTTTTCCAAAAATTGCCCAAGCAAAAGTCGCTTAAACGTGAGAGTGACATGTGGCTGGAATTAAGCGACTTTTGTGAATTAAGCGACTTTTTAATTCATTCTACTGCTGGGCTTAATGATACTACTGCTAGTGTATTTCATTCTACTGCTGGGCTTAATAGAAAAGTCGCTTAATTCACAAAAAGTCGCTTAATTCACAAAAAATCGTTTAATTTCAGCCACATGTCACTCCCACGTTTTAAGCGACTTTTGCTTGGGCCATTTTTGAAAAGCGATTTTTTTTTGTCCTCAAAAGCCCAACACTTTACTAGACCGGGCTATTTGTAAAATTGTCCCTTTAGTTTATTATACTCTTTTTGACAATAAATTTACGGATATCAAGAATTTCATTTAACGTATTTTAACTTCTTAACTAAGGAATGTATTTCGTCTTTTTGGGTTTTTTTTAAAATGATTCATATAACATAAGCCCGTTTGGCCCGTGGTCGTTCGGGCTCGAGCCCATTTGACCCGTTGCTTGTTTGGGCTTGAATATTTGTATAATGTGCTTTATTATTTGTATTAGTAACATTTAATGCAGGAATTGTGTTTAAGTTGGTTGTACAATATGCTTGATAATTTTTATTTCTTATGGAATGGGTGTTTTAATAACTGCATTAATTGTATTTATTGACCAGTTAATTAATTGACTACATTAAATATCTTGATTATATTAATAGCATTAAAGTGATGTTTTGTCTTTTTAATATGTGCATTAAAGTGGTGTATATTATGCTTCTTGTCTTGTAAGTCTTAAAATTAAGAGTCATTATGTGCATTAAAGTGGTGTACATTATGCTTCTTGTCTTGTACGTTTTAAAATTAAGAGTGAGGTGTCTTCCTGTATTATATGTAGTATAGATTATGGTTTTGAGGATGAATTATGAATAAAAATTAAGGGAGTGCTTGGTAGGATTTTTAGAGGGTAAAGAATGACAAAGACAATGAAAAATGATAGTTGGTTGCATATAATGTAATCAATCATTGCTTGAAAGTGGGTAATAACCCATTACCTAATAAATCGGGGGTATTGACAATTCATTACTTTGTTTCACTCACATCCAAGTCCCACTCTCCTATTCCCCTGTTTGAATCAAGCAACAATAATGTAATTAAATGCTTCATTATATTCCTTAGCATACCTTTTGTTTTTCCCTTTCCTATTTCTTATTTGAACCAAGCACCCTAAGAGATAATAGCAATGCCTTAAAAATAATGTAACTTGAGTAATTTGGGTTTTATACCTATTTAATTATCTTTTAGCTATTCTTTTAGTTCCCTCATCATATCACTTTAGTGGTTCATAACTTCATGACACCTTTTCTTAATTTTTGCGTTCCTTGAAGTCTTTAACCTTTTCTTACATATATAGGATAATGAATAAAAATAGGATAATGAATAAAAATCTGAGTTACCGTAGCAACTAGCAAAGGTACCTTTGACTTGAGAACTAAGAAATTGATAACAAGTACGTATAAAAAAAGAAACAAACGAAAGTCGAAAACGAATAAAATAAATGGATTCTTTATAAAGTGGCTCAACATAGAGGTTCGAGTCTATTATCAAGTCTCTTTTGAGTCTATTTTCCAGTCTCTTTATAGGTGGTGTAGGTTGTGTTGTTTGTAAAAAAATAAAAATAAATAAATAAATAAAATAGATACATATCATAGGAAAGGCCCGGAATTTGTATTGTTATGTTTTCTCTAAAATTTATAAAATGGCAAAAATAAAACTGAACTCAGCGTTTAAAAACAATTTAATAAAAAATCCTACTCCCTCCGTCCTAAAATTATTGTTTCCTTTTTACTTTTTCAGTATTTCTTTCTCAAATTTGACTATAAATATTTATGTTTGTATTATATAATTTTTGATAAAAATTGTACCAATGAAAATACATTTAAAATTCAATTCGTTCATAAATTTTATATCAAGTATTATGTAATATAAACAAAAATACTTAAAGTCAAAGTTGAAAAGTAAAGACAAAAAAGTAAAAAAATGACAATAATTTTGAGACAGAAAGAGCACTTATTATCAGATACATACTTGATCTTGTAAAAACCTACCCTTGTAAAAGAAACCTATAATTTTTATTATTTTTTCTAACTTTAAAGCTATAGAAATACTGAAGACAGTAATGAACTTACCCACACATAAGACCACGACCCAGATAAAAATGAGTTCCTTGAGGGGGAAACCAGTTTGCATTCGTTTATCACGATCTACTTTGCAACCTGGGCAGTTTTCGTGGTATACTTGCTCCAAAAGCTCATCTTTTAGTTCACTGCTACTTGTCATTTTCGATTCCAAACTCAGGAACAAATATCACCTTTTCTTATTGAAGAGCACGGTATCTACTTCTTATCCCACTGCCAAATACTTATGAATGGTTGGATGAAAGATTGATTTAAACAGTTGGAGTTTTTTCTCCACCTTTAGTTCTTCCTGGAAGAAAATAGTTGCCGGAGAAGAATTTGAGTTGGGCAAGACACTACGAAAGCTACAAAAATTGAGTCAATTATATTATACAAGAAAGTAACATCAATGGTGAGTTGGATTAGCATAATATGATTAAATATGTGTGAGCCTATCGGGGCACACACGTATACACAAAGAACACGTTTATTATTATATATAATATATATATATATATATATATATATATATATATATATATATATATATATATACTAGACTTCAAAGCCCGCCCGTTGGGCGGGCATGACTTGTAATAATAGTTTGGGTGGTTTTTGTCGTATTTAAACTATGTTTCAATTTTGTTACATGAAACACAATAAAATGTAGTGACGTATATGTAAAAACAATAATATATAGCCACCCATATTTGTTGTTTGGTTGTTTTTTGATGTGAATATTTCGTCCTTTATTATTTGTACTAATACGAAGCATTTTATTTTCTTTCACGCCGGAGGCATATAAGTGTATCTAGCCTAAACTTGAATAGCTTATATTTGAAAATGAATAAAGAATTCATGCACTATCCGTTGTACAACAATAACTAAGTTTTAAATTTATGTTAGACTTCAAAGCCCGGCCGTTGGGCGGGCATGACTTGTAATTATAATTTGGATGGTTTTAGTTAACTTAAAATTATGTTTTAAGTTTGTTATATTAAATACCATAAAATAGAGTCAATTATATATGGTTAAAAAATTGTAGCCCGCCCGATAGGCGGGCATAACTTGTAATTATAATTTGGATAGTTTTAGTTATTCTAAAATTATTTTTAAGGACGTTTGTTTTATTTGGATTGATGGTTTTAGTTAACTTAAAATTATGATTTAAGTTTGTTATATTAAATAAAATAAAATAGAGCCAATTATATATGATTAAAAATTCAAAGCCCGCCCTACAGGAACCGTTTTACTGAACATAAATAGTCCAAAAATCCTTTCACAAACTCATCAATGGGCGGACATGACTTGTAATTATCGTTTATATTTTTTTTTTTGTTTAGTTAAATATTGGTGTTAAAAATTTGTTTATTATACACATATTTTTAAAAGAATACTACAACTGTTTGTCAAATTGTTTGTGTTTGTTAAACTGTTCTTTGCAACGCCATAGTATATGATTTAAACTCAAATGCGGAATAACGCTTCTTTATAAACAACATTTGTAGTAGCATAGCCCGTCCGATGGGTGGGCGAGCTTTATGAATATCGTTGGAAAAATTAAGTTAATGAAAATAAATTATAAACATACCAAAGTATTAAATGAATGCATTAAGAATGAAAAGAAAACAATGTTTATCGAACATAATTATTTAAAAAAAAAAAAAAAAAAGTTACAAAGTGACATGGACTGGCATATGCCAAATAACATGCAGTGACACTCCAAGATCAATCTTGAAACCGTTTGAGTTCAACCGCAGAGAACTATTTC
This sequence comes from Artemisia tridentata subsp. tridentata, assembly GCA_021014915.2. Lineage (NCBI taxonomy): Eukaryota > Viridiplantae > Streptophyta > Magnoliopsida > Asterales > Asteraceae > Artemisia > Artemisia tridentata. The sequence goes on from CP139505.1 coordinate 42,512,232, forward strand.
CGACTTCTTGATGAAGTGCATAATTGTTGATGTACCCGTGAGACTTGATAGCACCAATACATCCATTAAATGCTGCTGCAGCCATTCTGAAAATTAAATAATTGGGCGTATAAATTCTCTGGTTGTCAAGTTAAAATGTTCACTATACCTGATTCTGTCGACAAAATTACACCATTAATATTCATTAAAAGCTTCATTTCCTTATCATTTTCTACATGAATTTCAATTCTGTTTCGATCAATTGATTCACCTAATCATTGTGCACATATATATACCAGTAATAAGTAAAAGAAAGAAAGTATCTCACAATATATTATGACCCGTGTTTGTTGAGTGGGATGAACCGTCTGACCCGTGTTTGTTGAGTGGAATGACCCGTCTGACTCGTGTCTTTAACTTGACCAATTTTCTGTGTTACATTTTTGTCTAAAGATGCTGAAATTCAGTCAAAAAAGCCTTTATTCAAAACAAAGAAAAATCACCTTGACGACATAAATCAATATAAAAAATAGTATGAAGTGAATTCTTAAAGAAAAGGGAAATAGTATGAAGTGAATTCTTAAAGCAAAAGCATTGAGCTTGTTCATTGAAATCTACGCTTTACCTGTTTTTAATATCAGATTCCGTTCGATCGAGGCTCGGGGTATCAACAGTAAGTACAATAATGTGACAAAATTACACCATTAATACTCATTAAAAGCTTCATTTCCTTATCATTTTCTACACGAATTTCAATTTTGTTTCGATCAATTGATTCAGCTAATCGTTGTGCACATATATATACCGGTAATAAGTAAAAGAAAAAAAGTATTTCACAATATATTATGACCCGTGTTTGTTGAGTGGGATGACCCGTCTAACCCGTGTTTTTTGAGTGGAATGACCCGTCTGACCCGTGTCTTTAACTTGACCAATTTTCTGTGTTACATTTTCATCTAAAGACGCTGAAATTCAGTCAAAAAAGGCTTTATTCAAAACAAAGAAAAATTACCTTGACGACATGAATCAATACAAAAAATAGTATGAACTGAATTCTTAAAGAAAGGGAAATAATGATCCCCATCTTTATGATGAACATATTATTTAGAGAAGTCGTCAAATCCTTTGATGCTATACAGAAAGCTCCACTAAATTGCAGAAAAACTGCTTTTCCCTTTAACCCTTTGTACACAATTTAATTTCAATAAATTTTATTAAAGTTGATTCCTTTCCAAGATCTAATTCAACAAATTTCTTCAAAGTAAGATTTGGTGGCAGAAACAATCTGTAAAAATACAAATTTAAGCACTCCAAAAACTTACAACAAAAGCGTTGAGCTTGTTCGTTGAAATCTACGCTTTTCCTGTTTTTAATATGAGATTCCGTTTGATCGAGGCTCCTCCAAGTTTGCATTCCTAATCTTTATCTTTTCCATGTTCACCCGAAACCATCCGATACCTCCTGCAAGATTTATAAATATATCCAGGCAACTTCAACTTCTATCTGAATTAAACTAATCACAATCAACGAAACCACTTTGATTAAAATCAAAAGATCATGTAATATACCTTTCTAAATCAACATAAGGAGACGTACCTTTTTTTTTTCCTGCATAAAACATCATAACAACTAATGATGTTAACGAATCATATAAATATAATAACTTCTTCAGCCAAGAAGATATATATAAACATATATCAGCAAAATAACTAATATGTAAGTTGCATAATTATATTACATACCAACTAATAACCTACTGATGTTTTCTTTTTTTGGTCAAGCAATGAAGTAGAGAGGGGGCGGCAAAGATGAAAACGTTTATATCATCCACCATAATCACAAGAATATGTAAATTGTGTGTAATACTATTAGCATCACAATATGCTCCAAATGTGAGTAAAATCAACAAAACTAACTTGCACCCTTACTGTTGGGTTTTAGTCCAAACAGTGGGTCGGAAAATCACACCCACCACAAACCAATTCTAACCAATCTTTATATTAAGTCCAATGGTTTTGAGCATTTGAATCTTGTGTTTGAGCACTGTTTTAGATAATCCAAACATGATATAAAATCCTGTGGCAGTTAACAGCTATTATCTACTTTGCATAAGGTAATTGTCTGAACGAAGCATAATGAGTACTATATTTAGACCGTCGAAGTGCACTAATATATACATATAAAACCAAAGTCCTCTCAAGCTCCAAAAAATGAAATTAGAGTCATAAATTAGTAGATAAAGAGGCTACTCACTCACGGTCAAAGAAATATGAGACTGCAACAATCATCTCGGAAACCCCATCCTGATCAATGTCAGGTATTACCTGAAAAAAAGAGGAAAAAAAACTTCATTTCAGCATTACATACCCTAATGTTCGGCTTCTAAGGTGGGTAATACTTACAGGAGTGCACAAAATGTGCGAATCAACATGCACATAATTCTGAGATGCTTCGTGCTGCACTTCACTCCACTCCTCGTCATCCTACATAGTCGCATCAACATAATCATCATAGTCATAGTTATACCCATCAGCCAGCTCATCATTATTAGGGAATAACTCAAAAGATAAGTCAGCGCCTGCTTCAAGCCCTTCATCATTTTTCACTTTTCTTACTTATGATGTTCATGTCACACCCACTTTTATTTTGTTTCTGATTTAAGCTGCTATTTGTTTTGCGTATTTAGGTTGTTTGGTTTGTTTAGGTTCATCAGAAAGATCCATAGACTTGATTTATGTAACAACAATCCAATTAATTAACATGCATGGGGTTAAAACTGATGTGACATATTGATCCTGTTTAATACATGTATAAGTAGTTTAATCAAAAAACTTAACTTTTAAAGTTACCTGGTAATCAAAGGATAAAGTGATCATGAATAGATCTCGACTGCTCAGCTAAAACTTCTAAAATAATCTGCATATCAGTGGCAAGCTTATACATTGTGTTCAATGCAGTAAATTCATGAACAACACCATTGATCTTGATCCAACTACACCCAGGCGTTTTCCTGATATTCTGAGTTTTCATCAGCTTTATTGTCTTTAATGCATCATCCCACTTATTGTTTTGCCGATAAAAAATCCAAAGAAGTATGTGAACTCCATCATCATTAGTTTCTAATAGAGCATATCTGAGGGCTTATTGGCTTATTTCAGTTTTAAAACGCAATATGCTAAAACAAATACCTTTATAAAGGCTTATTTACTCTGGAAAACTAAAATTGGGGCAAACTGAAACAGATTGAGCTCTTTTCATTAGGCTAATCCAAACACCTCCTAACTCAAAAGCAAATAATATAGCAGACAAACATAACAAATTTAGTGTCAATAGAAATAGAAGATAAAATGTAAAACGAACCTCACACCAGTTTAAACAATTAAGAGCACCAACTTTCACGAGCCGACCATGATTGACATGTGAAATCTGGCGAAAAGCACGCCACATAACCATGGGCTCCCAACTTAAGCCAAGAGTAGTTTCAAGAACATTACTGACTATGACAGGCTGTCCTTTTAACCAATGCCACCGAAAATGATTTAGATCTCCAGACTGAATGTCCATAGCACGTGGACAATACAAGTAATTATCGTTGGAATTTTCACGAGACGCAACTTTACGCCACTGGTTATCATCACTTTCAATGAAAAAATCTAAGCACGTGCACCATTCTTTAGGCAAATCTCGCATGTCCTCGTCTGATTTGTGCTTCTCCAACAGCTCTTGTGCAGAAATCAACAAATTTGAAATATCGTTAGGTTCCATTGCATGAATCAACTCTATGATTCCATTCTCGAGTTTGCAATTCTTAAGTTTCCTGTTCTTTTGGTGCTTCCATTCCCGAGTTTGCAATTCTTTTGGTGCAAGATCTGCAAAAGATGGCCCGTCATGAATTTCCGCTTCTTTTGTTGCAGGATCTGCATCTGACATCGAGTCATGAGTTTCCTGTTCGTTTGGCGACGGATCTGTGGCAGACGGCCCGATATTTGCGAGATAGAATGCAGCAATAGTTTTGGAAGGTCAGAAGAATTACGTAGAAAGCCACAAACCTTGGAGAGAAAGTTTGAAATAATCAATTCCGCCATCTGCGGCCATGTCAATCTTCTAAATAGTTGCATCCAGGAAGAATTTTGAAAGCAAATATAGTTGAAGATAAACTGAATGATCACTTTTATTCCAGAATAAATAGTTTCGGCATCCATTTTCTCAATCTGCAAACGTAAAGTATTAAGACACTATCAAAAGTTGATAACATACTTATTACATTTTAGTGTTCAAACTTTTTTGAAAAAAATCATTTAGGGTCCATTTGAACAAAGAAAGTCGAAGCATTGTGAACTGCAGAAGGCCTGAGGGACGCAGAGAAGTAGAGAACTCTAGCCTACATCTGCAATATGACTGCTACTACTCGAGGATCAGTCAAGGGGAAGTGAGGGCTGCCTTACATAAAATATATTAAAGATGAAAGAGGTCGAAGCATTGTGAATGCAGAAGAAATTAGGAAAAGATGGGGAGAGTACTTTTCTTCCCTTTTCAACGGGAGAAGGGGCTGAGGGACCAGAGAAGTAGAGAACCCTAGCCTACATCTGCAATACGACTGCTACTACTCGAGGATGAGTCAAGTGGAAGTGAGGGCTGTCTTACATAAAATGTACTGTATTAAAGATGAAGGAGGTCGAAGCATTGTCAATGAAGAATAAATTAGGAAAAGAAGGGGAGAGTACTTTTCTTCTCTTTTCAACGGGAGAAGGCCTGAAAAACTATAGCCTACATCTGCAATACAATGCAACTGCTAGCCTTACAGCAGAAGTCAACTTCACATAAAAAATGTGCTCACGGTTGATTATTAATCACTGCAAAAAGGAACCTTAGCTGAGATATCATGGGTCAGAGCCCTACAGGTAAGTGTGATGCTTATAATCTGTACTTTATTAACAATTTTTGTCCATGGCTTAGAGAATCACTGATACAAACTCGTATATGTTATTTGTACCAGAAATAATTGCAAAATGTTCAGCTGTATACAAATCCCTATTTAACATCATCTACAGTATAAGACTGAACACCAAATGACCATATCTAAGCGGAGTGGCATTGATAGGATTTAGATGTGCTATATATAAGCCAATGAACAATATATATAAATCAAATTGCTTGGAAATCACAAAAAACATACCTACTGCAGTTTGATTCATATGAGGATAAGTTTAGAAATCTTTCACAATAATTGAAAAAAGTTAACTAAACATTAAAATAAATCATTTTTAGAATACATATAAATGTTGATCTAAAAAAAATATTACATGAATCTAAAAAAAATATAACCTTTATAAAAATTTAGACATCAGCCCATACTACACAACAAAATTTTAAGTTGCAAACCATCCACAAAAAATATGCATCGGGGATAGTTTATATATTTAGAAAGCTTAACCCGAATAGCATACCTATTGCAGTTTGATTCATATGAGGATAAGTTTAGAAATCTTTCACAATAATTGAAAAAAAGTTAACTAAACATTAAAATAAATAATTTTTAGAATACATATAAATGTTGATCTAAAAAAAATCATGTATTCAAAACAATATTACATGAATCTAAAAAAAATATAACCTTTATAAAAATTTAGACATCAGCCCATACTACACAACAAAATCTGTTGCAAACCATCCACAAAAAATATGCATCTGGGACAGTTTATATAACAATACAAAATTTTATTTTTCTTTGTGTAGAATACTATTGCATTTTTGAATCTATTCTAATCTTCTATTATTTTGACATGAAACCACTTATGTTCTCCTACACGCCTAGAGTAAAGATACCGATATAATGTCTTTTTAAACTCTTGCATTTTATATCGTAAAACAACAACCTTAAATTCCAAATACCATGACGTCGAATTATCAAAATAATATACACAAGTAGATTTTTATTTTTATTTTGAAAAAGCAACACAAATAACATACCAAGTGACATAACATAATATAACACTTCTTGAAACCAAACTATTAGCGTAACTGTCCCTATGTATAGTGTCTTGCTGATGAGCTTCTTATGAATGGAATTATAATGTTTCGGTAAAAGGACGTTGTGTTCGAAAAGAGGTTCCCTAGGCCATAAATGGTTTTGATATCTGATATAATAATGGCGACCCATTTGGTTAATCAAGAACCAATGTAAAATAGTGTTCTCTAAAGAAAACAATTTTATTTTTTTACCGCAAATCATTAAATGAGGTCTGCAACATACAATTTAAATGTTCTTTTTGAGTAAGCAAAAATAGTAAATGGTCGGTCAAGCTTGGTGTACCAATCAAGGCATGAAATCTAAGATAGTTGAAATTTCGATCCTATATATATTTTAGATTTACTCATGATAGATAGATACTTTCTACAGTAAAAAGATATCTACACTTGCCTTATAATTGTATTTGCAATTGGCGTAAGAGTAGTACTAACTACTTAGTAAGAAGAGGTGACAGATTAAAAAATAATGCAAAATACCTTTTTCCAATCCAGTTTCTGCAACGAAAATATAATATGTAGAAATATTACCAAATTACAACCAAAGTCACTCTTATCTCAATTCCACATAATGGTACGAAAAGCTATATAGTCAGCCGGTATACACATGCGGAAAGATGGTTAGCTGAAAAATTCTCAGACAACGGATTTCTGAAGAGATACTATGGCTTACAAATGCCAGTTTATGAGTTGAACTGTTCCAGCTATGTTTTAGAACATCCTATGTTGTATTAACAACAGGAGTCGCAATGGTGTTTCCATACTTCAACGAAATATCAGGTCTTTTAGGGGCTTTAAACTTATGACCATTGGCGATATATTTACCCATGGAAAGGATCCGAAAATGGGTGGTTTTGCAAATTCTCAGCGGTGTTTTGATGGTGATTTCCACATTCGCTTTAATCGGGTCGGTTTCGGCACTCATAGAAGCTAAGATAAGATAATAGATATGCAAAATAGTTATTTAATATACTGAGTCTAAATTTGATGAACTTACCGTAACAGTGTGAGCCCAACTGGATTTATTATCACAAATGGTAACTGCATGGCAAGAAAAAAAAGAGTGAGTAACATCCTTTTATTTTCATAATTTTAAATATTAAGTGATCCAAATCATATGACTCGATAAAAAATACATCATTACAACAAACGTCTCACCAGTTGACTCACAAGCAGGTTATTGTTCATGGATGAAGCAACGGCTTATGTTGACTCACAAACTGATGCTGTAATTCAGAAAATCATACGTGAAGACTTTGCTAATTGCACCATTGTTAGCATTGCTGACAGGATTCCAACTGTCATGGACTGTGATCGGGTTCTTGCCATTGATGCAGGTAATTTAGGTGGAAAATAGGGGGATCAATATGGGTTAAAATGGGTATTTTTGTTTTTTTGTCCAATACCTTACAATGGGGCATAGCATAACGCCTTGAAAATTCGAATCATTAGTTTTTATCTTCGAGTAAGATTCTGGATTGAAGGGCAAGCTAAAACAGCCTACACTTTATTATTATCAAATCAAATAGTAAACATGATATAGCGGATGCCATTTAGTCTAAAAAGTGAGCAAGAAATACTGCATTTAATTGAACTACAAAGTACTTTAGGAAGTAGTGCAAAAATGTTTAAAGTACTTGATGAACTTTTTAGTGACATCAATAATAATGAGGTAAAACCATCAAGAAATCAGTTTGTGTACAGGTATGAGTACAAATTATGACTGAAAACTGATGGATTGGCCACAAAACGCCTTTTTCTCTGGCAATGATCAGACTTAGAGGACATTCCTGAAACTTCATAATCTACAGTTACTTGATATTTACCCGCCTCCTTTTTAACCCTTTACAGAGATCAGTCAAAAAATCCACAATGATAAACCTGCTATGTGCATTACCAAAAAAAAAGATGTCAGATGGAACTAAATGGGAAGAAAAAAAAATTAGTGAGGTTTTATATTCTATAGTATAGTACACGATTTCCATTACTCTTCAAAATTTACGCAATCCATAATAGCCCACTCATATGTAAATGAGTCTAAATGACCACCTTATCAGGATATAGTAGACAAATTGACATTGATGAGACTCACCTGTGCATTGCCACATAAAATAAACTGACCAGTATGGTCATAATCAAGGGCAGGAACTGCACTGTCCACAACAATCTTACTTATCACCTATCATTTTTTCGGAAACTTGACATGCAAACTTTTTTGTGGCACAATTTTCTCCTAGCCTATTATGCAATGCAGAGCGTTTTATTAGTAAAACCGTGAAAAAGTTATATATATTTTTTCCAGTTTATCAAAGAGGTCTTACATGTTTCTTGATCAATAGTAACTGCAGCTGTCAAACGAACCCCATACGAACCACGACCTCTCATTGATTTTGCTAAAGGAGCAATGTTCATAATAGCTTTAAGAAGCTGTGACTTGGCAACTAAAGGATCCCCAATTATCATCATGTTAACATCACTGCAGTTAGCTTAAACTTTATTAATTTTATCCTATTATGTTTAATACAGACAAAAAAAATATTTGCATAGCTTATCAGCTATGTAAATGCTGATAATGTACCTTGAATACGGTTATCAGAAGTCTCGGTAGTTTCCATATCAACAGTCTTATTATTATCTAAATCAACAGTCTTGTTGGTATCTAGATCAATAGTCTCGTCGATATCAGTATCAACAGTTTCATTGGTATCTAAATCGGCAATCTTGTCGGTACCTGAATCAGTAACTTTAAGGGTGCCATTCAAATCAGATCTGCCAGGTTGAGGCTCAAACTTTCAGTTTGACTTTATGTATATTTTTAAGAAACTAATGTATTTGACATGATTTAGGATATTGCAATTATTCAAATACACTCTAGGAGACAATTGACATCTTTAATCCATCGTCATGTAAAATAAATTTCAGATGAGTAACTAACAATGATACTGACATACTTTCCTGATTAAGTAACACATGAAGCATATTAATTTACCTTTTCAAAGTAGTTCATTGAACACATACCCGATGATCCGGGACCACAGGTGCATCACTTGCAAGTTGCTGACAGTCCTACATCAAAATACATGCGAATGAATCAGTCACAACAAATATTAAACAATAATGTTATCATCAGTCTTAAGCTGCTTATCACGAAAAAGAAACAAAGAGTAACAAACTAAATCTATGTGATATGGAGTGAAACCAAATGATAGAGGCACCCTAGGATCTTGGGTAGCTTTGTAGAGCCAGTAGGTGCTCTCTAACAGTTCCTGGTGTAGTGGGCGCAGTGGAATGAAACCTTGCTGCCCGGATGCATAAAGATTTTTATTTTATTACTTTAAAAAACTTGACCCCAGAAAGGTTTTATCTTTAAAATTTGATTTAAGCCTTTAAAATATTTAAGTCGTCCCTGACTCTTGGTAGTTCCTAGCAAGATCAAATGGTTACAATGAAGTTTGGCCGACTTGCCTCCACGTGATCATTTTAGGCTGTTATAAAACCTCTCCTTTGTGCCTCATCTAGCCACTCTTTGTAGTTGATCAAACTCGATAAAACTGTGTCACCATTGGCTCTTCACATCGAGTCGTTTGACCTACAACATATAATAGTCCAGCCTTGATCATCGCTATCATAAGCGAGCATCACACCGATCTCTCTCAATATCGGGTTTTCATCAAAAGACTTCCCATATTGAAACTTGGAGTGTAACATGCTCATATTGACTTAGGTCCCTGGTAATACTCCGGTATTACTTAAGAATTTAACTTTTATAGAAAAGCAAAAACACCATAAAAGATTGAGTCACACAAAGAACAATAATTCATCGGTTTAGTAAAGAACTTACAATGTTGCATGTAACCCTGTTGCTCCATGGTTTGCAAACGCAGTTTGAGTTCATTGTTTTTAGCTGTCAAACCATGTAAATCTTTCTGCAAACATTAAAGCCAAAAGGAAACTATTGAATTGTTGTCAACCATAATATATCTAGTTGTTTCTGTTCAGTGTTGTTCTAGATATCAAGAAACAGAATGACAAAGAGGAGGCGTGTAATAAGGGGTCGTCTGGATATATATTTTGTAAGGGATTAAGTAATCAGAATCACATAATCAACTCTAATAAAATGGGCTGTCAAAGATAGTATTTGGATGTGTATTTATTGCAAGTTCTGATATTTTAAATTTGAGGAAAAATAGCCAAAATGGACATTCTTGAAAAAAAAATTGAGACTCTTGTTATTGGATGGTAGTAGGCTCTCATATAAGGTTCACAAAGAGGTAATTATATCATTCGAGCTTGAACCGATTAGCATTGTATGAAAAAAGACAAACCTGTAAAGGGTCAGCTGAGCCGACAAGTACGTTGCTTCAGTTTGCAATGTCTGAACTTTCCTTTCAAGCTCAGTTATATATCTCATCTTTCTTTCCTTTGATAGTGCAGTAGAATGCCTATTTTCCCGTATCCTAATACAAAATATTTTCATAATGTAAATAGCACCAAATTCATGTACTGGTGATAAAAAGGCTAGTGAACAATAAACATAGCTATGCCTTTTTGCACGCTTAGGATCAATAATAGACAGCTCAGCAAGCTTATCAGCTGATATTGATTTCTTATCATGGTCAAATTGAACGCATTAAAACCATCCATAGACAAACTATATAGATGTTTGCCAAGTCTCATCCTGTCATCATAGCAAAAACGTGTTCCTCAAGTGGTTATGTTGCGGTCATTTCTTCATTATCAAAGCCACCCACAAGACCAAGATCACTATCAAAGCTAAAAAAGACGTTAGACCGAACCAAAAAAAAAAAACCCCGGCTTTGCACATCTCTATCTATGAGGGAAGTGGGAAATGATTTTAAAAAATTGATATTACTACAGCCCCACACAGCATTTGAGATCTTTGATTTATGTTAAGTTCTATATTTCCTATATATCAGGAGTAATAAAGTAGCCAACCGCGTGAACAACTATATATTTTCTTATTATCGCAAGAACAAAACTAAAAGTAGCAACACCCGAGTCTGACTGAATAGTGGTAATCAGTTTTGCCATGTCCGACATGTTTGAGGGCCCATTGTTGGGGTCTCCATGTAAAAAAAACATGATAAGTCAGAGATTTATTGTTTTAATATGAGTTCAAATGATTCAGTCATAACCTGATCATAGTTTTGGAAGCAAAAACATACAAAAAATTAAATGAAATTACACATATAAAACATTTTTGAGATATAGTTATAAACTATCAGCAGTCACTACAAAAAGTCTATAAGCTAATAGTTACCCAAATGGTTTTTAGTATGACTAAGATTCAGGAGCCTCCCCCAAGCCTATCTTTGCGAATTGTACGGATAAAAACGTACGTGACCCATTTGGACATGTACTTAAATTATCAACATAAATTTACCGCTATGAAAACTCTAATTATCAACAATTTGGACCGAGTTGGTTGAACTCAGCTGATTAAATATATAAAAAATTCATTTTACCAACAGTAAAAATAATGTTTGACAGCAGGCCTTACCAAGAGAGGATGTTTGGAACAACGTACTTGTCAAGTTCCATACGGACCTTTTCCAGCTTGCTCATTTACGGCTGTTAAAGACATCCAAGATTGATAACATTCATCAATCTTGCACTGACATTGAGTAACAGCTCTTGTATCCTCTTTTCTTACTTTTATACCGATTGCTTTCGCTTTAGTTTCTTCTGCAATATCAAATTTTAGTTTGCGTCATTCATTAGCAATATAGCGTTAATGTACTAATAAGGATAGATTTAGCATACAGTCCCATGCTGGAAAGTATTCTGAACTTTATCGCTAACAGAATCCCGATGTTCTTGTATCTGACATGGAATGCTCAAAACCAATATATGTTAATTAGATTTTTAGCTTAACATGCTTGACCCATTAGATTTAAATGGATGAGAATATTAATTGATAATTTAATCTTAATTGATATGCTTAGAAAACGGAGTATGGCTGGCATTTGGAAATAACCATTTTGGTGATATGAAATGGGCTATCATGGAGATACTTTATGTTCATCTTATGATCTCCGGTGCTACAACAAATCTAGAAAAAGTCATCATGCTATTGCTACAACAGAATTCATACTCATATAATCAAATTGTGCTCCGGCTCCCCATACAAGTAACCAAAACCTGGATCTTCAAGCTGAATAACAACTTCTTCCTTGTTTCCTTGAAGGTTTCCATCACGCAACTGCCAGCAACATTGAAGGCACAGGTCAAAATGACAGGAAGGGCAACTTTTATGCAGGTCAAAAATTGACGTTTTACAGCAGTCACTGCATACATGAGGTGACAAAATTAGAAAATTTCTGTCCAAAAAAAACACTTACAAAACGGTTGAAATGACATACCAGTATATGCGTTCACCAGGGCTACATTCTGTTTTCACTTGCACTTCTGATAAACTACGTCCTGTTCAAAAATATAAAATCAGAAAAACCTGCATACAGTAAGGATGATTGCTACGCACACTATTATTAACTTTTTAAATAATTACTTATGTCCTAAAGTTTGGCAGAAAACAAAACACCATCCATGTACACATACTCCATGCGCCCAATCCAACAAAAAAATTACGACAATTCCTTTAAATTTCCCCATATATCAATAAAGAAGTCATGATAGTAGCCCTTGTTGTCATTATTAAATCAGGAGAATAAAATTAAAAAAAAAAAAAAAAAAAAAAAAAAAAAAAAAAACTGAAGTATAGATGATTCCTTTACCAACATACTATCAAGCCAGGGAAAAATAATCGAGCCGCGGTAATCAATAAACGGTCATTTTTGAAATAATGTCCTAAAGTATAATAGAAAAAACGATGGAAAATACCTTGAATTTTGGCCTCTATCTCTTTCTCTTTAATATGTTCTTCATTGAGATGCTTTAAGAAAGGAAGAAGGGCGCGCAAGATATAAATAGAATACTGAATTTTCTGATCAGCATTAGGTTCTTCCACCTTGTTTTTCACCTACAACGCCACCAACAGATTATTAGAAAAAAGGTTAATGAAGAATTAGATATAACGTGAAAGATGAGTAACCAACATTAGGGTGCACATCGCGCAAGCAAGCTTTGCAGTTGCAATTGTCTTGGCAAACTGGGCATAAGTTAGCAAACATCTCCTCGGTCATGTGAGGATACCTAGCCAAAAACAACAATGAAGGCATAGTTTTGAGATAGTTAAGTGCATATGCATAAAAGCGTGTATAGGCATAAACGCGTAGAGGCATAAAAAGCATACCAACATATATGGGTCTACCATCACATAGAGTTGTAACTGGAAAACAAAAAACACCATTTAAACACATTTTCTATATTTTCAGCTCTTTTTTTGGAGATTAAAAAAAACACATCCAGCTTTTTACAAATATACAGATGGAAAATTATATCAAAACAAATAATCAATCAAAAATACATAGTGTTTTATGTGGTTAGTGAAAAGCAGACCAAAATAAACAACGTACCTGATGTGGAAGCTCAACGATATATTGCCTACTTTTGACAGTATCAGGTTCGTTTGCCAAGACACTCTGTAGGCGATCTAACATATCTTTTGCCTGACCAACCATAATGTAGATGTCAATTACAACCAATACTTCAATTATCATTGTGATCTGTAGCAATAAAAGTCACAACTAAACCGTCAATTCATTGCGGATTGTCAGAATAGACATAGTTGATCACCTATACGGAACGATTGTAAGAAAACTAAAGGCTTTGGTGATGTAGTGAACTGCTGATTAGCGATATGAGTTCGTATCCGTCTTTGAATAACTGATCTGCACCGCTGACAAAATCTTGTACTCAAGCTAATTACCACATAGTTGAAGACTTGCTGAACCTGGGAATAAGGATCATGGTAGGAATATTTAAGAATGTCCAATTGTATAGCTTACCGTATGTACCTATGGCCAGTAGTTGTGCATACTGCCAGTTGACTATACCCACCCAAGATTTCCAGTGCGGCATATGGCTTAGCAACTTGCTCGTCCCAAGAAAGAAAAGCACACGTGAAGCCTGGATCAAACCTATAATTAACACGGATTGAACTAATCACAATCAATGAAACCACTTTGATTAAAATCAAAAGATCATGTAATATACCTTTCTAAATCAACATAAGGATTATACTATATGAATAAGAAGACGTACGTACCTTTTTTTTCCTGCATAAAACATCATAACAACTAATGATGTTAACGAATCATATAAATATAATAACTTCTTCAGCCAAGAATATATATATATATATATATATATATATATATATATATATATATATATATATATATATATATATATATATATATATATATATATATATATATATATAAACATATATCAGCAAAATAACTAATATGTAAGTTGCATTCCCCTGTGGGCGTTGGTTAGATATGAATAATACTGTCTTTTTTTTTTAAATGTCATCGAAGCACATGTAATCAAAATAACATATACATACATGATGATCATAGATCCAAGCGAGGTTGCTGATGTGTACATATATTCTACTTGCTTAACCACGGGCATAATAGCAGTGAATAATTTGTTATAAACACAAACTTACCATCAACTAAACCTCTCCATGAATTGGGAAGAGTCGAAACTTCGAATGCATAACGGGTCCAGCAGCAGCCATATCAGCAAACCAATCTTACGCATACTATATAGCTACATCACACAAACAAAAATATATTGAAAACGCACCATCAAGATTAGATCTTTTTCATAAACATTTAGTATTTATTTTCCAAAAAAATGCAAAAAAAACCCTAAATCAATAAGTTGGTGATAATTTTGTAAAAATATAAGTTGATGATAAGTAAAACTTGAATTCATTGATATAAAACGTACCTTGCAACAATACAGAGACCCCCTAATAATAATATACTCATTCTCAAAACTGAATGTCAAAAAAACTGTAACATTCGAGCAACCAATACAACGATAGAAGACATCGTATATACCTCAGCCTGGTTTGTTGATGAATTTTTATTATGGTTTTGAGCAAAAGTTATTATGAATAACCTGCAAAGCATATAAAATAAATACTCCGTATGAATGTAACTGACCTCTATAACCAAAGATTTGATAACTTGCTTCCACATCAGGCGCCTGGATAAAATCAGAGAAGAAAAAAGAATATCGTACGAATGAGTGATATTAGGGTTTTGAGAAGAAAAAAAATTCGTATAATAATGGACTGTATATTGATAATATATATATATATATATATATATATATATATATATATATATATATATATATATATATATATATATATATATATATATATATATATATGTTTTATATTTATTAAATGTATAATATATTTCACGAAATAATTTTTTAACGATTATTAGTTTACCGTTAGACGCAATAACTAACTAATATACGTTAAATATAAAAGAGAGGGACTTGAATGTCGGAAAACAAAACTCCCGGACTTTCCTCCAAAGTGGCCAGTTATGGAAGGATCTAGGAGGGGTGTTATGTGTCGGTTTTGGCTAACTAAAGGAGGTGAATAACAATGACTTGTTGAACAAGTTAGGGTGCTATATAAACACCTTTTGCCCTCATTGTTTGATACGATACACATTATTAAAACCTAAAGAATTGTTATTATTCCCTGTGATACTCACGTCCCATTAAATAACAATATTTGACTTTTCTTTTGCATGTCAAATTTGTTTCATTCGACAGTAAAAGAAAATAAGGGTGTGTTTGGTATGCTGGCATGAATGATAATGGGTATAAGTTTGATAGTAGTGGTGGGTCCCTCATCTATGAAAGATTCATACCTAGCTCTCTTGATGTATATGAAGTATGGATTATATCTATCAATCATTACCATAGTGGTGGGCCCCCTCATATTAAACAAACACATCTAATCACTTTCATAGTCATAGTCTCATTCCCATAGTGGGATACCAAACTCACCCTAAAAGGTTGTTTGGTTTTGTTGACGCAAGCAGCCAAACTTATTTCGTTTGATCATTTGTGACGTGTACTAACGTGCTTCAACAGTACGGTGTTAGTTTGTTATATGTGAAGCAAGAACTAGCATCCTAACGTGCTTCGTTTGACGTGTAGTGTGTGCATTCGTTAGAGGTGATTGTTTTAATCACTAAGTTTCATTTGTTGTTGCTTAGAGGTGATTGTTTTAATCACTAAGTTTCATTTGCTATTGCTTCGATGGTTAGTTTTCTTGTTTCCTTTTTACCTTAATTTGTTTATTATATGTGTTAATCGTAATTGCTAAATTAGATCCATTATCCGCTGCATACTCGTAGTGTTAATGGTTAACATGTTAATTAAATCACAATAGTGGCATCACGAGTCACCTCGTTTGGTGGTTATGTGTTACGCGTTTTAATAAACACGCGAAAAGGCTGCATGAAACCTAACTTAGTTATTCGTTTTATTTTTGTTTTGACAACTATCATGCAATACTTGTCATTAATTAATAAAAAATACCTAGAAGCTAATGAATTAAAATCAATGGTTAATTAGATACATAAAATAGCATATTAACAGTTAATTAGTTTGCCATGATTATTTTATTTGTGAATTCCGGCTATAAGACCTACGCAATCATTTTTTTTATGATGCATGTGGCGATCTAGGCACTTGATGAAAGCCTAGTGAGGGTCGTATGGTTCTCCATTTGGGGAAGACTCGCTAGAGGACTCGAATTTTATGTGTTTAATTAATGTCTTTGTTTATGTATTTGACTCCTTATTTGCATAATTGTTACATGTTTTACACACCTAATTACATGCAATATGGAATAATACATATCGAAATCATGACATTAATATGTTCTTAATTTACACGCCTAAATACCATGCTCAATTGTGACCTGCTATTTGATTCGTAGAAAAATTTGTTTTTTGTCAAATTAAATGACCTAAATATATTGAAACAAGTTTTTCATAAAATTAAAAACTAGATGTTATGAACACTTGGGAAGTACGGCTCACCCACTAGAACAAACTATAAGGGGGGTATAAGGCGGTGCGCACAGTCACACATAAAGGATTTTCGGTCATATGCTTCGCGCTGACCTGGTCCTCCGCTTCCTTGTGAGTTCGATTGGAGCTACCGTGAACCATGATGATCACTACAGTGTCATTACCAAAAAGTTTTTAAAATAAGTGCTACAAAGTTGTTTTACATGCTTCTTTGTACACGATTTTACCACATTTATGTGTATACCCTATGTGTAAATTTTAAGTCTATGTCAGCCAACCAAGAACACGTGCTTTTGGCTTGACCTCTTTGGTCAGACCTTAGGGCCATTCCAAACCCATGGCGAATTTTGTTCATTGGTTAGAATTTTGGCAATTTTTGCACGTTCTTGCTTGGTCGACTTATTTCGAGTATGCTTAGTCAGACCTTGGACCCAAGGCATAAGATGAGACTAAACATGCTCATGACATTATTACTTGTCTACTAATGTCTTGATCAGTTTTAGAAGTCTAAAAGTTTCATTTTATGCAATTAACGCTCGTCGCTTACCTCTTGCCCCACTTGTTTACACATTGGTCAGACCTTTGGCAATTTTTGCACGTTCTTGCTAGGTCGACTTATTTCGAGTATGCTTAGTCATACCTTGGACCCAAGGCATAAGATGAGACTAAACATGCTCATGACATTATTACTTGTCTACTAATGTCTTGATCAGTCTTAGAAGTCTAAGAGTTTCATTTTATGCAATTAACGCTCGTCGCTTACCTCTTGCCCCACTTGTTTACACATTGGTCAGACCTTTGGTAATAAGTGGGAGGTCAAGTTAGATCTTAGTCTTAATTAGTAATTAATTGGGTAGTTAATTCTATTAAGAATTAAATTATTGAAAATATTAATTATTTGAACTTTTTAATTGTAGATGACTACCTTAGTCGAAAATAATTCGGTACTCAGAAGTTTCTTTGAGAAACAAAAACTCACTGGACCTAACTTCATTGACTGGTATCGCCAGCTTCGCATTATCCTGTCAGCTGAAGATAAGGAAAATTACTTGGAGCATCCTATTCCTGTTGCACCTGTTGCAACTCCTGGACACCCAGTCCCTCTTGAGGCTTTGGCAGCTCACACTGCTTGGGTCAAGGGATCAAAGGACATTGCAGCATTCATGCTTATGACCATGGACTTAGAAATCCAACGAAATCTAACTCACCTTGGTGCATATGACATGCTACAGGAGTTGAAAAGTATGTTTGCTCAACAGGCAGAACATGAACTTCTTCAAACCGCGAGGGAATTTCACTCGTGCAAGCAAGAAGAAGGTCAATCTGTAAGCTCATATGTTCTAAAGATGAAGAGCTACATTGACAACTTGGAGCGTCTCGGTCATCCCGTCACTTTGAACCTTGGAGTAAGCCTAATCTTGATTGGACTCTCTAAGGAGTATGACAGCTTTGTGCAGAACTATAATATGCACAGCATGGGGAAGACTGTGAATGAATTACATGATATGCTTAAACAACATGAGCAGACGCTACCCAAGAAAGATGCTGCACCTGCACTTCATGATATACGTGCATGAAAGGTCCAGAAAAACCAAAGTAAAAAACCGTTCAAGGCTGCTAAGGGGAAACAAGGGAATAGAAAGTATAAGTTGGCTTATGCTCCTGAGCATAAACCATCTTATGCTTCCAAGCCCAAGAAACCTCCACCACCCAAGAAGGATAACCCTGCAAAGGACGCGACCTGTCACCAATGTGGTGAAACAGGTCATTGGAGAAGGAACTGTCCCGTGTATCTCGCCGAGTTGCTGAAAAAGAATAAGCTATCTCAAGGAGCTAGCACTTCAGGTATTTTCACCATAGAACTCTATTCTTTTCCTAGTACATCTTGGGTTTATGACACAGGTTGTGGTACTCACATCTGTAATACTACTCAGGGTCTGAGGGGAAGTAGGAAGCTGAAGCCAGGAGCTTTAATTCTGTACATGGGCAATGGTCAACGTGCAGGAGTTGAAGCTATTCGAAGTTATCATTTATGTCTCCTTAGTGGATTAGTGGTTGTTTTGAACAATTGTCATTATGCTCCCTCTATTACTAGAGGAATTATTTCAGTTTCACGTTTGTTTGACGATTGTTTTATTAACCGCTTTGAATTGAATAATACAATTTCAGTTTCTAGGAATAATGTTGTTTATTTTAGTGCTATCCCAAGGGATGGTATTTTGAAATTGATATGTCTTGTTCTAAAACAAATGATAGTTCTATGTTTGCTGTTAGCAATAAAAGAGCCAATCTCACCTTGGACTCTACTCTCTTGTGGCAATGTCGTCTTGGACAAATTAGCAAGAAACGCATGGAGAAGTTGCAACATGATGGACTTCTCAACTCAACCGAAATCAAGTCATTTGAAAAGTGTGTTTCCTGCATGTCTGGTAAGATGGCAAGAAAACCCTATTCACATCAAGTGGAAAGGGCTAAGGATCTATTTGGACTAATACACACCGATGTATGTGGCCCATTTAGAATTGTGTCAAGACAAGGAGCAAGCTAATTCGTCACTTTTACTGATGACTATAGTCGGTATGGTTATGTTTACCTACTGAAACATAAACATGAAGTGTTTGAAACATCTAAAGTGTTTTAAAAGGAAGTATAAAACCAACTCGAGAAGACCATTAAGTCACTACGTTCTGATCGTGGAGGTGAATATATGAGTCAAGAGTTTTTGGATCATATTAAGGAGCATTGGATTATTGCCCATCGCACTCCTCCTTACACGCCACAACATAATGGTGTGTCTAAGAGGAGAAATCGAACACTGCTAGATATGGTTCGCTCCATGATGAGTCAAACTACTCTTCCAAAGTCCTTTTGGGATTATGCCCTTGAGTCTGCTGCACGCATTCTCAACATGGTTCCAACTAAGAAGGTTGATAAGACACCATACGAGGTATGGCATGGGAAAGCCCCTAAGTTGTCTTACTTAAAAGTCTGGGGTTGTGAGGCACTTGGTAAGCGTGCTACACTTACCAAACCTGACAAACTGGAACCCAGATCTATTAAGTGTATCTTCGTAGGATACCCAAAGGAAACAATGGGATATTCTTTCTACCTTCCATCCGAGAACAAAGTATTTGTTGCTCGGAATGCTGAATTCTTTGAGAAAAATCTCTTGGGTCATGAAGCAAGTGGGAGTCTAGAAGATATTGAAATTATTCAAGAAGAAGATACAAATCCTTCTGTAGACACTAGCTTAGGTCATGATGAGAATGATCAAGAAATTGATGAACCTCAAAGTGATATCAATCCCATTCGTAAGTCCACTAGGACACGTCGTGCCCCAGATCGAATGTGTTTATACGTCGATGCTGAGGAGCAAAAGTTGGGGGGGGATCTTGGTGAACCCAATAACTATAAACATGCATTGATGGATCCTCAATCCAAGAAATGACTTGATGTGATGAATGTGGAAATGCAATCCATGAAAGATAACGAAGTCTGGGACTTAGTTGATCTTCCTCCTAATGGTAAAACCGTTGGTAGCAAATGGCTCTTCAAAAAGAAGACTGACATGGATGGTGCAGTACACACCTTTAAAGCTCGTCTCGTAGCAAAGGGTTTCACTCAAACCTACGGGGTTGATTATAAAGAGATCTTTTCTCTTGTTGCAGACATTAGAGCTATAAGGATTCTCATAGCCATAGCTGCATTCTATGACTATGAGATTTGGCAAATGGATGTCAAAACCGCCTTCCTCAATGGACATCTTCCCGAAGAAGTCTATATGGTGCAACCTGAAGGTTTTGTTAATCCAAAATATCCTAACCGAGTATGCAAGCTCAAGCATTCCATCTATGGACTTAAGCAAGCATCTAGGCAATGGAATAAACGTTTTGATGATGAGATTAAGAAATTCGGTTTCACTCAGAATCAAGATGAGCCATGTGTATATCAGAAAGCTAGTGGGAGTTATGCCACTTTTCTAATTCTATATGTTGATGACATATTACTCATGGGAAACAACATTCCAATGTTACAAGATGTAAAATCCTATCTTGGAAAATGTTTTGCCATGAAAGATCTAGGAGAAGCTGCATATATTCTTGGAATCAAGATCTATAGAGATAGATCAAGACGGTTAATTGGTTTGTGTCAAAGTGCTTACATTGAGAAAATATTGAAAGGATATTTCATGGAGAATTCCAAACGAGGAACTATCCCAATGCAAGATGAGCCTAAATTGAGTAAATCACAAGGTGCTGAGACACCTGCTGAAAAAGAGCGCATGCAAAGAGTTCCCTACGCCTCGGCTATAGGATCAATTATGTATGCTGTGAGATGTACTCGTCCTGATGTTGCGTTCGCTCAGAACATGACAAGCCGGTTTCAACAGAATCCAGGTGAACTTCACTGGACTGCTGTTAAGAATATTCTTAAGTATTTACGCAATACTAAGGATATGTTTCTGGTTTACGGAGGTGATATGAAACGAGAGCTCAGGGTTTCTTACTACACTGATGCTGGATATCTAACTGATGCTGATGACCTAAAATCTCAGACTGGATATGTGTTCATTTTAAATGGAGGTGTTGTTGACTGGAAAAGCACAAAGCAGAGTATTTCTGCAACTTCATCTACAGAAGCTGAGTATATAGCTGCGTATGATGCATCTAAAGAGGTTGTATGGGTTCAAAAATTCATTTATGGGCTTGGCATTGTTCCCACAATTGAAGAACCGATAAATATGTATTGTGATAACACTGGAACCATTACTATAACTAATGAAAGTGGAATCACCAAGGGTGCTAGACATTACCGCGCAAAAGTTCATTATCTTCGAGAAACCATTGAAATGGGTGACGTAAAGATATTAAAAGTTCACACAAATGACAATCTAGCTGATCCCTTTACGAAGGCTTTAGCATATCCTAAGCATTCTAAATTGACTAGGAATATTGGTTTGATACCAGCTAGTAGTCTCATGTAAATCTGTGTGTTAATCAGTATTTGAATAATTTGGAATTGTAAGACAGTTTTATTTTCTGATAAATAAAAATACGAGGTATTTGTTATTTTGTTCATATAACCTGTTATTCCATATTTGCATGTTTAATCCATGAAATGATTTATCATTCTAAATATGTCCATTGTCAGTTAACAATATGGGAATATTGTTATGCAAGGCAAATGTGAGTATTGGTTATATTCTATGAGAATGTGGATTTTTCCAGCCAAACTCATATGTATTCACAAGGGATGCATATTAGATACCCCACCTTTCAAACATTTACTTTTGGATCCTTGTCATGAGTAAAGTGTTAAAATGGTTTGTTAAGTCATCCTTAGACTTGAGATACAAGCAAGTTCTGTTATGTGTGGATATCACTTTTGTAATTATATGCCAAACGTTGTCCTGAATAAGGTAGTTATAAAAGCTATGTTTCGGAGTGATGTGAAGCAGCATCCACAACACTTGTAGTCAACAAAGGATTTGTTACTCCACTTGATATGTGCAGAAAGATACCATGGGCCCTCTCCAGAATTAATCAGATAATTGTTCGGCCGAACCCAAAGGGTAATACAAGATGATTCTTGATTACATTTGGTATATCTAATTAA
Source organism: Artemisia tridentata subsp. tridentata (assembly GCA_021014915.2). Taxonomy (NCBI): domain Eukaryota; kingdom Viridiplantae; phylum Streptophyta; class Magnoliopsida; order Asterales; family Asteraceae; genus Artemisia; species Artemisia tridentata. The sequence goes on from CP139505.1 coordinate 42,534,860, forward strand.
ATTCTATAACGAGAATCAAAATGGTTAAACTATATGGAATGAGATAGGATCCATATCCGTGGTTTAACGGTATCTATAACAAAGGATGACGAAAGCAATACATAAATAACCATGCTACTGAGAATGATTTACGAAACTATATCTCAGACACCTTTAGTTTAAATAGCGAGTGAGAGCGTTAATAGACGTTTCCGTCGTTGGTATTTGTGCTATCTGCTACTCCAACTCCTAAGTGGGAGCTGTTGGAATGTGAGAGTTGGATTAGCCTAATACGACTAAAGGTGTGTGAGCCTATCGGGGCACACACGTATACACGAAGAACACGTTTATGATATATTTAATATATATATGTTTTATATTTATTAAATGTATAATATGTTTCACGAAATAATTATTTAACGATTATTAGTTTACCGTTAGACGCAATAACTAACTAATATACGTTAAATATAAAAGAGAGGGACTTGGATGTCAGAAAACGAAACTCACGGACTTCCCTCCAAAGTGGCCAGTTATGGAAGGATCTAGAAGGGATGCTATGTGTCGGTTTTGGCTAACTAAAGGAGGTGAATAACAATGACTTGTTGGACAAGTTACGTGCTATATAAGCAAGGACTAGCATCCTAACGTGCTTCGTTTGACGTGTAGTGTGTGCATTCGTTATAGGTGATTGTTTTAATCACTAAGTTTCATTTGCTGTTGCTTCGAGGGGTAGTTTTCTTGTTTCCTTTTTACCTTAATTTGTTTATTATATGTGTTAATCGTAATTGTTAAACTATATCCATTATCCGCTGCGTACTCGTAGTGTTAATGGTTAACATGTTAATTAAATCCCAATAAAAATGTCAACTTATATACAAACATGTTACTAACTTTTCTAAAAAAAATGAGCTTAAATTTATTAGTTCACATATTACAAGCTATTTATTGTATTTATATTGCTTTAACGCAAATTAATGAATACAGAGAATTATCAAATCGAATATGGTATCAGAGCTTATTAAACATAATATTTTGGGGTCACCGAACTTATAAAAAATATACGTAAACATCACGGAACTTGTAAAAACACTTAACATACTTTATCACACTTTACTCTATTACACCTTCTATAGAACATGGTTCTATCGTACATCATGAGTTATAAATAATAATTTTAAACCCTCGTTATTGTTTGTGTTAGCTTATTAAGATTAATCGACAAATTCAAACGTTTGAACTCATTTAGATAAAAAGAGACATGTTAATGTATTTAAGAGTACCTTTATGTTGTGTCTGACACAAGGTTTTTAAAAGTTTATAAGGACTTGAGCTTATAAAATAAGATAACTTATAAAATAACTTTTGTTTTTCACAATGGCTTATAGAAGATTTGACAAGTATAGTGGTAAGTATTCCCGCCTGTCACGCGGGTGACCCGGGTTCGATCCCCGGCAGCGGCGGCAAAAACTTGATGCGAGTTTTGCAATACCTCATAAGGAAGTCTTACAATCCTCTAGGCAGTGTACCTAACCGTTGTAGTGTAGTATAGGTAAGTCCGGAGGATTGATCGTTCTCTAGGAGAATAGTGTCGTTAGGTCAAGATGTATGTCGAGATAGGCCTAAAGGTGAGGGATGATTCTTTTTGTATTTTTATATTTTTTAGAAAGCAAGTAAAAATCTCAGGTTTTGAAAGAGTGGGCGGAATTAGTTACTAGTTAACTAACCCAAAACTACAATTAAACTAAATTAACTAATAAACGAGAAAGGTAAATTGGTGACTTCTTATGATAGGGAAAAGTGTGTTCACTTAGATTTCTTTACTCCCTAGTTATCTCATGCTGATTTGTCGAATTGTCACGTCCTTGTTTTAATTGAAGCGTTGTATTCCTTAATATTGGTCGTGGGGAGGTGCCAAAGTCCCCAACTCTATGAATATTAGTCTTCCTTAAAACCCTTAAAGTCTATTAAGTTTTCTAGGATCTACAAGCCATAATTCACACAATAAATACAACGAGAAAAACCAATAGTGCACTCTACGGTTGCGTTTTCTAAGAAGTTCAAGCTAACACATATAAGAAACTAGCCAATTTTATTAGCCTAAAGCGAGGCAATCAATTAAACAAGAGACGACAATTCAATTATCAATAACTATGTTTCATTAGATCTAAGCAAACACGAAATAAATTTAAGCTAGCATGTTAAAGATAATAGAAGATAAACAAATAATCAAACAACACATAGACATATTGAATGATTAAAAGGATAACTTATCTTCAACAAAACATATGTTTTGGAGGCTGTAAAACCCTTACAAAAGCTGAGAAAATCGTTCACAAAACCCTATTCCAAGATGTTACACGAATTATGAAAAACATACAAAAGTATATATAGATTTACAACTCTGAAGGCTTCACCTTATAGATTGTGACGCCGTCAGCTCGCCGCCAATTAGGGTTTCGTCTTGTGCAAGTCGCCGTTATGACGGCGTCACCTTGTATCTTCTGACGCCGTCACGTGTGTCTTGACGCCGTCCTCTTGTAAATTTTCTAGGCCGTCTCTTGCTAACTTAATACGTGACTCTCATCTTCAAAATACACCTGACGCCGTCAGGTAGTAATGTCTTCTGATGCATTACTTGGTAGTTTTCCTCCAAAAATCCAGCTTGAATAACAAGTGACGGCGTCACGTTGTGGTGTGTGACGCCGTCAGACTCCCATATCTGACAGAATTTCGCGACTTCGTCGTTTTCTTCACTTTTTCTTCCAAATATGCCATAAAAGTGCCGAATTAAAGATTTTTCGTCCCAAGTACCCAAAATGCAAAAAGAAATGATTTGAGCCAATATTTGATCATATTTATACGATTTTGGGCTTAAATGACCCCTTAAAAGGTACCAAATAAATCCTTATCATAAAATAAGATAACTTATAAAATAACTTTTGTTTTTCACAATGGCTTATAGAAGATTTTATAGGATATAAGACTCTAGAAGCCCAAAATCATTGAAACGGGCTTATGAGGGCTTATAGTTAGTCAAATTGCTTACATACACTTTAAAATATAATGGTCACGTAAAAGCTTGAAATGTATCTGAATTTATTTTAATGTAATTTTACATTAAGGGGTTCGTTTCAAACCGGATTATCTAATTATTACATTTTGAGAACACAAATAAATCTAGCTTATAGTGTTTGGATAACGATGGAGTGATTATCTGCGTTTGACACTCCTCAAAACGCCATTTTAGATAAGCAGCTACCGAGCTACTTTTTGGAAATCAATCTCAAAAACATAAAATAAATTTATATAAACAACAAATTGTTTCTTACATTGTGTAAGTATATAAAATTGACTACGAAACACTAGAAAATTTGTCAAGTTAAATACATTTTAAGGCCATTATCTATAGTTTATTATTAGAAAAAGAAAAATAATAGTTAACCGTTTTTTTTTTTTTTTTTTTTTTTTTTTTTTTTTTAACGACAATTTTTTTTCCACACCATATACCACCTATCTCACAATGTATATCACAAATACCTCCAGCGAGGCTTGAACCCATAACCTATCTCGCATTATTTATTTTGCAGTGTTGCATATTATTATTATTATTTTTTTTATATAAAACCATATCTTCTTGGTTTCTATTTTGGTAATTTTACATGTTATATTATATATAATCTGATTTGAAAAACACTAAAAAGATTGATTATCTGATTATTGTGATATCAAACTGCATAATCAAATCTAAACGCTATTTTTCATAATTACGTTTTGCAACAGTTGATTATCTGATTATCCATTCTCAAAACGCATAATCTGTTTTCAATAAGCAATCCTAAACATCCCTTAATAAGTTTAACTCCAACTAATTCGCAAACAACTTTATAAATATATAAACTACAACTTTCGACTGATAATATAATTTACAGCTCTAACCTCAGCTACTGCTCATTACGCGAAACATACCCTTAGAGTTAAATTTGGGGTAAGCTTATTTTTTGGTATAACCCTAATTAAATATGTTTAATTGCAAATAAGCAACGAAATTTGACCTTATGTCCCTTTTACATTAAAGCTCATAAACTCTATTACATTAAGGGTATGTTTGGCAAAAGGCTTATAGGGGCTTATCGGGGCTTGGGCTTTTAAAAAAAGCCAGCTTATAAAATAAGTCTCGTTTGTCACACAGGCTTATGGAGGCTAATGGCTTAATAAGCCCAAGCTCATAAATTGGGGTTTATAGGGGCTTGTGGATAGTTAAATTACTTAAATACTCTTAAAAATATTATGAATTATCATGTAAAACCTGAAAATATATGTGAATTTAATTTGATGTATTTTTATGTGATTTTACATTAATAAGATTCAGCTCTAACTAATTCGCCAAACAGCTTTATAAAAATATAACCTTCAACTTTCGGCTTATAATATAAGCCCCAACCCCAGCTCTAGCCCCAGCCCATTGCGCCAAACATACCATAAAGCTCATAAAATCAAGCTTATAAGCTTATTAGAATAATTGGCTGTACTTGTTGTAGCTACATAAGGTAAAAAGGTCATAGACACCCGATATAAGCTAAAACGAACACTATAACACCCCCCAACTCGGAATATGGCAGCGGAGCGGAGCTTGGGGTGCTACGTGAGGGGTAAGACAGTCACATCCATAGAAAATGATCTCATAACGAGACGTTTTAGCAAAAACATATCATTCGAATACAAAATTAAACATTTAGAGTCTAAAAGACTCTCAAACATAAGTTGCAGCGGAAATGAAACATGGTTTGCAGCGTAAATAAAACATAGTTTGCAGCGGAAATAAAAGACATAGTTTAAAAAGGTTTTTCAAATGATAAGATAGTAGAGATAGATAGTAAAGCCAAAGATAGCCATCAAAAGTCTTCAGCCACTCCCGGTGCCCACAAATATGCATCAATTACCTGAGATAAAACATGCTAAAAAGTCAACACAAAGGTTGAGTGTAATCCATAGGTTTAATAAATAAACAGTTGAGCACAAGATTTTAAGTCTGGAAGATATATGTAACAAATACAGATATCGGGTAAGCGTCAAATAATTTTGCTAAGCTCATGACACACAAAGCGTTAACCGGCACCAATAACCTTGGCGTAAGTCGACAGTAACCGCGGAATTTCATAATATAATAGTTGCCCCCAAAGCTAGCTACCTTGCCAGATACCTAGTGAAACTCGAATATAGTACATCACATGTAGACCGACCTTAGTCCACATGGCGGGAGGGTCAATTCCTATAGGCCTATAAACTATAATCGCGCTCACTCTCAAGTGATTAATGGTTCATGATCGAGGGACTTGCTTTTGGCATGGACGGTACTTAGCATTATCGTTTCAGTCAGGAATAGCATACCAATAAAAATTGTGCTCATAAAAATAAGTAAATAGCATTTGTCTCCCCCATGGGTTTACAAACAATTTAAAAGTAAAAGTGGGGCTACGAATCACACCTTAGTAGTAGTAGAGAAACAAGATTTCACAAATGATCAAATGGTACCGCACAACAAATGAACCTCAGCACAACCTAATAAGTGAATAGTATGTCTCAGCAATAAACCTCAAAGCGATTTATAAAGTAATACTCGTATTTGAAATGAAAAGGTTTTATTTCAATGGCGTTTGAGAGAAATAACGTCTAAGACTTGTGTGGATACGAGAAGTTAAGTAATAAAAGTCGGCAAACACAAACGGATGCGAAGAAAAGAATAACGAAAGAGAGAAGAACTAAGATTAAGAAAAGAAATAAAATAAGAAAAACAAGAAAGAAAAACATCAATAGGTTGTTTCGGTGTTTTACCCATTTCCCAAATAATAGATAAGACATCATGATTTAGGAAGAAATGTATAAGTTTCAAAAAGGTTTTTAGGATATTGAGTAATCGTAAACGATTAAGTTATAAAAGATTTTATCAAAATTTTGACATGATGTGTCCGTTTATAAAGCATTTCCAAGTCGTTACGACTCTTGAATATAAGTTTTATTGTCACATTTTACAAGTTAAATATATATAATTGGACACTATCATTCGCATATATATTAGTTGTCAAGTTTATCGACCATTTTGTGTATGTTCGGGTCCAAATATGTTAAGCTCTTATGAGTCTAACATACTCTTCCGTCTCAAGTACAAAATTATCCATAAGGTCCATCGGCTAATATCGTAAATCCAATAACGTCCAATTTCATCCAAGCATAGGTTTATTATAATATCCAAGTCCAAGTCCAAATCAAATCCCAAGTTATCTGAATATTATCCCGAAACACCAATTGATAAACAAAGATAATAAATAGCAATGGAAAATGAAATACAAGGCCAAATGCATTGGGCTTCGGCCCAATGCTAAACTCATACTCTAATGGGCTCACTTTGGGCTTACGGGCCCAAAGTTACCAAGACTAGACCTCTATTGGGCTTACTTAGCCCATTCGGCCCAAACACAAATCCAAAACCAAACTCGAGACACAATCCAACAAACAAACCCTTGTAGAGACACCCGTGAGTCACGGCTCGACTCCATTCGAGCTTATGAGCTCTCGGCCTAACCTTAAACACAACCAAATACAAACTCACTTCAAACCAAACCATCTAACCCTTGTCGCGACTCCCGCGAGTCACGGCTAAATCTCAACTGAGCCGTTGTGGCTCTCGGTTAGACACGACTCAATCCAAGTCCAACACAAGCAACCAAAACCCTATGCCGTGACTCACCTTGTGTCACAGCTTGACTCGATGAGAGTCGGGTGTCTCTCGGCTCACATAAACCCGAACCGAATCCAACCAAACACAACAAAACAAACACCCCTAAGCTACGCCGTGACTCAAACGAGTCACGGCTCGATGCTATTCGAGCCACATGGCTCTCGGCTGTAACACCCCCAAATTACCACAACGGAACGATAGTGTCAAGGGGGTATTACTTCATAATATAGATCAAGGTATAGAAAACGACCTCTAAATGAGACGTTTTGAAATGTTACCATTCGAAATATTTAAATCAGAGTTAAAACATGAGATCCAAAGTATAAAGTTATATAGATGTTTTCAAGATGTATCGAATGGTAAAAGATAAAGATAAAAGTCTCCAAGTATGCAATTGACTCTAAGATCCATGCATCCACTATAGCCTTATTAACCTGAGATAAACATGCTAAAAAGTGTCAACCAACGGTTGGTGAGTTCATAGCGTTAGTTTAGTTGTAAAGCATCTGAATAAAGATTTCACAGCAAATACCTTGTAAATCCACTAAGTCCCAAGTCCCACCCATACAAGACTTGCAACCTGTGTGTCTACAACCCACTACTAACGTATGAGTAGTACAGATGTGTATACGATTACTTGAATAAAATCACATGAAATAGCCTTATGCATGAACTACACATACTGGGAGCCTCTTCCCAAAGATTACTGGGTGCCACTTCCCAAAGAATACTGGGTGCCATTTCCCAAAGACAAGTATAAAAGCGTATCGTATCATAAAAGTATAAATGTTTGAGTACTTGCATCACAATACTAATCATGTATTTAATAAACAAGTAAAGTATTTCTAAGCATGTATCTCCCCCAAATAGTTTAATATGAGTAAATAAAAGAGTAAGAGTGGGGCTATGACTCACCTTAGCTCTAAAGGTTAAAGTGATGTTATGTCAAAAGTATCACGGGAACGACTCCAACACACGACTTGAATAATAGGGAAGTCTGAGATTTCGATGGTTTAAGATTGACTTGATGTGAAAAAATGATTGTGAAAGAATATCGGATAACGAGTTGGATTGTGATGAGAATGGATGATATGCTTAAAATGCTTAAAGTTCAAAAATAACATTATATATAATATTATCATGTTTTTATGTTTATTGAATCCATAAATATCGTCTCTTCGAAAGTTGGTGGATGATAAGTTATGCTTTATTCGTTAAAATTACGTTAAGTAAATATAAACATAACATTTGTTATAGAAATCGTACGAATTTGTAAAAATGTATTTTAGGAACACAAATGTATAAATCACTTTATGAAATTGTATGTAGAATTTCGTTACTGGTTGGTCATTGTATTTATAGTAAATTTACACTTTTAGCCCTAACGATGAAGTATTTGCACCGTTAGTCCCTCGTTAGTAAACATTTACATATTTAGTCCAAAAAGATACTAATATGACATTTTAGGGCCCATGGTTACTGTATATACAGTTTCTACCCTCGAGTTACTAATTTGACGGTATAGTACGCAATTATCCGAAAGTTTACAATTTTAACCCAAATAGTAAAATGTTTTGCATTTCAAGTCTAAAAGTTACAAAAATAATATAATAAAATTTCCGAAAGTTTTATCAGCCTTAAATAGCTTATTTGAGTTTGTAAAAACTGCTTTTTATATAAAAGAGCTTATTTTCAGATTATTGGGCTTTTAATCGAATTAAACAAGGCCCAATAACGATTTATGATCCATTGGGTTTCAAGGGAGTTTGGGCTTAGTCTTGTAATGTTCTAAAAATATATTCAAAGTGCTTATTATACTGCTTATTCGAGTGTGCTTAATGGGCTTTAAAAAGCCCAATCGATATATATAAGTTTTTAAAAACAGTTCCAATAGTGATTAACTTTGAGGTTTAAAAAGGTGTCACATGAGCTTATGATAAGAGCTTATTAATGTAGCTTGTTAGAGTGACTTATGGAGAATTGAGTGATGTAATTTAATCAATAGGTTGTTCGATTAGATTAGGTTTTATAGAACGGTTTCTAAGCGATAAAGTTCATAAGTCCAAAAATAATAAAAGACATATATATGTTCGATGTTCAAACTGATATAAAAACAAGTCTCATTAAATGTTAATATGATGAAATAAATGCCGTATAAATATAGAATTTGATTATCTAGCCATCCATTGAGTAGGAGGTCAAGTTTATACGAAGATTAAATAACAAAAACATGAAAAATATAAAGGAAAGCTAGTATGGATCGAATGCAATAAATAAAAGATGCATGAATTATTTAAAAGCATAAGTAGGATTAGATATGGGTTTGAACAGCCTTACCACACCAAAAGAGGTGGTGAGAGATGTAGAAATGAACTAGGAATGATGGATTTGTGAACGTTACACGCTAGATTATCACCAAAAGAATTGAGATTAACATATACGTGGAATAAATGGTTCGAACACTTGTGGAATTCCCTTGTTCTCTTCGAATAGAAATGGGCATGAGTGTATACTTAGAAAAAATATGTGTGATATGAGTTTGAGAGTGAGTGAGGGTGTGTGAAAGGGTTATACGAATATGTATGCATGTATAGTATAGATTATATTGTATTTAAAACAACAAGTTGGGATTGTCTATGGTTCGAATGATAGGATAAGGGGACAAGGGGAATCAATAGGCTAGGTAACTTGAGTATTGAAGATATTTGAAAAGGTGTATGAGTGTGTGTATAATCGGTTATAGTCAAGTGGTAATGTTAAAGGTTTCACTCGACATATTAAAAGGTCCAAATGACATATAGACGTGACCAAAGATTTAGGAAAGGTGTGGTGTGGCTCATAGAATCATATTCGACTAGATAAAACACAAGGGCATTGGTAGAAATAGGTTTTGATCGAGTTGGTCAATATTTGGATAAACTTGCACAAGTGTCGAAGGATGATAGCTTTAAACCTCGTTATGTGATCAAATGTTCGAACCAAACAATAAACATTATCAATCCTGATTCGTGGATGTATAGAGAATCGAATTGTGTGAAATTATGTAGAGCTTGTGTGTCAAATTTTGAAATAAAAGAGATCAAGTATGGTGTATTGGGTCGAGTTGTGTAAAAGAGAAAATAAAACTTGGGCTAAAATTGTTGTTGGGCTTGAATAGTGTTGGGTTGAACAATAAGATTAAGGATCCATTTGGTGTTTATTTGTGTATTGGACTTTCGTGGTGCGCGTGTGAGCTCGTTTCAAAGTATCGTGTATCACGTAACAACATGTTTGAATAAAATTGTAATAAACAAAATTTTCAAATTTTGCTCGTAAAAATGGTTAAGTGAACAGTAATGACGGGTTAATACTAGATTAGTGATCACTAATTACTGGGAAATCTACAGGTTGCTACAGTACCTACCCATTATCTTGAATCTCGTCCTGAGATTTAGTCTGTGTTATCTGTTGAAAGAAGCTAACGAATAGTCGATGTGTAAAGTTTAAAGTATTTAAGCGAAAACTTACGTATCTAGGGTAGAATACTACTTGTCTAGGGAAAACGTACCCATTATTTGTTAGCTGCATCCAAATATCCCAAATAGAATGCTCTACCACAAGGTGGACTAAGATGGACTCCCGGGTTTGGGTTATTTCCTTTAATTGCTAATGCTAGATTTCATTGTCTTTGTCCAGGTGCTCTATTCAACCTAGGACACGTATTCTTGAGGTGATCCGGGCTGTTACATTCATAGCATGTCCTTTGATTATTCCTCATGTTACCTGTATTCCTTGGTGTTCTACACTGATTTGAAAAGTGACCGAACTTATTGCAGTTTGTACATTCCCGGCAGGGCACAGACCCCAGGTGATGATAAGTACATCTAGCACACTTAGGGTGTGGACCTCCATATACTTTCTGACCAGGCCCAGTGGCCATAAAAGTTCTTGTTTTCTTGTTGTCAATCATGGGGACCGTTTGCTTGTCTGACTCATTTGTCCCTTTCCTTTTATCATCGTTCCTCAACATTCCAGTCCTAATCATCTCATCTGTTAGAGTTCCTGCTCTCAATATTGCACTCTGAATTATAGCCGGCTCAGTTGCTTTCACAGTTCTACGAATTTTGGGAACAAGACCATAGATGTACCTTTCGATCCTTTTTGATTCAGGGGTAACTAGTTGAGGAACTAGTTTGGCTAATTCATGAAATCGATCTGTGTAGGCTGCATGACCAGCCCTATCATAGTGTGATGCCAGAGTTCACCTTCCAGCTTTTGCATTTCATTGTCTGGACAGTATTCCTCTTTCAGTAGTGCCTTGAAGTCGTCCCATGTCATACCTACAGCTGCTTCTCTGCCTCTAGCTTGGATTTGTGTGTTCCACCATGTTAATGTTTTTCCTGACAGCGAGCATGCCGAATATTTCACCTTCTGATGTGTTCCACAGCTGCTAATGTCGATCACTGACTCCATCTTTTTGATCCATCGAGTATATTCCAACGCACCTCCTTTACCGTCAAACTCTATTGGCTTGCATGCCGTAAACTCCTTATACGTGCATCCAGTTGTGTGGTTGTTAGTATCATTTCGACCTACACCATTTGTGTCGTCATTTTTGCTTCCGTGGTTTCCCGAGTTGTTGATATGATTGCCAACCTGGGTGATAATAGTAGGAAGCAAGTTTTGAAGCTGTTGAGCGATAATGGCGGCAAAATCAGGATTTCCACCATCGTTGTTATCGGTGTTACTAATGCCTCGACCACCTCCTCTACCTCCACGTTCACTAGTCCTTCCACCCCTTAGTGTTGTACCTCCTCGGTTAGCGTTGCGGGCTGATCTCCTTGATGCCATTGTTTCTACATGGAAGGACATTAGCGAACGTCAGAGATAAGGGAAAACTGTGACTATCCAATCTATACTTAACGTTCTCACAAAACCATATCACTAGCTGTTTTCCTAAAGGGGTGCCCATGCCGATTAACGTAAGCATGGTTACATATGTCCACGTGAGTCGTGATGCATTTATAATTATGCTGGCCACCATAATTATAATTGCATCCTTTCACACGTGTACATATCACCAAACACACATATCTCGGCGATCGACGTTACTTACATGGTGAAAGGGTAGGGTGATTATACCTCAAAAGTATCCTCAAGAGAAATCCCATCCTCGAGCAAAATCATCAAATTTTCTGCGGCTAAGTGATAACCTTTATTTAACTTAATCCCATGTCTCATCAAACAAGAACTGTCACAAGATCAAGTTAAATAGCCAGTTATCACTGAGCTCCACACTTTTGATGACTCGACTAAATTCTGAGATTCACCTGTCAGTACAATTACTATAACATCCAACAGCGTGGATAGTAATGAAAAAAGTTCTACGCATGCAAGGCGATAGGGATGAGAGTCTCAATGTATATAGTAGTTATAGTCTGGGCACTAAATGCAACCTAGTTCTCTATAACCAAGTCTCTGATACCAATCTGTAACACCCCCAAATTACCACAGCGGAACGATAATGTCAATGGGGTATTACTTCATAATATAGATCAAGGTATAGAAAACGACCTCTAAATGAGACGTTTTGAAATGTTACCATTCGAATTATTTAAATCAGAGTTAAAACATGAGATCCAAAGTATAAAGTTACATAGATGTTTTCAAGATGTATCAAATGGTAAAAGATAAAGATAAGAGTCTCCAAGTATGCAATTGACTCTAAGATCCATGCATCCACTATCACCTTATTAACCTGAGATAAACATACTAAAAAGTGTCAACCAACGGTTGGTGAGTTCATAGAGTTAGTTTAGTTGTAAAGCATTTGAATAAAGATTTCACAGCAAAGGCCTTGTAAATCCACTCAGTCCCAAGTCCCGCCCATACAAGACTTGCAACCTGTGTGTTTACAACCCACTACTAACGTATGAGTAGTACAGATGTGTATATGATTACTTGAATAAAATCACACGAAAGAGTGCATGAACTACACATACTGGGAACCTCTTCCTAAAGATTACTGGGTGCCACTTCCCAAAGAATACAGGGTGCCACTTCCCAAAGAATACTGGGTGCCATTTCCCAAAGACAAGTATAAAAGCGTATCGTATCATAAAAGTATAAATGTTTGAGTACTTGCATCACAATAATAATAATGTATTTAATAAACGAGTAAAGTATTTCTAAGCATGTATCTCCCCCAAATAGTTTAAAATGAGTAAATAAAAGAGTAAGAGTGGGGCTATGACTCACCTTAGCTGTAAAGGTCAAAGTGATGTTATGTCAAAAGTATCACGGGAACGGCTCCAACACACGACCTGAATAATAGGGAAGTCTGAGATTTCGATGGTTTAAGATTGAATTGATGTGAAAGAATATCGGATAATGAATTGGATTGTGATGAGAATGGATGATATGCTTAAAATGCTTAAAGTTCAAAAATAATATTATCATGTTTTTATGTTTATTGAATCCATAAATATCGTCTCTTTGAAAGTTGGTGGATGATAAGTTATACTTTATTCGTTAAAATTACGTTAAGTAAATATAAACGTAACATTTGTTATAGAAATCGTACGAATTTGTAAAAATGTATTTTAGGAACACAAATGTATAAATCACTTTATGAAATTGTATGTAGAATTTAGTTACTGGTTGGTCCTTGTATTTATAGTAAATTTACAATTGTAACCCTAACGGTGAAGTATTTGCACCGTTAGTCCCTGGTTAGTAAACAATTACATATTTAGTCCAAAAAGATACTAATATGACATTTTAGAGCCCATGGTTACTTTATATATAGTTTCTACCCTCAAGTTACTAATTTGACGGTTTAGTACACAATTATCCGAAAGTTTACAATTTTAACCCAAATAGTAAAATGTTTTGCATTTCAAGTCCAAAAGTTTCAAAACTTATATAATAAAATTTCCGAAAGTTTTATCAGCCTTAAATAGCTTATTTGAGTTTGTAAAAACTGCTTTTTATATAAAAGCGCTTATTTTCAGATTATTGGGCTTTTAATCGAATTAAACAAGGCCCAATAACGATTTATGATCCATTGGGTTTCAAGGGAGTTTGGACTTAGTCTTGGGCTTATTTTAATATTCTAAAAATATATTCAAAGTACTTATTATACTGCTTATTCGAATGTGCTTAATGGGCTTTAAAAAGCCCAATCGATATATATATGTATATATATATATATATATATATATATATATATGTATATATATATATATATATATATATATATATATATATATATATATAAGTTTTTAAAAACAGTTCCGATAGTGATTAACTTAGAGGTTTAAAAAGGTGTCACATGAGCTTATGAGAAGAGCTTATTAATGCAGCTTGTTAGAGTGACTTATGGAGAATTGAGTGATGTAATATAATCAATAGGTTGTTCGATTAGATTAGGTTTTATGAAATGGTTTCTAAGCAATAAAGTTCATAAGTCCAAAAATCATAAAAGACATATATATGTTCGATGTTCAAACTGAGATAAAAACAAGTCTCGTTAAATATTAATATGATGAAATAAATGTCGTATAAATATAGAATTTGATTTTCTAGCCATCCATTGTGTAGGAGGTCAAGTTTATACGAAGATTAAATAACAAGAGCATGAAAAATATAAAGGAAATCTAGTATGGATCGAATGAAATAAATAAAAGATGCATGAATTATTTAAAAGCATAAGTAGGATTAGATATGGGTTCGAACAGCCTTACCACACCAAAAGAGGTAGTGAGAGACGTAGAAATGAACTAGGAATGATGGATTTGTGAACTGTAGCACCCCAACCCGATAAGGGTAGAAGTATTACGTTATGGTGACATATCAAAGCAAACAAAAGCATATGACTAAATAATACAAAATGAATTTCAAAGGTTACAAAGAGAAAATTTGAAACTACAAGGTTACAAATGAATTACAATAATTACTAAGTCTAAACATCGTCTCTTCTAGTCATCTCAAATCCGGAATGGCTTCTAAGTCAAAGACACTCTCCACTCATACCCAGCTTCCTACTAAAACCTGCCGCAGGAAAAGAAATGCGGCTGAGCTTAAAAAGCTCAGTGAACAGATACATATACATAGAAATGATAATAAAACAGAACTGAAGTATAGTGCACTGGGAAATATCATAAGGTATAAACAAAGAGAATAATAGAAAGGAAGGATAGGATAGTCATCTACCACGAGCCCAGAAACTCACAGTCAAAATCTCAAAATCATAATCTCACAGTCATAATCTCACAATTAGAGGGGATACCACTTAGGCAACCAGACAATATGAGGGGTGTCCTCATGTATCATAATAGTGGAGTGATCAGCTCCCAGAAATGTGAAGGGCATATATAGCACACAGTAACAATCACCTCAAAATCATAAACTCACAGTCATAGTTAAATCCACTAAACAGACAAATCTAGGATTGCAACCCATACGCCCCCAACTCACAATCATAAACTCACAATCATAATGGCCATAGTAGATAATATAAAAGGGACGGTGTGAGAAATCACTCACCCACACATGAGTCATGCCAATGGTGCATCAAAGACATGGCCAGGTTACCGTCCTGGCTAGGTAAACAGAAATGGCTCGGGTATCAAACTAAGAGTCAGGTCTCAATATCAAAAAAGAATGTCATAAAAACAGGTCATGTATCAGAAGGTGCATCTCAATATCTCAGAAGTAAATATCAAAGGTTCACACAAAGGGAACATAGCAATGGCTTTGGGAAAACTTAACTGAATCATAACTCAAAATCAAATCAGGGAATAAGACACCCTTACTGAAAAAGGGCAGAGTATCTGTACCTTGACAAAGCACACCAAAATCAAAGCAACGACAGAAATAGAGATGGATGACCACTCCCTCTTCACCCGATCTACAAATAATCATAAGTTCTCTTATAAGTTTCATATGATCGTAAGGTTTCATTTTAGTTCTCATTCCATTTTAGGTAACTTTGATTATTAAAATTCTCGTATGTCAAATTAAAGTATTAAAGATGATCATATTCATAGCTTAGGGTTCATAATGTCCTTTACGTAAGTTTAGGGTTCATAAGTAGTTTTCGTAAGTTTTAGGGTTTATTATGTAATTATCATGAGTTTAGGGATTAATATGCAATTCTCATAAATTTAGGGTGTAGAATGTAATTACTATAAAGTTACAGGTTTTCACAAGTTAGGTCCTTTAGTTTTAGCAATTAAAAATTAAAACCCTTTAGTTTATAAAATAAACACAAAACACCTTTTAATTTCCTTTTAAACCTTTTTATAATTTCTCTCAGTTTTATATACGAAATTGTTAGGTTTTCTATAAATTGTAAACCGTATAAGAACTCAGTAATAAAATTCCCAAAAATTCCCAGAGATGCTCAAATGTCTTAAGTATTTTATCAAATTTTTCCAGATTTTATTAAGTGGCATAACTACGGATTAAAATTCACTTAAACCAACTCGTCCAGATTTCTGATTAATTTTACTATACGAAAAGTTATTAATTAGAAACCCTTGAAGAAAAATTCAAAAAAATCTACAAAAATTCCAGTAAGTAATAGAAACCATTAATATTAACCAGTTCAAAGGAAACCTCCTAATTCGAAACGGTTTGGAAAATAAAATTCAAAAACCCGGACTGATTTTCCAGACTCACAAATCCGATCAGACAGATAATTTTTCAAAAATCAAAAGGTAACCTTCCAGGCCTCCAAAAATTACAAACTAAATTTTCCTTGGTAGCCATTTCAATGAAATTAGTTTTAGGCTCTTAAAACACCAAAATATATGTTCACATCATTTAGTTACAGCCGGTTAAAATCGAACAAAATTCCGGATCAGTAGCAGTTCTTCACAGATTCATGTATAACTTAGGGTTTTATCATTTTATCTCCTTAATTCTTAACACATAATGATTATAGGTTGATCCAAAACATATTTAGGTCGATTATCACAAGTCTTAACATAATCAAATCGAATGATTTCAACACGTATACTCCTGGTCCGATTCATATACAATATTTTAGGGTTTTCTTCTATGATTTTATGTGACATTCTATTATTTCATGTTAAATCTTTTCATACAATTTCATATGAACATAACTCGAATAGAACAAGGATTGAACAAAGAAAATGATAATACAATACCCTTGAAGATCACACGAATAACAAGAACACAACAAAAATCGAATCACCAACGAATTCGTCCCTCTTCTTTCTTCCTTGATTCGTACGACAGAAAACCAAAACAAGAATGGTTCGGTTAGGCTTAGAACAATTCGAATGGATTTATTATTATGAGATTAAGATTACCTTGGATACAACTAGATCAAGAACACACCAAAACCATTCCTCGGTTGCTGCTATGGATCGAACAAGAGGGACAAAGGAGCTAGGGTTTCGGTTTTATTTATTTATTTATTTTTCTCTCCTTGTGGCTGCCGTGAGTTTGGGAATGGGGAGGGATTAGGGTTTTAATTTTTTTTTCTCGATAATGCCGAATGAGATGGAGGGGGAAAAACTATAGGATCGGTGATGGAGATAAGTTAGGGGAGTTTACCAAATTTGATTCAATCACGTACCCGGACTATTTACAAGACCACATTCGTTTGTATGTACACATATGGATTGACTAGGCATTAAAATGTGTAACAATGTTTTAATTGTATATAACATAAGTTTTAATATTCGTATTACGTTCATATGTTCAAATATTGGCGCGTTAGATACTTAGGTTAAGTTCACATAACGTTACTTATTTAATTTTCATAAGTTCTCAAAATTTCAAATTTGAGGGCATTTTTGTCATTTCGGATCATATTAGTTTTTGGGTTTTACAACTCTTCCCCTCTTAAAAAGAAATTTTCATCCTCGAAAATTGAAATGCGAAGTCGAAATGAAAATGTGAAATCGAAAGCAATATCGAAATGAATGCGTACCAAGTCGAAAAGAGAAATGCGGATAACTGGATCGTATTGATTCTTTGGTCTCCCAAGTATTCTCGCTCTCAGGATGGTTCTTCCAAAGAATCTTTACGAACGGAATTGTTTTAGTTCTCATGACTCTTTCCTGATGCTCCAAAACAGCCTCAGGTTCCTTACTATACGAAAAGTTTTCCCGAATCTGATCGAATGGGCAAAACACAACATGAAGCGGATGATAATCATACTCACAAATAAGTGATACATGGAATACATCGTATACATGATATAACTGGGAAGGTAACGCCAAGCGATGAGATACCTCGCCCACCTGATCAAAATCATTGCAAAGCCCTAGGCTTTCATAATTCACAACGAAATCGTTCCAAGGAATACGAAACAACAATGTAGCGGATACAATTTAAATCTCACACAGAGATACATAAAACATTCATGCTTGGAAGCAATACGAAGGTAGTACTAAAGAGTAAAATCTCATCAACTCAGTCCAGATTCTTAACGAAAAGGGAACTAGTGCATCATTATAGAAGAACTCATCAATTTCAAACAGATACTGATCGAACTAAGGAACGTACCACCGGTCAATGAAGCACGTGACGAATCATCAAATGTATCAAGAGTTTTATAGGAGATAGGTAGTATAATTGAACTGATGATCAATAGAGTATAAATCGGAGTATCAAAACGCATCAGAAAACAAAACAAAATAGGTCGAACAATCATACGAATAAAACACATCAAAGAGCTAACGTAGTCGTACAGACGATAAACTAAGCACATAACGGAGGATCGGAACGTATCGGGAAGCATAACGGAATAGGTCGGATAATCATATGGAAAACAAAATTCAAAGGATTAACGCATCGTGAACCAGATCTTCTTCATAAGCCCAAAATGTCTAACTCTCCACAACGGGGAAACATCGTAACAAAAACATAACCATTTTTATAGTCCCAACCAATCAAGGTTTTCTTCTACAAGGATAACCTAATACCCAATCATAATAATCAACCACCGAACCTTAAATCTCCAACTTAAATTCAATCCAAAGGTGTTTACATCTCCTTAGGTAACTCAAATCATTGCAATATACACTTTTCAACTCTCCGTTCCATACATCTTCAATTCCAATCATAGCTGCTATGACGTCCTCCATCCATCTATGTTGAGTAGTCGCCCTAAAATCTCGGGCCGGTCTGAAGGTCTTCTGCATTTCTCCTGGAAGTGTGAAACAAAACTCGATTTTCTGACACGATCACTGCAGGTGCGCCACGGAGCTTGAATAATCTTCGTTGAAATAATCTCTGCCGACCTTCCAAGTAAGCCGCCAAGTTGAACGATTCACTACAACCACATCGTTTGTCCTTCCCAACGTGCGCGTAAATCCGTTACAAAGTTGCTGACAGATCTAATCCACTTCTACACATGAACATCCAACAATCTTCACCCTAACCAAATTATACTCTTCGAGAACTTACATCAAGCTCTTCTGACGTAGGAATTTTCAACACCAAAATACAAGGATGATTCTCGTGTTCTCTTTCGTCCCTGAATATACTAAATTGTCATACTATGACAATTGTCCAAGCATTCATGAAATACACGATTCATCAAGTTCACAAGAATAGTCGGAGCAGTAGCCAATACAATTGGCATCACAATGCTCATAGAGATTATAACGGATACAAATCAATGCTAGGAACATCTTGATCCTTCACATGAAAATGGACATAATCAGATTACAAATCGATCATAGAGAAAACTTCACCCTGAAGTTGATTAGATAAATCGTCGATAGCGATATCAGTCCTAATCACCATACTACTAAGATTCCAGAATTCCATGAAAAACCTCATACGACCATCATTCTTCTTCCTAACCAAACTGAAACACAACACATAGACGCACACAGACGGATAAATCACTTCCTAGAAGTAGGTCCTTCAATACTCTTCATTCAACGTATGTCGTTCGTAAGGGATTTCGAAAATAGGCAAACGTCGCTTACACATGAATAGAGTTCTGATTCAAATAACACACTGACCTCAGGCACTCCTCAAGACATTCTATGATTCCAATAAGTTCAAGGTATATGATGTAACTATTATCACGCTGGCCAGACGTCATAATACTTGCATCATATACACATGCCTTTATTGCAATCACAGTCTACCTCAAGTCGGGACAAAACACATTCTAATAAACGGATCAAAACAATTACATTCGAGGGGAAATCTTGGTAGTCCATCAAAGCATACATCGCGAAATTCATCATCGAAAACTCTCGAGCGAGTTACATCAAACGGAATATCTTCACAAACGCGAGGGATTAATATACGGAATTTCAAAGCAAAGGTGATCGTAATAGTATGCCAGGTCAGAAACCTGGGCACGGAGTTTAAGATTCATAATTCGTCAGAGGTAACAAAATCATAACTATTGTTAGCATCTCAATGCTCAGTCAACAATTACATGACCAGAATGAAATTGAATCAGACATTCCCAAATAAATCAGATTAGCATAATGAAATTGATCTTCAAGCATTCTCAACCGTACAGGACAATCTACGCTCGTGATGGATAGTCACAAGATTCTCATAGAGATCGAATTAGGAATAGCAATTCAATAATGCAGAGGGGACTTAATGTGCTTAGGAAAAGCAAAAAGAACACCACATGGTATGTCATTCTTGTATCAAGTAAAACCACGCATCATGATCGCATAAGTAAGGAATAACCGAAACGGTACTTGATGTGTCAGCAGCCTGGTCCCTGGTCAGAGCGAACACTCGACCCTCGGCAGATTGCTATGAATCATTCTCATTCTTATGGTTGTTACCATTCACTTCGGACACTCTTTCGTCCGACGTCCAAACACACTACAACTGAAATCGGCATCCAACGTCTTATAACACGATCACCCAGATGAAACTTCTCACCGTCAACACATAGAGGAGATGGAACCTGGTCCCACAACTTCTTCTGCTCAGACGAAACCGAACATAGGGATCAAAACAAAAATGAAGGCAAATCAAACGTCAGGACCAAAATACGAAGGAGAAGATCACGTCAATGAGAAGCCTAATGTCCACCCAATATCTTCACAGGTCATACTAAGGGAGGAAACAATCTTCCTATATCCGTGGTTAATAATTATCATAGTTCTCATAGGATTAGCAATGGATTATGCAGGTTCAAGTAGTATCGGATGATACCTTCTATATCCAGCATACGTAATGAATTCACAGAATGTGTCAAACACATGACGGTTGAATGACCTTCGGGATGGTCGGAAAGGTATCAAACTGTTTATCAAACATATCGGATATGAAGGTCAAAATCAGGAAGTGAAACCTAAATGGTGTAAGGTATCCATGCGGTTCTTAAGGCATTCCAATCTTACTTGGTTACTAAGCTTAGGTTACAAAACTTGCTAGCTTCTGAAACAAATGTTCTTATAAGGCATAGCTAAGGCAAAGGCACGAATCAGAGTGATGCGGAAGCAATGCTACTTACATAGATGTCCTAGTCTACCCATTCCTCACCGGTTATAACTTATGTTCCTATGGGGAGATTCTAAAGCAATTTCTCAAAGGTTGTCTTACGAGCGCCTACAGTGGAAACTTAGTGGTCCAAACTTCACAGGTCAAGGGTAAATGCATTACAAGTCGCAGCCTGTCTCTCTGATACCATAATTGTAACACCCCAACCCGATAAGGGTAGAAGTATTACGTTATGGTGACATATCAAAGCAAACAAAAGCATATGACTAAATAATACAAAATGAATTTCAAAGGTTACAAAGAGAAAATCTGAAACTACAAGGTTACAAATGAATTACAATAATTACTAAGTCTAAACATTGTCTCTTCTAGTCATCTCAAATTCGGAATGGCTTCTAAGTCAAAGACACTCTTCACTCATACCCAACTTCCTACTAAAACCTGCCGCAGGAAAAGAAATGCGGCTGAGCTTAAAAAGCTCAGTGAACAGATACATATACATAGCAATGATAATAAAACAGAACTGAAGTATAGTGCACTGGGAAATATCATAAGGTATAAACAAAGAGAATAATAGAAAGGAAGGATAGGATAGTCATCCACCACGAGCCCAGAAACTCACAGTCAAAATCTCAAAATCATAATCTCACAGTCATAATCTCACAATCAGAGGGGATACCTCTTAGGCAACCAGACAATATGAGGGGTGTCCTCATGTATCATAATAGTGGAGTGATCAGCTCCCAGAAATGTGAAGGGCATGTATAGCACACAGTACTAATCACCTCAAAATCATAAACTCACAGTCATAGTTAAATCCACTAAACAGACAAATCTAGGATTGCAACCCAAACGCCCCCAACTCACAATCATAATGGCCATATGATGCGCGTGATGTGTCGTTGCGGTTTAGCAGTTTTAATGCCTACTCAAGTTTTAAATTTATATTTAGCCGACTTATCAATAACACACACACTTAACGAGCAGTGTACCCGGTCAGTATGAAGATAATGGTAAGTAGAGTGTCGAACACTAAGAGTGGAACGTATTATCTAGTTATTCTAATCAGTATTTTAATATCCTAACGCAAGGGGTTTCAGCCTGAGAGACTGGCACAGTTTTGTTTGCAATTAAATAATAAAATAAACAAATAGGCACGAATCAGCAAGTAGCACACACGTACACAGATAGATACTCGAGACAATAAGAGGGCTGTCCTTATGATTAAGTAGATTGTCACTTGTTTTATTGATAGCTTTATATGAAGTGTATGTAATTAACCCTTTCTCGTTGGTCCTATTCTCATCGGCGAGTAAACCCTTAATGATTACTTATGTCTAAAAGTTATTCCTAAGTGATCAATTTAGAAACAACCGTGGGAGCCACATCTTGTCCCGCAGTCGGATGCCCGCAAGCCACTAATAAACACAGAGGTTATCAATGCACTAATAAGTAGTAACCAAAGACATCAACATATAAACTTTAATTGATGGGAAAGCAAGTATTAAAGGGAGTGCAATCTTTCGTTGTCACATTACACAAGCCACCAATCCTGATGAATTAAAGTTTGCTAACACAATAAAACAAAACTACTTAATGAATTAAATACATGCAGCACCTTCTTACAGCTCTTGTATCTTCGAATTGGGTGTGTCTTGTGCTGCCTCTTGACTGAATTCGTCCTTTTTGCTCTGCTGTCCGAACTTCGGTTTTAGGGTTTCGAACTCGAACTCTTTTTCACGTCAGGTCTACGGGGTATTTATAGTTTCTGTCTGAGGGAAGATGCGGCGCATCTACTTAAGTAGATGCGGCGCATGTACTTAACTTCGCGTGGGGTCCAAGATTATAATATTCAGGAATATTCGTACACCGCCAGAAGATGCGGCGTAACCCTTGATTAGATGCGGCACATGTCCTCTTGTATCTTGGATCGTATCTGGTGATATCTTGATAGAGATGCGGCGCATGTCGAGAGTGAGATGCGGCGCATCTGGAGCAGAATTGACTTGATCTTGTCCATGTCAGTAGACTTCCACTTTATGCACGTTTTGCTCCATTATTAGTCCATAATCGCTAAGTTTCACCAAATGCTTGTTTTTACCTGAGAATTACAAAAGTAAACAATTAAGTATCAATCCTCATACATAATATAGTAAAACAAGTCAAATTAATAGGATAAATGATAGTAATAAAATGTACTTATTTGAGTTCATCAAATATCCCCCCACTTGAACTTTACTTGTCCCCAAGTAAACCTTAGAATTTCATTTATGAAAATGTATCCTAAAAGATGTATTAGGATTTATTTTTGTATTTAAGCATGTATTCGTTTATTTCATAATCACACAACTAAACACTTAACGAATTAGAAGTAAAATAAAATAAGTCGATAAAAGCAAATCTAATCGTTTAACTGTCCAGTCGCGACGAATATCCTATCATAAGCTTGGCAAGTATACACATCTCCACCACTAAAGCTAAGGAATAACAAGTCTAAAGCGGTAAAAAGGGTTTTTAGGCTTAAGGGTTAATTATTCTTTTTTACACTATCGATCTCAAATTCCAGAAAAGGCGACAAAATCACAAATACATGATCGAATCCACGAACACGATACTTGCAATTGCTCAAATCCTTAACTCGAATAGGCTAAAGATAGGTCCAAACTTCACCAATAATAATATATCAAAAAGGGCGACAAAATCATAAATACATAGCCGAATCCACGACTACGATACTTAAGATTGCTCAAATCCCTAATCTCAATAAATCAAAGGTTCGGTTGGATAAAGAACAATACAGGGTATGGATAACATTTGGGATATAAATTGGTGTAAAAATAAAAATAAACAAAACAAAACAAATAAATTAAAATCCTAAGTGTGGTTAATCACTATCCCAACCATCCCATGAATAAGACTCATATCATTGAATAACTCACGCTTTAACACTTGAAACACACGCTTTTGGTAGACACGAATTATACTCAACAAAATCTTAATCAAAGAATAAACCTTAATCGGCATTCCCATAACTGCCAATTCCCATTCAATCCATAAATATAGTATAACAAATAGTGGTGATATCGACCACTTACATAACTCTACATCGTTGGCTTAAAATAAACATCCAACTCTTTTTTCTTTCTTTTTCTTTTCTCATTTTTTTTCGATTTTTTTTTTTTTTTTTTTTTTTTTTTTTTTTTTTTTTTTTTTTTACTTGAAATATAAACATAGATGTGTAAAATTTCACCACATCACTACAACTTTCTTTCCGGATAATTTTTTCATACTTTTCATACTTTCAGAAATAACGGTAATAGTGAAAGTAGTAAACACACGAAAAATAAACTCAAAAATATACAATATTTACTTTCACTCCAATTTGCATTGTGCAATTTCCCGACCTAACCATAGATAATGAATTACGCACGCGAACACAGGTAATGTAAGGAAACACACTCTGCCTATAGCAATTAACCAACCACGGATTCTAATCTACAGGGTAGGCTAAGGTGTAAGGGTGTAACGAAACATTTTAAACATAGGTGTAAGAAACGAAAGGAATGGCTCTGAGGGTTTTTCTAGGGGTATCTTACTCTAAAAATGAGAGTAACAAAAGGGTTTTATACGGGGGTTAACTAACCAGTGTAGTTAGCTAATAACACATAACATATAAAGGCTTTTTGGTTGTAATCCTAGAATTTTACCAATTTAGACAAGTCATTCCAATTATATAAATAATACTCATTATGGTGGTCTCGAATAGTATACAAGCCAAGTTCTAAAGTTTACAAGTCACCGGCACACTCATAGATTTGTGAATTTTGAAAAATCACAATTTTTGAAAATAACGTCTTGTGTGCAGTTATGCAACTTAGATCTTAAACAAAAACATGCTAAAATTTTTTTTTAAGTTTGATATATTAAGAACATTTTAAGCATAATTTTTGAAAAAGTAGGACAAGTAAGTGTTAAGTGTTCTAATTCTCCTATCCCCCCACTTAAGTTAAACAACGTCCTCGTTGTTTGTATAAAAGGTTAAAAACTGGAAAAGGAAAGAATTAGAACAAGAAAAACTCCCCTGAGATTTGCTCGGTATGATCCTCCATTTGATTAGAGCAAAAATCAACTTCTTGTGGATTAGAACGTTAAAACTTCATACTTGATGTATCCACAGGAAATCCAGGAAACTATTATACCACCAACACTTTAAAACACACCTAAGATAAGAAAGGTTCAACTTGCATAACACATTAGTAGTTAGGAAAAATAAAACTTAAAAATTAAAACTGAAAATCATCAGGTCAGTCGATGCGCCGTATCTTATTGAAGAAGATACGCCGTATCGAGCCTGGAATAAATACGGATCAGAATAAAGATGCGCCGCATCCTTAACCAGGGATGCGCCGCATTAAAATAAACTGATAAAAAGTTTTAAAGTCGAAAAATAAAAATGCAGAAAAATAAAATAAGATATGACCATTGCAGAGGATGCGTCGCATCTCACGACTGAGATGCGCCGTATCTTCGTGCGGCCTGGACTGACTATAAAACAAAGTAAAGGATAGGATGCGTCGCATCTGTTTAGGCAGATACGGCGCATGTAGTTACCAAACAGACTGTTAACAGTCTGTTGCAAAAATGGCTCGTTCCACGTTTTAATCTCATACGTCCTCTCGTTCTCTCATGCTGAACTTAATGCCAGTCTTCGTCAAACACAACAGGAAATATAAACTGAAACATTTAAACATAAACATAAGAATAGCGATTAGTACAATCCAAAAATTAATAATAATGTACGGGGAAACGTGTCCATAATGAAAATGCAAAGAGTGGTCAAGCCATGGGCTGGTCAGGAGTCACGTCATCTGATTGGGCTCCTGAAGTGCTAGCTCCGTCTGTCCTGGGGCGAACCCTGCGCTCGTATCTGATAATCCTTCTGACATAAGCACCGTCTGGGAGGTTGTGGCTGACCCCATTAAGAGCCATCAACCTACTGACACCGTCGACCAACCAACTCGTATCTCTTCTCACTCCAGCGAGTTCAACTCTCTGCGCCTCCAGAGCCTCCCTCAATGACCTAACCTCCAGCTCCACTCTCTCGACTCTCTGTCCAATAGTGCGGGGAGCTGGTGCTGGTGCATGTACCTCCTCCTGAGCAGGAGCAGCAGCCGGGGCTGCCTGAGCATCCCCCTGCTCTGGCTCAGCAGGCCTAGGTGGTCCAAGTGGTGCCCAGAAGTACCCATCTATCATCTCTTCACATATCCCAAGCCTAGTCGCAAGATAGTCCGCATCCATACTAGGTAGTCTAGCAACATCAACTGGAAGATCACCGGGAATCTCATCACCTAATATCCCAAAGTGCCTAGCAAGACGAGAGACAAAATGGCCCCCAGTCATCTGGCTCCTACCATCTCTCCCTGGAGCAACTCTGTGTAAATAATGTGCTAAGAAGTGAGGGATGTTCACCACAGCTCCCCCATCCATGCTCCGCAAGAGAAAAAGATCCAAAGTAGTTACCTTCTCAGGGGATTGTCCCCTCCCGGCAATAGTCAGGGCAATCAGGCGATGACAAAGCCTCCTCATCGGCTCTCTAATCAGTGTATATGAGGGAGTGGTGGAGGTAGAATCACCTCCAGATGAAATCTCGACCCAATAATCTCCCAACTCCCCACGATCTGAAACAACTCTCAAACTGTTAGCCCAATAATCAGTAAAACCAGGAGATGCCATCTCTGCTGTAGTATGCAACCCAAGAGCGAGTATAAACTGCCCCATAGACATCCTTCTCTCAAAACCACCCAATCTGAATACTAGAGTGTCAAATGTGTCGAGACCGAGATCAGTCTCCCTATAGTGTAAAGTGCAGAAAAACTCCAACATCAAAACCTTAATTAACGGTTCCTCTATTCTAAACAACCTTTCCCAGGCGTAGGACCTGAATAAAATCTGCCCCTCCCCATCTTTGTATATCATTTCCAACCTAGTTCTCAACCTTTCAGCAGCGTTACCATCGTCAATATTGTTGATGCTATCAAAATTCAAAACCGGAACACTGAATACTTTCCTCTGATAAAACTTTCTGAGCTTAGTCATATAATCATCAATAGCACCCTGTGCTAGCCCCATCGTTTCAAAGCGAAGCCACGGGTGTCTACGTGCAGGTTCAGGTAACGCCATCAGTACTGAGTTTTCCTCCACTCTTCCCGTCTTATGTTCGGTCACTTCAGCTAGCGTCTCTTGGTTTGGTTCAGAATGTAATCCTTCTTGGTGATGCTTGAGTCATCATTTATCCTGAAAATAAACAACTTGCACACGAGAGTAGCGGACCGATCAAGGTAAATATCAAAAATCAACTATATTTATCAAATTATATTCGTCGTATTAACAAAAGTTAATGCGCCGTATTTTCGTTACGTTTAAAAAAATAAAAGATTTTTGATTCAGTAAGATGCGCCGTATCGACAGAGATCGATACGCCGTATCTGTTTAATAATTCGCAAACTGTTTTTAATTAAAATAATAGATACGCCGTATCTTCAAAAGAAGATGCGTCGTATGGCGTTAATGTTTTAGAAAAAATTTTTATTAAAAACAGATACGCCGTATCTGCAAAAGCAGATGCGTCGTATTACTTTATCGCTTAGAAAAATTTTTCTTATTAAAAACAGATACGCCGTATCTTGGGGAAAAGATGCGTCGTATCGAATTAATTAAACGCGTTGTATATAAAAAAAAAATTAAACGCAATACGCCGTATCTGAGAGATCAGATGCGCCGTATCGTTTGATTTAGCACAGTACAACGATAGCAGAACACACAAAAAACGAAAAATAAAACAAAAATAAAACACAACGAACAAAAACAAATAAAAGCAAAAATAAAAGAAAACAAATAGCACACAATACAACAATTATGCAAAATAGTACAATGATGCAATTAATCTAATAAAAAGAAAAATAACCTAATTAAAATACTAATCAAATTAACAGATAATAACAATTCACTCCCCGGCAACGGCGCCAAAAAAAACTTGATGCGCGTGATGTGTCGTTGCGGTTTAGCAGTTTTAATGCCAACTCAAGTTTTAAATTTATATTTAGCCGACTTATCAATAACACACACACTTAACGAGCAGTGTACCCGGTCAGTATGAAGATAATGGTAAGTAGAGTGTCGAACACTAAGAGTGGAACGTATTATCTAGTTATTCTAATCAGTATTTTAATATCCTAACGCAAGGGGGTTTCAGCCTGAGAGACTGGCACAGTTTTGTTTGCAATTAAATAATAAAATAAACAAATAGGCACGAATCAGCAAGTAGCACACACGTACACAGATAGATACTCGAGACAATAAGAGGGCTGTCCTTATGATTAAGTAGATTGTCACTTGTTTTATTGATAGCTTTATATGAAGTGTATGTAATTAACCCTTTCTCGTTGGTCCTATTCTCATCGGCGAGTAAACCCTTAATGATTACTTATGTCTAAAAGTTATTCCTAAGTGATCAATTTAGAAACAACCGTGGGAGCCACATCTTGTCCCGCAGTCGGATGCCCGCAAGCCACTAATAAACACAGAGGTTATCAATGCACTAATAAGTAGTAACCAAAGACATCAACATATAAACTTTAATTGATGGGAAAGCAAGTATTAAAGGGAGTGCAATCTTTCGTTGTCACATTACACAAGCCACCAATCCTGATGAATTAAAGTTTGCTAACACAATAAAACAAAACTACTTAATGAATTAAATACATGCAGCACCTTCTTACAGCTCTTGTATCTTCGAATTGGGTGTGTCTTGTGCTGCCTCTTGACTGAATTCGTCCTTTTTGCTCTGCTGTCCGAACTTCGGTTTTAGGGTTTCGAACTCGAACTCTTTTTCACGTCAGGTCTACGGGGTATTTATAGTTTCTGTCTGAGGGAAGATGCGGCGCATCTACTTAAGTAGATGCGGCGCATGTACTTAACTTCGCGTGGGGTCCAAGATTATAATATTCAGGAATATTCGTACACCGCCAGAAGATGCGGCGTAACCCTTGATTAGATGCGGCGCATGTCCTCTTGTATCTTGGATCGTATCTGGTGATATCTTGATAGAGATGCGGCGCATGTCGAGAGTGAGATGCGGCGCATCTGGAGCAGAATTGACTTGATCTTGTCCATGTCAGTAGACTTCCACTTTATGCACGTTTTGCTCCATTATTAGTCCATAATCGCTAAGTTTCACCAAATGCTTGTTTTTACCTGAGAATTACAAAAGTAAACAATTAAGTATCAATCCTCATACATAATATAGTAAAACAAGTCAAATTAATAGGATAAATGATAGTAATAAAAATGTACTTATTTGAGTTCATCATAATGGCCATAGTAGATAATATAAAAGGGACGGTGTGAGAAATCACTCACCCACACATGAGTCATGCCAATGGTGCATCAAAGACGTGGCTAGGTGGTATGTGCTTAAACACATACCTTTTCTCGACCAAAATCAGACCAAATTGACCAAAAACCCGACCATAATGCCAAGAGATATTGTGTTTTTGTGTTTTTGTATATGCAGGGACGGATATCGAGAAAAAACGACAAAAGACACGGAAAACCCAAAAAACGAGCACGAGATTTGGAATGGACTCAAAGTCGATGCCGAGCAAGACATGTTTGGCCAAAAGTTAAAAATCACCCTTAGATCATCTTTGGAAAGTTAGCAAGATCAGTCCCTTGAGATTTCAGAAAATACAAAATTGGTCTCTAATATTTCACTTCACATAAATCCTAAATCCTTAAACCTTATACCCGGTTTTAAAAACAACCCAATCCACCCAACCAACCCAACCTACTTCACACCTTAAACCCGAGCCCAATAATAACAAACCCAATTACCCTTGACCCGTCCAACACAAAACCTGGTCAACCCACCCCTTTATCAGTCAAATTATATTATTAAACCCACACACACACCCCACACACACGCGCCAAAAACAATAAATCCCCAATTATTCACTGCCATGAACCCTAATAATAACTGCACCAAATTAACCTCGTACTAAAATTATTACCTCATGATTGAAAGCTTCTGGAAGCACCTGACAGCTGCAGGGACACGTGAGGGATGCTTATTGGAGTAGCCGCCTCATCTATTTTAATCCTACGGTCGAGATTGAAGCTTGGAGAACAAGGGAGGATCTAAGGGTGAAGATTGGCTCTAGAGGCACACGGATTGCCAAGGTGGAAGTCCCAGAAGGTTCATTCGAGCCCTATAAATAGGAGAGGATTTCTCCTCATTTCTCATGTAATTTTTAGTTATCGTTATGCTGTCAAAATGTTTTTAGAATTATAGTCTTATAATTTCCATTGTAATTTTCCTGTTTTTATTAAGTGTTTTAAGTCTCTTTAATTCTAGTTTGTATTAGGATTCAAGTATTTACTGAATTTTATAAGTCGTTTGTAATTTTTAATTTTTATTAATGAAAATTTCATTTAATTTCCAGTTAATTCTAATGTTTCACTAGTTACTGTTTCAGTTTATTAATGCTAAATTCAGTTATTTAGTTTTTGTTGATTTAAATTTCTGATCATCATTCTAATATATATATTATATATATATATATATATATATATATATATATATATATATATATATATATATATATATATATTTATATATATATATATAATATATATTTTCAGCTTATTATTAAGCTGTTTTCTGGTTTTATAAGCTTATATAAGCTTGCTAGCTTAGTGTAAGCTAATTCTAAGATCTGTTCTGTCTTTACCACAAAAAATTCAAAAAGTCAAAGATAAAGTCCAAAAAGTCAACTATGGAAGCAAAATAAGTTGTGGGATAAGCTGAGGAGTATTAAGCTGTTCTAGGGTATTATTATTGGCTTATTGGTAAGCCTGGGTTGAGAATTAGTCATTGAATTCATCTTAAATCAGTAGCATACACTTGTGAGTGCAACCTTTCTTTTTAGCTTATCTATTGGATTTTAACATTTTAGCTTATAAAAGTACTTATTGATTATTAATTTCTTTTGCTTCTGTGGTGATCAGTAGGGTAGATAATGATAGTATAGAGTAGCTTGTAGCTCAAATCAGCTAGATCTAGGGTTAATTGCAAAATTAGTAGTGTAAGGGGTGTTTGGTTCAAGGTTGATTTTAAGTAGTATAAGCTTAATACTGTTTGTTTGCAAATTTATGAGGTTGGATTAAGCTGAGTTGAGGTTATATAAGCTAGAATCAGTTGGTGTTTAAGGTTTAATTGCTCATTATTTGAATTTGCCTTGTTGTTGGAATTTTGATGCTCAAACTGCCTCAATAAGCTCAGCAATAAGCTGAGCTTAATTAGAGTTCTCCTTTGGCTTATCTAGGTGCATTTGAGTAGTTTGAGATAGTTCCTAAGTTTAGATTGCACTGGTGTAGTTTTGAGTAAGTTTGCGCCAAAAAATATGTTCTGCAGTCACAGACCCTTTTGTGCAGAACATATTTTTTTTCACTGCTGATCTCAGGCTTGATTAGTGTATCAAATAAGCTTAGATTTTAGGCATTTTTTGGCCACTAATAGATTTTCATATAGGCTTTGAGTTTATGGTCTGGGATTCACCTTTAGAGCTTATCTGATAGCTTAAATTTCAGCTGCAAAGTAGGATAGAAAGCATTTTTGGTTCTGTTTTGACATTAAGCTGTGCAGCAACTTTGTGGCTTATTCCTTTGGATTATTTGTTCATTCTGAGTTGCTTTATGCTTGATACAGTCCTTTGCTTGAGACCTGTGCTTTTGAGAATTTTTGGCTTTCATTTGCTTATTTTTAGCTTATTTCCTAGAGCTTATTTTGACTGTTCAGCTTATTTAAGCTGAACTGAGTGCTGATTTTATTTTTCTTAGATTTCTTATTAAAAATTAAAATTACTCAGAAATTTTCAGATTTTTCCAATTAGTTCTACTATTTTTAAAGCATTAAAATAGTTTTAATTAGTTTTTAATTCATAAAAAATTATTAAAAAGTCAAAAAAATATTTTTCTTTTTCCAAAACTTTTCTTTTATCATTATTAATATAGGAAAAATTAATTTGCATTTTTAGGTCTTAAATTTTAGAATATCACTTTTTATTTACGTTTTTAAATTACGTCGCGTTCGTTTTTAAAATCCAATTTTCGTTTAAATGTTTAGTTTAATTGTGACATTAGCTTAGTTTAATTAGTTTATCTTGTTTGTTATTTTAATATTAGTAGTGTAATCCAAAATCAATCACTCTTATTCACATTCACTACACGAATCACAAATCCCGAATCACTAAATTCCATTCAATCTTCATCGGGACTACGACTCGGGTTACCCATATTTCCTTTGTGTTTCCTTTGGAGAAATATATACTATAATTGAAATACCAAATTTTTGGCGCCGCTGCCGGGGAAGGTTGACGCGAATTTGTGATTTTGTTTTTCGATACGTGTTTTGAAGACCCTTCCTCGGAAGTTATCGTTTTATAAAAATAAAAATACAAATAAAGAAAATAAATAAAACACTTTTCCTAAAGTGTTTTCAAAAATAAAAAAATAAAATAAATCCTCACTTTTCTTCAAAAGTGTTGTAAACCATTTCCGAATAAGCAACAAAAGAGATCGTGAAGTTTAACGTTTCTCGGATTATTTCTTTACTACAACCTATACACGGGGTTTAAGGATGGTCTTGACATTAAATTGCAGACCGAAAGAGGCGGGTTTTTAATCACCTTCGAGTGGACCTTTGCTTCTCCGCCACGCTGCGCGTAGTTTTGAAAGAAACGAGTTCGGTTGATCAACGATCACCAAAAAGATAATAATTCTAATTTTTCATTAAAAATAAAAATCCAAAAATATTTTCACTTTCAACTTTTGTTTTGATTTTCTTTTTGATTTCATTGGTGTATGCACACCCGTTCTTCTTCTTCTAACCCTCTTCTTTCACCACTTTCAAATCCCGAGAGGATTATCCGTCAAAACAACCGTGTTCATTTCTCAACCGTTGAGGAAATGGCCAACACCCAAACATCAACACCCTCCGGTGGGTGTTAACGATATTCAGGCTCCCGATCTCCGTCCAATGGAGGAACGTCTACAAACACCTTTCAATGGTGTTAGACGAGCCATCGTGATACCAAATATTCAAGCAAATCACTTTGAAATCAATCACGGGTTACTCAATCTTATCACGGGTATCTCATTTCACGGACTTGATCATGAAGACCCTTATGTTCATATCCGAAATTTCACCGATATTGCTGAAACAATTAAGATTAACCAAGTTGATTACGATGTCATCAAAATGAAATTGTTTCCCTTTTCTTTGAAAGGAGCGGCTCGAACTTGGCTAGAGAAAGAACCCCCTAATTCCATTTTAACTTGGGGAGATCTAGCTACAAAGTTCATCAATCATTTCTACCCTCCTTCCAAAACTTCTAGTCTCCGAACTCAAATCTTTCGATTTCAACAAGCTTTCGATGAATCGTTCAGCGAAGCTTGGGATAGATTTAAGGAGTTATTAGAAAAGTGTCCTAATCATGGCTTCTCTGACTTGCACCAAATTGACACGTTTTACAATGGGTTGAGTCTGGCCGATCAAGACTCCCTAAATTCTGCTGCAGGTGGAAAC
This sequence comes from Artemisia tridentata subsp. tridentata, assembly GCA_021014915.2. Classification (NCBI taxonomy): domain Eukaryota; kingdom Viridiplantae; phylum Streptophyta; class Magnoliopsida; order Asterales; family Asteraceae; genus Artemisia; species Artemisia tridentata. The sequence goes on from CP139505.1 coordinate 42,568,672, forward strand.
TTGTTAACAAGAAATAGTCAGGATGCTTTCATGATTATTGAGAATAAATCAAAAGTGAGGAGTTCACGAACCAAAATTCCCATTTCAAGTGCTAACAAAATTAATGATGAAGTTTTAGCTCGTGTTCTTGATGCTAATACCAAAACAAATGAGACTATTGCCTTTCTTGCTAAACAAGTTGAATCATTAACCAAGGCACAATCCTCTTCTCATCAAGTTAATGTTGTCAATTAGAGTTGTGAAATATGTGGTGGTCCTCACCAATATTTTGAGTGCCCAGCCTCCGGTGGTTATACTCAAGAGAATGTGTATGCTGCTACTGGAAATTTCAATCAAGGTGGTAACGGTTACCAGCCTCAGGGAGACCGTAATCTCCTCAGCTACCGTTCTAACAATTTTCTCGGACCACCCGGTTTCACACAAAATCAAAATCAAAATCAGAATGTGCCGAACCACATTGTTCCATACAATCAAAATCAAAATCGGGCTAATCAAGGGCAAAGCTTTCAAAATCAGGGAAATTTTCAAAAAGGCCCGAAATCAAGGGAATTATAATCATGGAAATTTTCAAAACAACCGAGGACAAAATTTGAATAATCAAAATCAAGCTTTGATTCAAAACCAACCGTCCTCAGATGAGCTTATCAAGCAATTTATGAAAAATCAAGAGGAAATGAATAGAATGATGATTAATCAAATAACCGAATTGAACAAACGTTTAAATGATCGACCCTCGGGTTCAGGGACTACTTCTCTCCCAAGCAACACGATCGCTAACCCGAGGGGCGATGCTAAGGCGATCACGACTCGTAGCGGTGTTTCATATGATGGACCTACGGTTTCGACTACCGATTCTTCTCTACCTCCCAAGGTAGTCGACCGTGAACCCGAGGCGACCAAGGACATGGAACCTCCTACTAACAACGGAGGAACCAAAGACGTCCAACCTCCGGTTATCCATCCATCTGAACCAAAGGTTGTGCTGGAGCCCGAAGAAATTCCCGAAAAAGCTCCCGTCAAAGCAAACCTTCCGTATCCTTCGAGAATTGAATGATCAAAAGCTCCGCGAAAAGCTTCAAATCAAATGGAAAAATTCTTCCAAATCTTTCAAGAATTGCATTTCGATATAAGCTTCGCGGATGCTTTACTTCTGATGCCTAAGTTTGTTTCCACCATCAAGAGTTTATTGAATAACAAGGAAAAATTAATTGAATTAGCAAAAACTCATCTGAATGAAAACTGCTCAGCGGTAATTCTTAAAAAGCTTCCGGAAAAGCTTGGAGATCCTGGAAAATTCCTGATTCCATGTGAATTTCCGGGAATGGTTGAATGCTCCGCCTTGGCCGATCTCGGTGCTAGCATCAACCTAATGCCGTTGTCAGTATGGCAAAAGCTTTCTCTGCCCAAACTTACCCCCACTTGCATGACTCTCGAGCTTGCGGATCGTTCAATAACCCGTCCTGAAGGTGTAGCCGAGGATGTCTTTGTCAAGGTGGGGAAGTTTCATTTTCCCGCCGATTTGTGGTGGTTGATTTTGATGCTGACCCCCGGGTTCCTCTTATTCTCGGAAGATCATTTTTGAGGACCGGGGGGCTTTGATTGATGTGTAGGAGAAGAAATTACTCTGCGAGTTGATATGAAAAGTCACGTTTCAAATCAATCAAACTCTAAACCGCTAACCACCAAAACAACGTTGCTGTGGTTAATCAAAAATCTGATCCAGTAATTACTTCCGCTACGAAGTGATTCGATTCTCTTCAAGATTTGCGGTTAAGAGTATGTCCGAAAAACGTGCCGAACTAAAATCTATGAAAATTGCACCCGGTTCAACCAAATGGTTTGAAAGTTGTTCCGCAGGATGTTAAGAGCATTCTTGATGATGATGAATCGGATTCGGAGACCACAACGGAAGGGTGGAAATGCTAGCTCTAAGAGCACACCCTTGTCCCACCTCCGGAGCGGTTTTTTGTGTAGAGATTGTTGATTCTATCCTTTCCACTCTTCCCATCCTTCTCCTCCGATTGAGGGAAGTGATATTCCGAGGGAAAAGCTCGAGGTTTGTCTGATGATGCTCCAATTTCCCGAAAATTGTTGAGACCGATATTGATCCCGGGGAAGATGTCTCATTATTAAAAATGAAATTTGATGAACCATTATTTTCCCTTCCCCCGGAATGATGATAAGAATAGACCGCCTAAATCCGTTCAAATTGTTGATTCAAAATCAGAAGAGCAAAGTAGTGGCAGTACCACTTCTAGTATTGATTCTTTTCTTGAGGAGTTCGCCGATGAACTCGCTCACATCGATCCAATCCCACCGGGGATGAGGACGATGAACTTTGATTTTGAATCTGACTTAAGAAATTGGAATTTTGATGAACCGTGATCCGTCTAAATATGATTTTATCCCGAGGAGTTGCCGATGAACTCGCTCACTACGATCCACTTCCATCATTGATGATGATCTATTTGACTTTCATGCTGATTTTAAAGAACGTTGAAAATCTTTTATACCATGCCCATCATCTGATTCTTACATCGAGTTTAATATTTACAAGATGATGATGACCCTTTCGATTTTAGGGCCGATCAAACCGAATGGAGAAATCTTTTATATGGCAAACCTACTGAAAAAGGCCCTAAAATTGAAACATAATTGAGGATGCTTAAATTTGTATCTCATGACTTAGCTCCTCATTCTCCCGAGGATGATTTCCTTTTATGAGTCCTCCATCGAGTACCCTGCTAAGTTTTCTTGTGAAGACAAAGTATTTAATCCAGGATACTCGATGATGGTGAAATTCATCCTTTGATGAAATTGATCTTGATAAAATTTAAAGTTTCCCTGCCTCATCTAAGGAACTTTTAATTTGGAGAAAAGTGATTTCCTCTCTGCTCATTTCTATTCAGAACTCCCTTCTGCCGGAGTTATCTCTTCTTGAAACTTTACTATCGTTTCCATGCCGGAAATGAAGACAAAGTTTTTGACCCCGGCATCACCGCTTTATCTTCTAAAGCCGTGGGTATCTCAATCGGAGTGGAACTTTCGTATGCTTCAATGTTTATCCAAACATCTTGAACGAAAGTCCGATTGAGATTATCTCTTCCACTTGCTCCCCCAAGGACAATTAAATTCGGGGTCGAGTCAAGCTCATGTGACTCGGTTACAAAAACAAGCGCTTCTGGGAGGCACCCCATGCTTATCCATCTATCTCTTATCTTATTTCTAATAAAACATGAGGGGATCCCTCTCCATTCTTGTGTTTTCGTTTTTTTCTGTGGTATGTCGGAATGCCCGATGATGAAGACTCTCGTGCTCGTAGTTTCCTTCACGCTACTCGAGTTTCATCATTCGCTGCTTATCAATATCCTAAAATCTTATCGTTTTACATCTATCTTTTGGCATAATTAATAAACGGCCTTAGATTTTGTAGGAGAACCCTTACCTTTAAGACATTGAGGACAATGTCTCGTTTTAGTCTGGGGGGTATCTTCGATTCGATTTTTTGCCTTGCACTTTTTGCTGATTACTCATGCAACCCGTTTTTCCTCCAAAATTGAAAAAAAATTTAAAAAAATGAGAAAAATTTAAAATTTTGTGCAAAAATATAATAAATTTTGACATTTTGTTGACTTTCCGCTGGAGAGAGTAGGAATAAAATTCTGACTTGACCGGGCGTGTTGAGCCCTAGCTTGTTCCCTTAACCTTTTATAATCTATAAGCTCGTGCTAGTCTTTACACAAGGAGCTATGAAAATGCGAATTCTTTTCAAGAGTTTGCAAGTTCCCGTATTGACTTTATATATGCATGGCTTGATTATTTGGCTAAGCATTCGCGGATCTTATTATTTAAGATTTTAAAATTTTCGAAGAACGAGAAATGATAGAGTTGTTGATAAGTTAGATTGCTAAACGTGGAGTAGTTGGATCTCTTTAGAGCTCATCAAAGTTACTTGTGGCTTTTTGTTCCCATAAGCTTGTTTCACCCAAAAATAGTAATCTAGGAATAATTAAAGCTATTTTGGTTTTGGCGAAATTTAGTTTTTAATCCTTCTTAAGAAAATCCTTGCTTATAAGAGTTGGGTACACATCAAGGTACTGCCAGTGTTACGGTGTAATAGACTATTCCATCTTGCCGGTTCGCAGCCGATGTTGGGATTGTTATAAAAGCCGTAGGACTTGGGGTTTGGCAACACAAATAATTAATGAATATGATAATGTATAATAATAATCCAAAGCCATAAAAAGTTTTCTACATCTTGCCGGTTCGCAGCCGATGTTGTAGACTTCTAATAAAGGCAGAGGAAAAATTCCAAGGTCATAATAGACTATCACATCTTGCCGGTTCGCAGCCGATGTTGTGATTGTTATAAAGGCCAAGGATTAAATATGTTAATGTGCTTAAATAATGATAAAAATTCCAAACTTCGACTCCGAGGTATCCTAATAAAGGCTTCTGTCTCTGGACTCGTAGATGAGTTGTTTCGGTCGCAAATAAAAGGGATATCCTCAAAATCGTGTTAAATCAGAGACCTTGATGTGGACCTCATTTTTGTATGCAACGGTTTTCGAGGGAAGATTTGGAAACTACTTAGCGTCTAAACTAGGTATCTTTATCGGATTAAAAATTATCAAAACGAGAATTTGGAGAAATTCATTTCTCACCAAAAATAAAATAAATAGAGGAAAATAGGAATTTAGGAACAAGGAGTTCACAATTAGCTTTTTATGAGTAGTGTCGGCAATCTAACTTGTAAATGACAATGATTTCGTTTTTAAGCTTAGTTTGGGGACTCGTGAAAAATCGGGGACGACGAATTTTATCCGTATGGTCACTTCTTTATGAGTCGTGTTTCCTACTCGAAGACCCTAAAAGTTATCGTTAAATAATGATTGTCAAACAAAGCCGTCACCTAAATAATAAAGAAAAATACAAAAATAGAATAAAAAGGAAAGTCGGGGAGTTTTTAGAACTTAAGATTTCTTGATCTCTTTTGAAAATTTTGCTACTTCTCAAAGTTAGTAAAAAGAGATTGGAAATTTTTGGTTTCAAAAACACGTTTTTATAACATTGCATGAGGACATTGCAATAGCTTAGTCTGGGGGAATTTGGTATGTGCTTAAACACATACCTTTTCTTGACCAAAATCAGACCAAATTGACCAAAAACCCGAACATAATTCCAAGAGATATTGTGTTTTTGTGTTTTTGTATATGCAGGGACGGATATCGAGAAAAAACGACAAAAGACACGGAAAACCCGGAAAACGAGCACGAGATTTGGAATGGACTCAAGCCGATGCCGGGCAAGACATGTTTGGCCAAAAGTTAAAAATCACCCTTAGATCATCTTTGGAAAGTTAGCAAGATCAGTCCCTTGAGATTTCAGAAAATACAAAATTGGTCCCTAATATTTCACTTCACATAAATCCTAAATCCTTAAACCTTATACCCGGTTTTAAAAACAACCCAATCCACCCAACCAACCCAACCTACTTCACACCTTAAACCCGGGCCCAATAATAACAAACCCAATTACCCTTGACCCGTCCAACACAAAACCCGGTCAACCCACCCCTTTATCAGTCAAATTATATTATTAAACCCACACACACACCCCACACACACGCGCCAAAAACAATAAATCCCCAATTATTCACTGCCATGAACCCTAATAATAACTGCACCAAATTAACCTCGTACTAAAATTATTACCTCATGATTGAAAGCTTCTGGAAGCACCTGAAAGCTGCAGGGACACGTGGGGGATGCTTATTGGAGTAGCCACCTCATCTATTTTAATCCTACGGTCGAGATTGAAGCTTGGAGAACAAGGGAGGATCTAAGGGTGAAGATTGGCTCTAGAGGCACACGGATTGCCAAGGTGGAAGTCCTAGAAGGTTCATTCGAGCCCTATAAATAGGAGAGGATTTCTCCTCATTTCTCATGTAATTTTTTAGTTATCGTTATGCTGTCAAAATGTTTTTAGAATTATAGTCTTATAATTTCCATTGTAATTTTCCTGTTTTTATTAAGTGTTTTAAGTCTCTTTAATTCTAGTTTGTATTAGGATTCAAGTATTTACTGAATTTTATAAGTCGTTTGTAATTTTTAATTTTTATTAATGAAAATTTCATTTAATTTCCAGTTAATTCTAATGTTTCACTAGTTACTGTTTCAGTTTATTAATGCTAAATTCAGTTATTTAGTTTTTGTTGATTTAAATTTCTGATCATCATTCTAAAAAAAAAATTAAAAAAAAATATATATATATATATTTTCAGCTTATTATTAAGCTGTTTTCTGGTTTTATAAGCTTATATAAGCTTGCTAACTTAGTGTAAGCTAATTCTAAGATCTGTTCAGTCTTTACCACAAAAAATTCAAAAAGTCAAAGATAAAGTCCAAAAAGTCAACTATGGAAGCAAAATAAGCTGTGGGATAAGCTGAGGAGTATTAAGCTGTTCTAGGGTATTATTATTGGCTTATTGGTAAGCCTGGGTTGAGAATTAGTCATTGAATTAATATTAAATCAGTAGCATACACTTGTGAGTGCAACCTTTCTTTTTAGCTTATCTATTGGATTTTAACATTTTAGCTTATAAAAGTACTTATTGATTATTAATTTCTTTTGCTTCTGTGGTGATCAGTAGGGTAGATAATGATAGTATAGAGTAGCTTGTAGCTCAAATCAGCTAGATCTAGGGTTAATTGCAAAATTAGTAGTGTAAGGGGTGTTTGGTTCAAGGTTGATTTTAAGTAGTATAAGCTTAATACTGTTTGTTTGCAAATTTCTGAGGTTGGATTAAGCTGAGTTGAGGTTATATAAGCTAGAATCAGTTGGTGTTTAAGGTTTAATTGCTCATTATTTGAATTTGCCTTGTTGTTGGAATTTTGATGCTCAAACTGCCTCAATAAGCTCAGCAATAAGCTGAGCTTAATTAGAGTTCTCCTTTGGCTTATCTAGGTGCATTTGAGTAGTTTGAGATAGTTCCTAAGTTTAGATTGCACTGGTGTAGTTTTCAGTAAGTTTGCGCCAAAAAATATGTTCTGCAGTCACAGACCCTTTTGTGCAGAACATATTTTTTTTCACTGCTGATCTCAGGCTTGATTAGTGTATCAAATAAGCTTAGATTTTAGGCATTTTTTGGCCACTAATAGATTTTCATATAGTCTTTGAGTTTATGGGCTGGGATTCACCTTTAGAGCTTATCTGATAGCTTAAATTTCAGCTGCAAAGTAGGATAGAAAGCATTTTTGGTTCTGTTTTGACATTAAGCTGTGCAGCAATTTTGTGGCTTATTCCTTTAGATTATTTGTTCATTCTGAGTTGCTTTATGCTTGATACAGTCCTTTGCTTGAGACCTGTGCTTTTGAGAATTTTTGGCTTTCATTTGCTTATTTTTAGCTTATTTCCTAGAGCTTATTTTGACTGTTCAGCTTATTTAAGCTGAACTGAGTGCTGATTTTATTTTTCTTAGATTTCTTATTAAAAATTAAAATTACTCAAAAATTTTCAGATTTTTCCAATTAGTTCTACTATTTTTAAAGCATTAAAATAGTTTTACTTAGTTTTTAATTCATAAAAAATTATTAAAAAGTCAAAAAAATATTTTTCTTTTTCCAAAAATTTTCTTTTATCATTATTAATATAGGAAAAATTAATTTGCATTTTTAGGTCTTAAATTTTAGAATATCACTTTTTATTTACGTTTTTAAATTCCGTCGCGTTCGTTTTTAAAATCCAATTTTCGTTTAAATGTTTAGTTTAATTGTTACATTAGCTTAGTTTAATTAGTTTATCTTGTTTGTTATTTTAATATTAGTAGTGTAATCCAAAATCAATCACTCTTATTCACATTCACTACACGAATCACAAATCCCGAATCACTAAATTTCATTCAATCTTCATCGGGACTACGACTCGGGTTTTGCATATTTCTTGTGCAATTCCTTAGACTATAATTGAACGAATCACCAGGTTACCTTCCTGGCTAGGTAAACAGAAATGGCTCGGGTATCAAACTAAGAGTCAGGTCTTAATATCAAAACAGAATGTCATAACAACAGGTCATGTATCAGACGGTGCATCTCAATATCTCAGAAGTAAATATCAAAGGTTCACACAAAGGGAACATAGCAATGGCTTTGGGAAAGCTTAACTGAATCATAACTCAAAATCAAATCAGGGAATAAGACACCCTTACTGAAAAAGGGCAGAATATCTGTACCTCGACAAAGCACACCAAAATCAAAGCAACGACATAAATAGAGATGGATGATCACTCCCTCTTCACCCGATCTACAAATAATCATAAGTTCTCTTATAAGTTTCATATGATCGTAAGGTTTCATTTTAGTTCTCATTCCATTTTAGGTAACTTTGATTATTAACATTCTCGTATGTCAAATTAAAGTATTAAAGATGATCATATTCATAGCTTAGGGTTCATAATGTCCTTTACGTAAGTTTAGGGTTCATAAGTAGTTTTGGTAAGTTTTAGGGTTTATTATGTAATTATCATGAGTTTAGGGATTAATATGCAATTCTCATAAATTTAGGGTGTAGAATGTAATTACTATAAAGTTACAGGTTTTCACAAGTTAGGTCCTTTAGTTTTAGCAATTAACAATTTAAACCCGTTAGTTTATAAAATAAACACAAAACACCTTTTAATTTCCTTTTAAACCTTTTTATAATTTCTCTCAGTTTTATATATGAAATTGTTAGGTTTTTTATAAATTGTAAACTGTATAAGAACTCAGTAATAAAATTCCCAAAATTCCCAGAGATGCTCAAATGTCTTAAGTATTTTACCAAAATTTTCCATATTTTATTAAGTAGCATAACTACGGATTAAAATTCACTTAAACCAACTCGTCCAGATTTCTGATTAATTTTACTATACGAAAAGTTATTAATTAGAAACCCTTTAAGAAAAATTCACAAAAATCTAAAAAAATTCCAGTAAGTAATAGACATCCTTAATATTACCCAGTTCAAAGAAAACCTCCTAATTCGACACGGTTTGGAAACTAAAATTCAAAAATCCGGACTGATTTTCCAGACTCACAAATCCGATCAGACACATAATTTTCCAAAAATCAAAAGGTAACCTTCCAGGCCTCCAAAAATTATAAACTAAATTTTACCTGGTAGCCATTTCATTTAACTTAGTTTTAGGCTCTTATAAAACCAAAATATACATTCACATCATTTAGTTACAGCCGGTTAAAGTCGAACAAAATTCCAGATCAGTAGCAGTTCTTCACAGATTCATGTATAACTTAGGGTTTTATCATTTTATCTCCTTAATTCTTAACACGTAATGATTATAGGTTGATCCAAAACATATTTAGGTCGATTATCACAAGTCTTAACATAATCAAATCGAATGATTTCAACACGTATACTCCTGGTCCGATTCATATACAATGTTTTAGGGTTTTCTTCTATGATTTTATGTGACATTCTATTATTTCATGTTAAATCTTTTCATACAATTTAATATGAACATAACTCGAATAGAACAAGGATTGAACAAAGAAAAGGATAATACAATACCCTTGAAGATCACACGAATAACAAGAACACAACAAAAATCGAATCACCAACGAATTCGTCCCTCTTCTTTCTTCCTTGATTCGTACGACAGAAAACCAAAACAAGAATGGTTCGGTTAGGCTTAGAACAATTCGAATGGATTTATTATTATGAGATTAAGATTACCTTGGATACAACTAGATCAAGAACACACCAAAACCATTCCTTGGCTGCTGCTATGGATCGAACAAGAGGGACAAAGGAGCTAGGGTTTCGTTTTTTTTTTTTTTTTTTTCTCTCCTTGTGGCTGCCGTGAGTTTGGGAATGGGGAGGGATTAGGGTTTTAATTTTTTTTCTCGATAATGCCGAATGAGATGGAGGGGGAAAAACTATAGGATCGGTGATGGAGATAAGTTAGGGGAGTTTACCAAATTTGATTCAATCACGTACCCGGACTATTTACAAGACCACATTCGTTTGTATGTACACATATGGATTGACTAGGCATTAAAATGTGTAACAATGTTTTAATTGTATATAACATAAGTTTTAATATTCGTATTACGTTCATATGTTCAAATATTGGCGCGTTAGACACTTAGGTTAAGTTCACATAACGTTACTTATTTAATTTTCATAAGTTCTCAAAATTTCAAATTCGAGGGCATTTTTGTCAATTCGGATCATATTAGTTTTTGGGTTTTACATGAACGTTACACGCTAGATTATCACCAAAAGAATCGAGATTAACATATACGTGGAATAAATGGTTCGAACACTTGTGGAATTCCCTTGTTCTCTTCGAATAGAAATGGACAAGAGTGTATACTTAGGAAAAATATGTGTGATATGAGTTTGAGAGTAAGTGAGGGTGTGTGAAAGGGTTATACGAATATGTATGCATGTATAGTATAGATTATATTGTATTTAAAACAACAAGTTGAGATTGTTTATCGAATGATAGGATAAGGGGACAAGGGGAATCAATAGGCTAGGTAACTTGAGTATTGAAGATATTTGAAAGGGTGTATGAGTGTGTCTATAATCGGTTATAGTCAAGTGGTAATGTTAAAGGTTTCACTCGACATATTAAAAGGTCCAAATGACATATAGACGTGACCAAAGATTTAGGAAAGGTGTGGTGTGGCTCATAGAACCATATTCGACTAGATAAAACACAAGGGCATAGGTAGAAATAGGTTTTGATTGAGTTGGTCAATATTTGGATAAACTTGCCCAAGTGTCGAAGGATGATAACTTTAAACCTCGTTATGTGATCAAATGTTCGAACCAAACAATAAACATTATCATTCCTGATTCGTGGATGTATAGAGAATTGAATCGTGTGAAATTATGTAGGGCTTGTGTATCGAATTTTGAAATAAAAGAGATCAAGTGATGGTGTGTTGGGTCGAGTTGTGTAAAAGGGAAAATAAAACTTGGGCTGAAATTGTTGTTGTGCTTGAATAGTGTTGTTCCCTTCACACGCTTAGAGTTAACTAGAAAGTTAATCTATTCATGTTTATGACTAATACAATGTTATGATTAATTCCAACAGATTAATGAAACATAAAAGTAGAAACACATAAGTATTTTTTTCAACGTTTAAATTCTTATTAGAAATGAATCCAAGAATCTATTACCCAAGTGTTTTGCGGAACAAACACTTGGGATTGAATAGACAAGGTATGGTGGTGTATCCTATCTAAACTCAAGCTTTGCTTTGAGTGGTAACAATTCGACCCACTGAGCTATCTCAGGGATACGTTACTCTTTGTAGGAGAGAAGTTGCTTTGTAAAAGTCTAAGCTTTCAATGTACAAAACACACTTAACTTCTCTCCCATCTGAACCTATTTATACACAAGTATAAAGAGTAAAAGTGATTAAAAATAATACAGGCTGTTGAAGCAAGCGTGTCTGACAATTACAACAGTAATTGTCATTTCCAAGAACCAATAGAAATGGGCTAAAAGTCTTTAGGAGTGGTTGGTCTGACACTCCATGACTTTTAGCCGTCTTAGGGAAGGTTTCTTCCTGACAAGATAAGATTTGATCTTATCTTAAACTCTTCCCAGATCTTCCCGCCTTTCTTTCAGGCTTTAGGTTCTTCAGTACACGCCTTCATTTATTAATTACAATTGTTGTTGAGGAGACTGGGGTTCAGTGAGTTCTTGTCCAACACTCACTGAACCATCATCTTCTTCTTTGGCTTAAGTCCTACATCAGGGAGTACCGCCTTCCTGAGTAGTGAATCCTTCTTCTTGAATTCGCCTTAAGCATCCTGAAGATGACTCACTGAGAGACTGTTCTCTTAGTGACTTGAATTGTTCTCGGTTTAAGTTAACACTTAGTTAATTTGTGTTCAAATCTTGTTTTAAGTATTCTTGGGTACTGACGGACCCAACAATCTCCCCCTATTTGAATATAAATTATTCCTAAGTGTTTTGATCAGTAATGAGTGAGCTAATGACTTCTACTCATACTGAATGTACTAGAATGTAAATAAGGACACTGAAATAATAAAAACATCATCTTATTAATATCATTACAAGTCCTATCAACGCTAAGTACAAAAGGTGGTGGTGGTTGTCAGGCATATTCCTCAGTTCAACTTAATCCCAAGGGCTTCAAGCTTAGGCTTCTTTGACTGCAGTTCTTGTTGGTCAGGGTGCTCTCGGATTTTCCTTTTCAGAACTTGACAAAAACTCACATTTTCTGGAGTTTTTGATTGGGGAGGCCATCATTAGAAAGCCAAGCAAGGCTTTGATCCCCGATAGATCAATATCACTCCACCTCTGAAAGGCTTGGTCACCGAACTCATCAATGAAGAACACACCTTTTTCAGGTTGTTCAATGACCACATTTTTCCTGAATGGAACACCTTCAGGAAGAGCCCTATTACAGTCAAGACCAGGAACCTTGATCTCAGGCTCAGCTTCAATCTTCTTTCTCTTTCTTGAAGAAGACTGAGAAGGGGCAAGCTGTTCGGTTGAAGCAGGAAGAAGAGATGGAATACCAAGTTCCTGAGGTGCTGCTGCCAATCTTTCATACCTCAGGCTCAGGGACTTCAACAGACCAGGGACCACAATATTTGATTTTTTCGCTAATATTGGACCCAACTCATCCAATTCAGTGATCCCGAAGTCAGCGAACCTGAAGGGGGTATGAACATCAAAGTTTCTCATGTCAGCACCTCTGTAGACAGTAACAGTGGCAGGCGTGGTGTTTCGATGAATCTTGACATCAGTGATTGGTTCTGGTTTTAACTTGTTTGTCATGATCCACTGATATCTCTTAATCCTGTTTTTCCTGATCTCTTCAGTCCTTTTCATTCTTTCTTCCCTTCTTTGCCTGAGGGCAGCCATTTCAGCATTCTGAGCTTTCACAAAGCTCTTGCCACCTTTCCTTTTAGCAAGGTCTTTTGCCTCAATCCCAATCTTCTCAGCCTATTCTCTTGCAACCTGAATGAGAGCAAGCTTGTTCTGCCTTTCATCTTCAGCAGCTTTCTTTGCTGCCTCCTCTTTCTCTATGTGAGCTTGAATTTCAGCATGAGTGAGAAGTTCCATTACCCCATTGATTTCATAAGGAACCCTAACTGGTTCATCTGGGTCTGGCCTTCTTTCCTTGGAGGCAGACACCAAGATTGTGGGCTTAGGCTCAGTGGTTGTGAGAATGCCCTTGCCTTTGTCTTGGTGGGATGAAGATGTGGTGGCTTCAGGATTCTCCCCCTCAGTGTGAGAAGGAGGTTGTTCTTGTTCAGGTTGTGGAGGTTCTTCAGTGACATTCTCCCCCTCAACTGTTGCTTGACCCATAGTGAGAGCAAGAGTTGGTGTGCTTACTGAAGTTGAGGGAGCTTGACCTTTGAAGGCCTGATAGATCTCAGTCATCATGGACTTGATGTCTGAGGTGTCCTCCTGAAGAGTTGAGACCTTAGTCTCAAGAGAAACCTGAGAAGCCTCTACTGCAGTCATCCTTGGCCCAAGATTCCAAGCCATAGAGGAAGAAGATGATGCCAAAGAAGCCATGTGGGACTCCATAAGACCCAGGAAAGATCGGATGGAGTCCACTGAAGAGTTGAGTCCTTGAAGATTTGAGGATCTCAGCACAGTTACCAGCTCAGTCAACTGAGAAGTTTGTTGTTGGTAAGTTTATGAAGCCTGAAGAAGTTTTTTGTTTAGCTCAGGGTCATCTTTCACTGACTCTTGAATTGTTTCAACGCTCTTTTGTAAGTTGGTGAGAGCCTCGTTGAACAGTTTTAAGTTGTAATCAAGATTCGTCAGGGAGAAGGAGATAGATGACATGTGCTCATTTTCATCATCATGATGGGCTTCCACTGATTCCTTTAGGTTTACATAATGAACAACGGCTTCAGTGTGCTGGTCAAACATTTCTTCAGTCAGACCTTGGAAGAGAGCCTTGTTGGTCTTGAGCAGGAACTTGACCAATTGTCTCTCAGTGAGAGGAAGAGTGTTGTCATACTTGGTGAGGATTTTGTCAGTATCCGAAGAACCAGCAGCTTGAGATTCTGATTCTTCACTTGGATGTGGAGATGACTGATGTGAATGTTCAGGTTGTTCAGAGTGTTCAGATTGTTCATCAGTTTCCATATCCTCACCTGCCTCAAAAATTTCCTCATCACTCTCTTCCTTGAGCTCATCATCAGACTCAAGAAGAGCCTGAAAGTCCCCCATGGACTCAATACCCAAAAATTCAACCGGCTCCTCTTCATAAGAAGACTCGCCTTTGTTTTGACCAGGTCCTGACCCCGTTGTCATAATAACTGAGTGGGTTTGCTCAGCCTGACTAGCCATAATAACTGGGGTAATACCAGCCTGGCTTTTGGGGGCAGTTCCTGAGTGAATGGATCCGCCTGAGGGGGTGATGGGTTCCATATCAGCGGGTTGTTTCTTTCCCTCTGAGTCTTTGTCCCCCTTAGCGCCTTCAACTACTGATGGGTGTTTTCCAGTAGTATCACTAGGCACTGATTGTGATGATTGATGGACCCTCTTCCCATCAAGATTGTACTGTCCTTTTGGGGATTTAGGATCCTTAACTCCCTGAGATCCTGAGTGTGATTGATCAGGAACGTTAGCAGGATGTGATTGTTTGCGGGTCTCCTTCCCAGTAGGATAGTGCTGTCCTACTGAGGATTTAGGACCCTTTTCTCCCTTAGGCCCTGATTGTGATTTATCAGTTCCTTCATCGGGATGTGAGAGGTTGTGGGTCCCCTTCTCAGTGGAGTAGTGCTGCCCCACTGATGCGTGCGATGTGTCGTTGCGGTTTAGCAGTATTAATGCCTACTCAAGTTTTAAATTTATATTTAGCCGACTTATCAATAACACACACACTTAACGAGCAGTGTACCCGGTCAGTATGAATATAATGGTAAGTAGAGTGTCGATCACTAAGAGTGGAACGTATTATCTCGTTATTCTAATCAGTATTTTAATATATTAAGTTAGCTATACAACCTAATCTAACGCAAGGGGGTTCAGCCTGAGAGACTGGCACGATTTGATTGCAATTAAATAATAAACTAAACCAATAGGCACGAATCAGCAAGTAGCACACACGTACACAGATAAATACTTGAGACAATAAGAGGGCTGTCCTGATAGATAAGTAGCTTGTCACTTGTTTTATTGCTAGTTTTATATGAAGTGTATAGTTCGATGCAACGCACCGAGATTAAGTCCTTTCTCGTTGGTTCTAATCTTATCGGCGAGTAAACCCTTAATGATTACTTATGACTATCCTATTTATCTTTCTTCCTACTTTTCTAAAGACCATAGAATGCATAGGCGATCTAATAAATAGGCGAGGGCAGAGGCATGGCGACCCGATCAACGCTCAGCTAGACACAGAGGTTATCAATGCACTAATAAAAGTCACCAAAGACATCAACATATAAACTTTAATTAATGAGAAAGCAGTTTTAAGGGAGTGCAATCTTTCCGTTGTCACATTACACAAGCCACCAATCTTGATGAATTAAAGTTTACTAACACAATAAAACAAAACTACTTAATGAATTAAACACATGCAGCACCTTCTTACAGCTCTTGTATCTTCGTTTGGGTGTGTCTTGTGCTGCTGCCTTGACTGAATTCGTCCTAGGGTTTCTGTACTTCGGTCTCGTATATAATATGTCACACCGAAATTCGTCTGGTCTTGGGGTATTTATAGTTTCTGTCTGAGGGTAGGATGCGGCGCATCTAGTAAGTAGATGCGGCGCCTTGACTTAACTTCGCGTGGGGTCTAAGATTATAATATTCAGGAATATTCGTACACCGCCAGAAGATGCGGCGTAACTCCATTCATAGATGCGGCGCATGTCCTCTTGTATCTTGGATCGTATCTGGTGAAATATTGATAGTGATGCGGCGCATGTCATAAGTGAGATGCGGCGCATCTAGAGCAGAATAGTCTTGATCTTGTACATTTCGGTAGACTCTTAACTTCTTGCATGTTTTGCTCCATAATTAGTCCAAAATCGCCAAGTTTCACCAAATGCTTGTTTTTACCTGAGAATTACAAAAGTAAACGATTAAGTATCAATCCTCATACATAATATAATAAAACAAGTCAAATAAATAGGATAAATGATGGTAATAAAATGTACTTATTTGAGTTCATCAAATATCCCCCCACTTGAACTTTACTTGTCCCCAAGTAAACCTTAGATTTAATCTTATGAAAATGTATCCTAAAAGATATTAGGATTTATTTTTATATTTAAGCATGTATTCGTTTTTGCCATAATCACACAACCAAACACTTAACGAATTAGAAGTAGAATAAAATAATTTGATAAAAGCAAATCTAATCGTTTAACTGTCCAGTCGTGACGAATATTCTATCATAAGCTTGGCAAGTATACACATCTCCCCCACTAAAGCAAAGGAATAACAAGTCTAAAGCGGTAAAAATGGTTTTTAGGCTTAAGGGTTAATTATTCTTAATCTCTATCGATCTCAAATTCCAGAAAAGGCGACAAAATCACAAATACATGATCGAATCCACGAACACGATACTTGCAATTGCTCAAATCCTTCACTCGAATAGGCTAAAGATAGGTCCAAACTTCACCAATAATAATATATCAAAAAGGGCGACAAAATCATAAATACATAGCCGAATCCACGACTACGATACTTAAGATTGCTCAAATCCCTAATCTCAATAAATCAAAGGTTTGGTTGGATAAAGAATAATAAAGGGTATGGATTATATTAGGGATATAAATTGGTGTAAAACGAAAAATAAACAAAACAAATAAATTAAAATCCTAAGTGTGGTTAATTACTATCCCAACCATCCCATGAATAAGACTCATATCATAGAATAACTCACGCTTTAACACTTGAAACACACGCTTTAGGTAGACACGAATTATACTCAACAAGATCTTAATCAAAGAATAAACCTTTGTTGGTGTTCCCATAACTGCCAACTCCCATTCAATCCATAGATATAATATACAACAACTAGTGGTGATATCGACCACTTACTACAAAACTTTACATAAGTTGGTTAAATCAAACATCCAACTCTTCTTTTTTCTTTTTCTTTTCTATTTTTTTTCGATTTTTTTTTTTTTTTTTTTTTTTTTTTTTTTTTTTTTTTAATAAACATAAACATAGATGTGTAAACTTTCACCACATCACTATAATGATAATTCTGGATAATTTTTCCATATTTTTCATGACTTCAGAAATAACGGTAATAGTGAAAGTAGTAAACACACGAAAAATAAACTCAAAGATATACAATATTTACTTTCACTCCAATTGCATTGTGCAATTTCCCGACCTAACCATAGATAATGAATTACGCACGCGAACACAGGTAATGTAAGGAAACACACTTTGCCTATAGCAATTAACCAACCACGGATTTTAATCTACAGGGTAGGCTAAGGTTTAAGGTGTAACGAAACATTTTAACAAAGGTGTAAGAACGAAAGGAATGGCTCTGAGTATTTTTCTAGGGGTATCTTACTCTAAAAGTGAGAGTAACAAAAGTTTATACGGGGGTTAACTAACCAGTGTAGTTAGCTAATAACACATAACATATAAGGCTATTTAGGTGTAATCCTAGAAATTTTACCAATTTAGACAAGTCATTCCAATTATATAAAATAATACTTATTATGGTGGTCTCGAATAGTATACAAGCCAAGTTCTAAAGTTTACAAGTCACCGGCACACTCATAGATTTGTGAATTTTGAAAAATCACAATTTTTGAAAATAACGTCATGTGTGCAGCTATGCAACTTAGACTTTAAACAAAAACATGCTAAAAAATTTCAAATTTTGATATATTAAGCACATTTTAAGCATATTTTGAAAAGTTTAGGACAAGTAAGTGTTAAGTGTTCTAATTCTCCAATCCCCCCACTTAAGTTAAACAACGTCCTCGTTGTTTGTATAAAAGGTTAAAAACTGGAAAATAAAAGAATTAGAACAGAAAAACTCCCCTGAGATTTGCTCGGTATGATCCTCCATTAGTATAAGAGCAAAAATCATCTTTCTTGTGGATTAGAACGTTTAAGCTTCATAATAGATGTATCCACAGGAAATGCAGGAATCTATAATACCACCAAGGCTTTAAAACACACCTAAGTTAAGAAAGGTTCAAACTTGCATAATACATTAGTAGTTAGGTAAAAATTAAAAATGAAAATCATCAGGTCAGTCGATGCGCCGTATCTTATGGAAGAAGATACGCCGTATCGAGCCTGGAATAAATACGGATCAGAATAGAAGATGCGCCGCATCCTTAACCAGGGATGCGCCGCATTAAAATAAACTGATAAAAAGTTTTAAAGTCGAAAATAAAAAAAATGCAGAAAAATAAAGATATGACCATTGCAGGAGATGCGTCGCATCTCAGGATTGAGATGCGCCGTATCCTCTGCGGCCTGAAACAAAAATAAAATAAAACGAAATAAAGGATAGGATGCGTCGCATCTGTTTACCAGATGCGGCGCATGTGTTCACCACCCAGACTGCTATCAGTCTGGTGTAAATGGCTCATTCCATGGTTCATCTCTCACGTCCTCTCGTATTAGCATGCTGAACTTAATGCCAGTCTTTGTCAAGCATGTTAAGAAATATAAACTGAAACATCAAATGCATAAATGAGAATATCGATTAGTACAATCCAAAAAGAATAATAATAATGTGCATGGAACAATGTCAAATAACACGTGGAATCAAGAGATCAAGGGTCAGTCTGGTCGTGTGGGTGGGTCCCTGATGTGCTGGCATCATCAGTCCTAGGCCGGACTCTGCGAGCGTATGCACGTGTCACTCCCTCAACATGAGTACCATCTGAACGGGTGTGGGTAATACCCTGCTGCTCCAAAAGTCTGCTCACACTCATAACCAGCCACTCTGAGTCCCTCCTCATACCATCAACAATGCCTCTCAAGGCTCTCAGCTCTCCTTCGACTGTGTCAACCCTCTGACTCACCTTGCGTATAGGGACTGGTGGGGGTACTGGTGCCTGCGGCTCCTCCTGATGGGCTGGAGCAGCAGCCGGAGGTCCTTGAGGGCCTCCCTGCTCCGCCTCTGGCCCTGCAGCTCTGGCGGGCCCTAATCCTACCCAAACGTAATCTCCCATAGCCAGCTGGCATATCCCAAGCCTAACCAAGTAATCCCTGTCAATAACCGGGAGATGGGTAACCACAACCTCCAGCCCCGCTGGGATCTCCGCTCCAATCACTCCAAAATGGCGGGCCAGCCTAGAAACAAAATGCCCACCAGTCATATGGCTCCTCCGATCTCTCCCTGCAGCTGATCGGTGGAGGTAGTGTGCCAAAAAGTGGGGGATGTTCATCGACAATCCCTCATCCATGCTCCTCAAGAGGAAGAGGTCCAGAGTGGTCACCTTCTCAGGTGACTGACCTCTCCCAGCAATAGTAAGTGCTATCAGACGGTGGCACAGCCTCCTCATCGGCTCCCTGATCAAAGTGTAAGAGGGGGTAGAAGTAAGGATGTCACCCCCCCGAAGAAATCCTGTCCCAGTAATCACCGAATAGTGCCCTGTCATGGACCGCTCTCAAACTATCATCCCAATATCTGGCAAACCCATCTGACTCAAGCTCCTCAACTGTATGCAAACCCATGGCCAAAATGAACTATCTCATAGACATCTGCCTCGGCACCCCACCCAGTCTAAACACAAGGGTGTCAGCAATATCCAACCCAGTATCCGTCTCTCTGTAGTAGACCGTACTGAAAAACTCCATCATGAGCTCCTTCACCAAGGGCTCGTCAATCCTGAACAATCTCTCCCAAGCAGAAGATCTGAATACCACCTCCTCATCGTCACCAGTAACTACCATCTCCATCCTACGTCGTAAACTCTCAACAGCATGTCCATCCCCAATCAATCCCACATCGGCGAAATCCAAAACCTGTACCCTGAATATTCTCCTGAAGTAAATCGACTCAAGTCTCCGTAAGTAATCCTCCAAAGTGCCAGGGGTTAGTCCCATATTCTCGAAACGTAACCACTGATGTCGTTGTGCAACCTCTGGTAATGCCATCTGAAATAAATTTTCAAAGTTAGTAAGCAGTCTGCAAGTGAGGTAGATACGGCGCATCTGATTTAATCAGTGCGGCGTATCTGCACGAAATATAAGAGATGCGGAGCAAGAGATGAGATACGGCGTATGTAGATGCGTCGTATCTAGATTAAGTAATACGGCGTATCTAGAATTTTATTAATTTGGAAATAGGTCGTTACGCCGCATCAATTAACCTAGATGCGCCGCATCTAAAAGCATATCAGTATAAATAAAGGGGATCAGGCAGGCTTTTCAAGAATCCGTATCCGTGACGTAAACTACCACTAAATATCACAGTATCATTTACCCCTTATATCAGTTCTAATAGCTCATTGCACCACTACTAATCTATTTTCCCACTAAATATTCAAAATCGAATTCATTTTCCCAAATTTTCGTTCAAATCAAACTAGGCCAGAAATTCGATTATTTACGCAAGTTAGATACGGGGGAGATCATATAATACAAGTCCTAATCATATCTTTATATCATTTAAGCACAAATCAAATTAATCATATAAACCCTAATTTTCGTATTAACCAAGATTAAATCGAAATGGAATAATTACCTTAATTTTATGATTAGGTGAAGGATTATAGATCGGATTAGAGGATGGATTCGAGATAAATGTTCGGATTTAGATTATAATTTCACTGTGTGGAAGTTCTTAACTGTGTGAGTTTTTGCGGTAAGAATTTTAGATCCGGCGCATTCCCGTCGTATTTATAGGGCAAAACGATGCGCCGTATTGAAAAATTGGGATGCGCCGTATCTATTTAATTTCGTTGACTAGTCAATGAGTCCTAGTTGGTCAGAGATACGGCGCTTGGGATATTTAGATCCGCCGTATCGCTATATTAGTGAACGAAATTTAGATGAGGAACGTACCTTGGCCTCCGCAACACGATTCTTTATACACCAAATTGGGGTAAAACGGTCACACCATACGATATAAATGAATTCAAAATAAGAGCAATAGGTATAAACGTTTTATTAACAATTGTAATCTTATAGTTTAGAGGATAAGGATTTATTCCGAGGTTAGGAACAAATATCATTTTTAAGCATACAAAATTATGATTACAATTTTAATCAGATGTATTATATGGATAATAAAATTGAGATTATAATGTAGAGAACTTCCCTTTGGGCGAGTCGAATTATCGAACAGTTAACCTGGAATAATATTTCAAGAATTTAAGGCGTTCAATGTTACCAGTACCGAGTTTTCCTCCACTCTCGTAGTCATAAGTTTGACCCTTCCAGCTAGCGTCTCTCGGTTTTGTTCAGAACGTAATCTTTCATGGTCATGCTTGAGTCATCATTTATCCTGAAAATAAACAACTTGCAAACGAGAGTAGCGGACCAATCAAAGTAAATATCAAAAATCAACTATATTTATCAAATTATATTCGTCGTATTAACAAAGGTTAATGCGCCGTATTTTCGTTACGTTTCAAAATATAAGATTTTTTATTCAGAAGATACGCCGTATCGACAAAAATCGATACGCCGTATCTGTTTAATAATTCGAAAACTGTTTTTAATTATAATAATAGATACGCCGTATCTGCTAAAGCAGATGCGTCGTATGGCGTTAACGTTTAGAAATTTTTTTATCAAAAACAGATACGCCGTATCTTGGGGAAAAGATGCGTCGTATCGAATTAATTAAACGCGTTGTATTTTATAAAAATTAAACGCAATACGCCGTATCTGAGGGATCAGATGCGCCGTATCGTTCGATTTAGCTCAGTACAACGATAGCAGAACACAAAAAATACGAAAAATTAAAAACAAATAAAACACACGAAAATAAACACAAATAAAAGCAAACAAATAACACACAAAAACAGAAAATATGCAAAATATTACAATGAATGCAAATTAATCTAATACACAACAGAATTAGAGGTTAGATAAAAAAATTAAAAACCTAATTAAAATACTAATCAAATTAACAGATAATAACAATTCACTCCCCGGCAGCGGCGCCAAAAACTTGATGCGTGCGATGTGTCGTTGCGGTTTAGCAGTATTAATGCCTACTCAAGTTTTAAATTTATATTTAGCCGACTTATCAATAACACACACACTTAACGAGCAGTGTACCCGGTCAGTATGAATATAATGGTAAGTAGAGTGTCGATCACTAAGAGTGGAACGTATTATCTCGTTATTCTAATCAGTATTTTAATATATTAAGTTAGCTATACAACCTAATCTAACGCAAGGGGGTTCAGCCTGAGAGACTGGCACGATTTGGTTGCAATTAAATAATAAACTAAACCAATAGGCACGGATCAGCAAGTAGCACACACGTACACAGATAAATACTTGAGACAATAAGAGGGCTGTCCTGATAGATAAGTAGCTTGTCACTTGTTTTATTGCTAGTTTTATATGAAGTGTATAGTTCGATGCAACGCACCGAGATTAAGTCCTTTCTCGTTGGTTCTAATCTTATCGGCGAGTAAACCCTTAATGATTACTTATGACTATCCTATTTATCTTTCTTCCTACTTTTCTACAGACCATAGAATGCATAGGCGATCTAATAAATAGGCGAGGGCAGAGGCATGGCGACCCGATCAACGCTCAGCTAGACACAGAGGTTATCAATGCACTAATAAAAGTCACCAAAGACATCAACATATAAACTTTAATTAATGAGAAAGCAATTTTAAGGGAGTGCAATCTTTCCGTTGTCACATTACACAAGCCACCAATCTTGATGAATTAAAGTTTACTAACACAATAAAACAAAACTACTTAATGAATTAAACACAAGCAGCACCTTCTTACAGCTCTTGTATCTTCGTTTGGGTGTGTCTTGTGCTGCTTCCTTGACTGAATTCGTCCTAGGGTTTCTGTACTTCGGTCTCGTATATAATATGTCACACCGAAATTCGTCTGGTCTTGGGGTATTTATAGTTTCTGTCTGAGGGTAGGATGCGGCGCATCTAGTAAGTAGATGCGGCGCATTGACTTAACTTCGCGTGGGGTCCAAGATTATAATATTCAGGAATATTCGTACACCGCCAGAAGATGCGGCGTAACTCCATTAATAGATGCGGCGCATGTCCTCTTGTATCTTGGATCGTATCTGGTGAAATATTGATAGTGATGCGGCGCATGTCATAAGTGAGATGTGGCGCATCTGGAGCAGAATAGTCTTGATCTTGTACATTTCGGTAGACTCTTAACTTCTTGCATGTTTTGCTCCATAATTAGTCCAAAATCGCCAAGTTTCACCAAATGCTTGTTTTTACCTGAGAATTACAAAAGTAAACGATTAATTATCAATCCTCATACATAATATAATAAAACAAGTCAAATAAATAGGATAAATGATGGTAATAAAATTTACTTATTTGAGTTCATCACCCACCGAGGATTTAGAACCCTTTTCTCCCTCAGGAACTAATTGTGATTTGTCAGTTCCTTCATGGGGATGTGAAATGGTGAATGTTCCTGATCCCTCAGACTTGTGTATGTCAGTGGGAACATGTGGAAAGGGTTTGACCGAGGACACTGAGGATGATTTCTCAGTGCCCTCTGTTGGCCTTTGTTTTGTGGTCAGGGGGTCTCTGTAGTGGGTGTCTCAAAGGTCTGGGCCACATTCAACCTATTTTTAAGGTTTAGTTGGTTTTCGGCATCAGTCTCTGTGGCGAGTGGTTTGGGTTTAACCACTGTTTAAGCTTAGAACTAGCTTATGTAAGCTTAATAGCTTATTGTAAGTGATTACTAGATCAAATTATGCCCAAAACTCAAAAATCCAAAAAAGTCAACTGTTGAATGAAGATGATGAATCGGGATTAATTCCTGGTAGATCAAGCTAATTCTAGAAGTGCTTGGCCTATCTAAAGATAGGCTTCATTGGAAAATCCCTTTGTTCTAGCTAAGGGATGATTTTGTAAGTTCTATTTCATTTTAAGGTTTAATTTTCTGCATCAGTTGTGATTAGTTAGATTAAGTGCTATTTGATTGTTGATTGTTGCTTATTAGTAGTTAAATAGATAAGGTAATCATAGATTGGTTGGTTGCTAGCTTATTTCGGTTTGTTATTAGTGGAATAGTTCATAGCAGTTGGTCAAAATAAGCTTTTGTAGGACTGTTTTAAGCACACTAGCTAAGTACTGTTCATTGGTATCTTATTTGAGTTTTGATTGATTATTGTGGAGGTTTATGTTGCTGTTGAAGATTAGATAATAAGGACATTGTAGTGCATTTGAGGTTTTTGATCAATAGTTGCAAAGTTGATAGCTCAACTGCCTTAATAAGCTCTTTATAAGCTAACCTTGAAGTTGTGGTGACTAGTTGGTATTCATGTGTTCAAAATAGTGTTTTAAGTGGGTATTCAAGAGTTGGATTAGTTTTCAAGTTTTGCGCCAAAAAAAATAGCTAAGTCAACTGCAACAGATAAATCATGTGCAGAGCGGTCATAAGCCCACTTTCTCAGCTTATTTGTGGCTTAACCACTTAAGCTCTAGATCTAGTTTTTGGTTTTCAAGTAGTTCATATAGTAGTGTTGTAGTGCATAATCTGGTATTCAGCTTTTGAGCTTATTTAATAGCTTATTTCAGTTCTGCAAAAAGCTCCAAAAAACTGTGCAGACCTGCATTTTCAGATTTGTGCAACTAGCAGATTTTCTTTGGCTAAATTGGAGTTCAATTGGGATGTTAAAATTAGGGTTTTTGTGTTTTTAGTACACTCAGTAGTTCTGTTAAGCTTTTGCCCCCATTAGTCTCCCCTAAACAGCTTATTTAGAGTGCTTAATTAAGCTCATAAGTTGGCTGTTTTCTACCAAAGATTGCAACTGTCCATGTGCTTATCTGCTTATTCCTAGAGCTTATTTGGTCACCATCAGTAGTTTTAAGCTTAATATAGTGTGTTTGTTTGTATTTGAGCTCTAGGGAACTTTTGGATCTGATTTGCTTATTTTTAGCTTAATTTGAAACTGCTTATTTGGCTGTTCAGCTGATTTAAGCTGAGTTAAATTCTGCTTTTATTTTTCCTAGGAAGAAAACATAATTTTAGATTTTCTCAGAATTTTTCATATTTTTCCAAAACCATTTGCTATTTTTAAATCATTTAATTAGTTTAAATTAGTTTTTAATTCATAAAAATTAAATAAAAAGTCAAAAAAAATATTTTTCTTTTTCCAAAAATTTTCTTTTAATATTTAGAGTTTAGGAAAATTATTTTCAAAAATTTAGGATTTTAAAAATTTACTTTTAATTATGTTTTTAAATTTCGTCACGTAACGTTTTTAAATTTCATATTGCATTTTTAGAATAGTATGCTTAGTGTAATTGTTCCATTAGCTTAGTTTAATTAGTTAAATCTTGTTTGTTATTTTAATATTTGTAGTGTAAAAACCAAAATCAATCACTCACTTTTTCACATTCACTTCACGAATCACGATCCTGAATCACATATTCCATTCAATCTTCGTCGGGACAAACGACTCGGGTCTTGCATATTTCCTTTGCAATTCCTAGACTATAATCGATTGTATCAATTTTTTGGCGCCGCTGCCGGGAAGGTTGACGAGAATTTGTGATTTTGTTTTTCGATACGTGTTTTGAAGACCCTTCCTCGGAAGTTACTTGTTTTTATAAAAAAAATATAAAAATACAAAAAGAAAATAAATAAAACACTTTTCCTAAAGTGTTTTCAAAAATACAAAAATAAAATAAATCATCACTTTTCTTCAAAAGTGTTGTAAACCATTCCCGCAATAACAACAAAACAATCGTGAAATCATTTGATTTTCGGATTATTTTTCGATTACAACCTATACAAGTGGTTTAAGGAAGGTTCGACATTAAATTGACGAACCGAAAGAGGCGGGTTTATAATTAGCTTCGGCAGACCTTTGCTTCTCCGCCACTCTGCACGTAGTCGTAAGAGAAACAAATATCGATTGAGGGATCGGTACCAAAAATATTGTAATTCTAAATTTTCTTAAAAATAAAAATCCAAAAATATTTTCATTTTCAACTTTTGTTTTTACTTTTTCTTTTTGATTTTATTTTTGGTGTATGCACAGCCGTTCTTCTTCTCACCCTCTTCTTTCACCACTTTCAAATCCCGAGAGGATTATCCGTCAAAACAACCGTGTTCATTTCTCAACCGTTGAGGAAATGGCCAACAACCCAAACAATCAACACCCTCCGGTGGGTGTTAATGACATTCAGGCTCCCGACCTCCGTCCAATGGAGGAACGTCTCCAAACACCTTTCAATGGTGTTAGACGAGCCATCGTGATACCCAATATTCAAACAAATCACTTTGAAATCAATCACGGGTTACTCAATCTTATCACGGGTATCTCATTTCACGGACTTGATCATGAAGACCCTTATGTTCATATCCGAAATTTCACCGACATTGCTGAAACAATAAAGATTAACCAAGTTGATTACGATGTCATCAAAATGAAATTGTTTCCCTTTTCTTTGAAAGGAGCGGCTCGAACTTGGCTAGAGAAAGAACCCCCTAATTCCATTTTAACTTGGGGAGATCTAGCTACAAAGTTCATCAATCATTTCTACCCTCCTTCCAAAACTTCTAGTCTCCGAACTCAAATCTTTCGATTTCAACAAGCTTTCGATGAATCGTTCAGCGAAGCTTGGGATAGATTTAAGGAGTTATTGGAAAAGTGTCCTAATCATGGTGGTATGTGCTTAAACACATACCTTTTATTGACCAAAACCGGACCCAAAAAGACCAAAAACCCGACCATAATGCCAATAGATAGTGTGTTTTTGTGTTTTTGTATGTGCAGGGATGGATATCGTGAAAACCGACAAAAAGACAAGAAAATCAAAGAAACGAGCACGAGATACGGAATAGACTCAGAGCCGAATCCAGGAAAGCCATCATTGGTCAAGAAGTAAAAAATTACCCTTAGATCATCTTTTGGAAAATGGCAGATTTAGTCCTCGAGATTTCAGAAATTACAAGATTAGTCCTTATTTGCCAAACCAAAATAAAACTACAAACCTTTATCTACTTGCATAACCGGATCCACAGCAACAACCCAATCCATCCTTAACCCAATCCATATATCTAACACACACCAGCCCAACCACTAAGACTAAATCCAAGCCACTTGTTTAAACCTTACACCCGACCCATCAATCCTTAACCCGGTCTTCCCTCGGTCAAAACAAATAAAAATAAAAATAAAACAAACTCACCCAATCTTTACTCACAAACCCCGCGCCCTATTTCACCCTCTCCCCCATTTTCACTATTCACCAAAACCCTTGAATTACCGTACGAATTTTTACGGCAATTAAGGGTATTAATGTCAATGATTGGATCTTCTAGAAGGCCCTGACAGAGAGAATGACACATGGCAGCAGGCTATTGGACCGAACACGCGTCAATCCTGATCAAACGGTGGGAAATGAAGATTGGAGGCCAAGGCATGATCTAAGGGTGATGGATAGCTCAAGAGCACGAGGATCGCCAGCCTGGAAGACCCAGAAGGATCGATCGAGTGCTATAAATAGAGGGATTTCTCCTCTCGTTAGAAGGCTTGTAATTTTTTTATTTAATGTTTTAGATTAATTGTTTTATTGTAATTTTTAGTTTTAAATCAATTTTAAGTTTATCCGAAATTTTCTTTGTAATTTCATTTGGATTAATGAAAAATTTCACTTACAATTTAATGTCGGTTTTATGCTCTTGAATTTAAATCTCATTTAGTATTATTTTTATTTGAGTGTTATTTCAGTAAAAAAAAAAAAAAAAAAAAAAATTATAAGAAGCTGATAAGCTGGGATAAGCTGTGGTATTAAGCTGTTCAGAAAGGAGCTTTGGGTTAATGTTGTGGCTATTAAGCCTGGGTTAGAACTGAGTTCTGAGATCACTTCATTTAATCCAGGATAAGGTGTAAGCTTTTTATTTCATTAAGTTTAATCTAGTTTTTTTTTTTTTTTTAAGTGCTGCTTATTGTTCATGTTCTGCTTATTGTTGTTGTTGTTAATTATTGTTCATTGTCCTTAGCTGCTTTTGTTCTATTACTTTTAATGAGTTTAAAGTAGTGTAGTTTTAAGGTTTAAAATTATATCAGTTTAGAGTGAATTGCATTAGTTCTTAAGCTGCTTTTATTTTAGGGCTGTTTGTTAGTAGCTAAGCTTTTTAGAATTTCATTGCGGCAATTTTTGAGGTTCATCTAAGATGTTAAAAAGAGGTTGCAACACTTGGATTGGTTTAGACTAGGACTGCACAACCTTCGTGCCACTTTTCATCTTTCTGCTGTCAAAACTAGTGCAGGTTTAAGGCTGCTGATATAAGCCATCCTGTGGCTTATACATTTAAGCTGAGGATAATATTTTTGGTTTGAAAGTAGTTAACATAGTAGGATTTAGGTTCATTATCTGGGAATCAGGTTTAGTGCTAATTATAGTGCTTATTTTGGTCTGATAATTTGCTCTATTCCTGTCTGCTATATTGACATCAGGTCCATCCACACCTGATCTGGCAGCTTAATAGATAAGCAAATAAGTTTGAAAATTGGGCATATTATATTTTTAGGTAGAGTTTCATATAAACTTTAAGCTTATCATATGGGATCTGAAATATCAGCTTATTGGAGTGCTTATTTGGGTTTGCAAAGTAGGTGTATAGGCTGTTTGTTTCTGATTGGATTTTTAGTCTGTTCAGCTTACTTTGGGCTTATTGCTTGTGCTTATTTGATCTATTTCACTTGATTTTAGCTTCCAGTAGTTAGAATAATCTGTCCTTAGCTTTTGATAATTTTTGGCTTATTTTAGCTTATTTTTAGCTTATTTCCAAGTGCTTATTTCTACTGTTCAGCTTATTCAGTTATATTCAGTTTCTAAAAATATTTTTCTTAAATTTCTTATTAAAAATAAAAATTACTCTAAAATTTTCAGATTTTATTAATTAGTTTTACTATTTTTAAATCATTTAAATTGTTTTAATTAGTTTTTAATTCATAAAAAATTATTAAAAAGTAAAAAAAATATTTTTCTTTTTCCAAAATTTTTATTTTATCAGATTTAATATAGGAAAATTATTTTTTATATTTTTAGGTTTTAAATTTCAAAAAATCATTTTTATTACGTTTTATAATTCGTCGCGTAACGTTTTTTTTAAGTTCAAATATTCATTTTTAAAATTCATATGCTTAGTTTAATTGTTTCATTAGCTTAATTAGTTGTTTACTTTTATTACTTTATTGTTCGTAGTATAAAATCACAAATCAATCACTCTTTTTCACATTCACCACACGTATTCGACACGTTACGACAACTCGATATTCGACCTTCGTTGGGAAAACGACCCGGGGAAAACGCATACGTTGAGTTTTACCCTTGGAAAATAATACACCACAAAAATATCAAATCAAAAAAATGGCGCCGCTGCCGGGGAAGGCTTGAAAAGAGTTGGAGTTTCGCCATAAGAATCGTGTTTTGAAGATCCTTCCTCGGAAGTTTTCGTTTTCATAAAAATAAAAAAATACAAGAATATAATAATTAAAAAAACACTTTTCCTAAAGTGTTTTCATCTTAATAAATATCCTCGGTCTTCCGTTGAAGGAGGGCGGTTGTAAACCATTCCGAATAAACAACAAAAGAGATCGTGAAGTTAAACGTTTCTTGGATTATTTCTTTACTACAACCTATACACGGGGTTTAAGGAGGTCTTGACATTAAATTGCAGACCGAAGAGAGATCCATTCTTCTCTCCCGCCACGCTGCGCGTAGTTTTGAAAGAAACGAGTACGGTTGATTAACGATCACCAAAAAGAAAATAAATCTAATTTTTCTTATAAAAATAAAAATCCAAAAATATTTTATTTTCAAATTTGGTTTTCCTTTTTGATTTTGTGTTTGTTTTTGGTGTATGCACACCCGATCTTCTACTTCTCACCCTCTTCTTTCACCACTATCAAATCCCGAGAGGATTATTCGTCACAATCACCGTGTTCATTTCTCAACCGTTGAAGAAATGGCCGACGACCCAAACAATCAACACCCGCCGGTGGGTGGTGATAATCACATGCCAGCTCCCGATCTCCGAACGATGGAGGAGCTGTGCCAACCCACAATGCACGGACGTGGTGGCCCGATTGCCCCCGTCAATATTCAAGCCGCCGATTTTGGACTTAAGCATCATATGATTCAACAAGTCCAAAACTCGTGCCAATTCCATGGCTTGCCGGGTGATGATGCGAACAAGCATCTTGATAAATTCATAACCGTCACCCAAAGTATGAAACAACATGGGGTCTCCGATGACGCCCTCCGGCTATATCTCTTTCCTTATTCATTGACGCATCATGCCACCGCTTGGTTTGATCGTCTTCCCAAGAACTCCATTCGTAGTTTCGACGAAATGGTTACGAAGTTCTTGGCGAAATATTTCCCACCGTCGATGGTGACGAAATTAAGGAATGAGATTAGCAATTTCCGTCAGCTTCCCGATGAATCATTGTTTGAGGCATGGGAACGCTACAAGTTATCGATTGATCGGTGTCCGAACCACAATATGTTATTGGTTACTATTATAGATACCTTCTATAACGGTTTGACATTACGACACCGTGATACGATTAATGCTGCTGCCGGTGGTACGTTTATGAAACGTCGACCCGAAGAGTGCTATGATCTCATTGAAAATATGACCACCCACCATAATTTCTGGGATTCCTCTGCCGAGAGGAATGAGTCAACAAGATCTAGCACTGATTCATCTACTTCCGAGATAGCCGCTCTTTCTAAACAAATGAATGATTTGTCTACGGCTATCTTGAGAATTCATCAAAATCAGATTTCAACTCAAAACAACAACAATCAAATCAATGCTGTTCACCATAGTTGTGAAACTTGTGGTGGTCCTCACCAATATTTCGAGTGCCCAGCCTCCGGTGGCTACACTCAAGAGAATGTGTATGCTGCTTCTGGAAATTTCAATCAAGGTGGTAACGGTTACCAACCCCAAGGTGACCGTAATTTGCTCAGCTACCGTTCTAATAACTTCCTCGGACCACCCGGTTTCCCACCAAATCAAAATCAGCAAGTGCAAAACCGTAATGTTCCAAATAATCAAAATCAAAATCGGGGCAATCAAGGTTATCAAAACCAAGGGAATTATAACCAAGCCCCGAATCAAGGAAATTTTCAAAACCAAAATCATGGGAATTATAATCAAGGTTTTGTTCAAAACAACCGAGGGCCAAATCTTCCAAACAATCAAAATCAAGGATTTGTGCCAAACCCATCGCCCTCGGATGAGTTATTAAAGCAATTCATTCTTCAAAACCAACAACAACAAAAGAAACAAGAGGAAATGAATAGAATGATGATTAATCAGATAACCGAATTGAACAAACGTTTAAATGATCGACCCTCGGGTTCGGGTACCACTACTCTTCCAAGCAACACGATCGCCAACCCGAGGGGCGATGCTAAGGCGATCACGACTAGGAGCGGTGTTTCATATGATGGACCCACGGCTCCGGCTACCTCTTCTTCTCTACCTCCCAAAGTAGTCGTCCGTGAGACCGAGGTGACCAAGGACACGGAACCTCCTACTAACAACGGAGGAACCAAAGACGTCCAACCTTCGGTCGTCCATCCATCTGAACCGAAAAATGTTGAACCAAAAGAAAAAGCTCCTGAAGAAATTCCCGTCAAAGCAAATCTTCCGTATCCTTCGAGATTGAGTGATCAAAAGCTCCGCGATAAAGCTTCGAGTCAAATGGAAAAATTCTTTCAAATATTCCAAGAATTACATTTTGATATAAGCTTCGCGGATGCTTTGCTCTTGATGCCTAAATTCACTTCCACACTCAAAAGTTTGTTGAGCAATAAAGAAAAATTATTTGAAATGACAAAAACTCCAGTGAACGAAAACTGCTCCGCGGCAATTCTCAAAAAGCTTCCGGAAAAGCTTGGAGATCCCGGAAAATTCCTCATCCCATGTGAATTTCCGGGAATGGTTGAATGTCACGCCTTGGCCGATCTTGGTGCAAGCATCAACCTAATGCCGTTATCCATCTGGAAGAAACTTTCTCTACCCGATCTCACCCCCACTTGCATGACCCTCGAGCTTGCGGATCGGTCCATAACCCTTCCCAAAGGTGTAGCCGAGGATGTCTTTGTAAAGGTGGGGCAGTTCCATTTTCCAGCAGATTTTGTGGTAGTTGATTTTGATGCCGACCCCCGGGTTCCTCTTATTCTAGGAAGATCATTCTTGAGGACCGGGCGTGCTTTGATCGATGTCTATGGTGAAGAAATTACTTTGCGGGTCGATAAAGAAAAAGTCACGTTCAATATTAATCCGAACTCGAAACCTCAAACCGACAAATGCAATGTCGCTACGGTTGATCAAAAGTCCGATCCCGTAATTGCTCCTAAAAGAGTTGATCCAAACCTCTCTAGATTCACGGTCAAGAGCATGTCAGAAAAACGTGCTGAACTCAAGGCCATGAAAATCAATCCTGGATCAAGCAAATGGTTTGAGTGTTGTGCTGCAAATTCTAAGAGTATTCTTGACAACGATGATGAAGACGAATCGGAGACTACAACGGAAACGGTGGAAATTGCTAGCTCTAAGAGCACACCACTTGTCCCACCTCCAGAACAAGTTTATCACATCGAGATTCTTAATTCCGACTCTTCCCATCTTTCTCCTACGATGGAAGAAAATGTTATCTCTAGGGAAGAGGTCGAGGTTTTCTTTGATAAAACTCCAATTTCTCTGGAAATTGTTGAGACTGACAGTGATCCGGGGGAAGATGATTCATTAAAAATAATTGATGAACCGTTCCTTTCCCTTCCCCCGGAAGAAGTTTATGAAGAAGTTATTCTTGAAGAAAAGCCGTCAGATCCTTTGGAGCTCGAGCTCGAGGATGCTTGTACCGATTATGAGAGTTTTACGTTTGACACGGCTAGTGGCAATCCCACTTCTGATCTCAATTTTTCTATCCCATCTTTTGAAACCTTCTTCTTTGATATTGATCATTCAGAGGAGACGAGTAGTGGCAGTACCACTTCTCATGCTCATATCTCTCCTCCTGAATATGAATCATTTCATTTTGATATGAATGATCTTTATCTCGACAAGTTTTCTGATGAACTTTCTTTCTTTATATCTCCTCCGGAATACGATCAATTCTATTTGGATCTGGAGGAAGATTCTAGTCTGGGGGGAGGCATACCTTCTCATGAAGATTTCATCCCAACCCTCCCACCGAGACTTTTGACAAAATTTCTGCTGATGATGAAGAGCTTATTATGATCATCCTCAACATCTTTATGCTCTTCATCACCTATACTGTGGCTTCTCCCATCCTTCACTCCGTTGGGAATGAGGATATCATCTTTGACCCCGGTATTACCATTTCTGGTTCTTCTTTCTAAAAATACCGCGGGTATCTCATCGGAGTGGAACTTTCATGTGCTTCAGTGTTTATCCAAACATTTTGAACGAAAGTCCGATTGAGATTATTTCTTCCACATGCTCCCCCAAGGACAACTAAATTCGGGGTCGAGTCAAGCTCATGTGACTCGGTTACCAAAAACAAGCGCTTCGTGGGAGGCACCCCATGCATATCCTTCTATCTTCTTATCTCTTTTCTAATAAAACATGAGGAGGGATCCCCTCTTCCGTATCTTGTATTTCGTGTTTTCTGTGATATGTCCAGGAATGCCCGATGATGAAGACTCTCGTGCTCGTAGTTTCCTTCACGCTACTCGAGTTTCATCATTCGTTGCTCATCCGATATCCTAAAATCTTATCGTTTTACGTTTATCTTTGGCATAATTAATAAACGGCCTTAGATTTATGTAGGAGAACCCTTACCTTTAAGACATTGAGGACAATGTCTCGTTTTAGTCTGGGGGGTAATCTTTCGATTTGATTTTTGCCTTGCATTTTTTGCCGTTTACTCATGCAACCCCGTTTTTCCTCCAAAATTGAAAAAATCCAAAAAATGAGAAAAAATTTAAAAATTTTTGCAAAAATATAATAAATTTTGACATTTTTGTTGACTTTCCGCTGGAGAGAGTAGGAATAAAATTCTGACTTGACCGGGCGTGTTGAGCCCTAGCTTGTCTCCTTAACCGTTTATAATCTATAAGCTCGTGCTAGTCTTTTACACAAGGAGCTAGAAAACGCGAATTCTTTTTAAGAATTTGCAAGTTCCCGTATTTGACTTTATATATGCATGGCTTGATTATTTGGCTAAGCATTCGCGGATCTTATTATTTAAGATTTTAAATTTGCGAAGAACGAGAAATGATAGAGTTGTTTATAAGTTAGATTGCTAAACGTGGAGTAGTTGGATCTCTTTAGAGCTCATCAAAGTTACTTGTGGCTTTTTGTTCCCATAAGCTTGTTTCACTCAAAAATAGAAATCTAGGAATAATTAAAGCTATTTTAGTTTTGGCGATAATTAGTTTTTATTTCTTCCTTAGAGAATTCTTGCTTATGAAAGTTGGGTACACATCAAGGTACTGTCAGTGTTACGGTGTAATAGACTATTCCATCTTGCCGGCTCACAACCGATGTTGGGATTGTTATAAAAGCCGTAGGACTTGGGGTTTGGCAAATAATTAATTAATATGATAATGTATAATAATAATCCAAAGCCATAAAAAGTTTTCTACATCTTGCCGGTTCGCAGCCGATGTTGTAGACTTCTAATAAAGGCAGAGGAAAAATTCCAAGGTCATAATAGACTATCACATCTTGCCGGTTCGCAGCCGATGTTGTGATTGTTATAAAGGGCCAAGGATTTAATACGTATATGTGCTTAATAATGTCTAAAAATGCCAAACTTCGACTCCGGGGGTGTCCTAATAAAGGCTTCCGTCTCTGGACTCGTAGATGAGTTGTTTCGGTCGCAAATAAAAGGGATATTCTCAAAATCGTGTTAAATCAGAGACCTTGATGTGGACCTCATTTTTGTATGCAACGGTTTTCGAGGGAAGGTTTGGAAACTACTTAGCGTCTAAACTAGGTATCTTTATCGGAATAAAAATTATCGAAACGAGAATTTGAAGAAATTCGTTTCTCACCAAAAATAAAATAAATAGAGGAAAATAGGAATTTGGGAACAAAGAGTCCACAATTAGCTTTTATGAGTAGTGTCGGCAATCTAACTTGTAAATGACAATGATTTCGTTTTTAAGCTTAGTTTGGGGACTCGTGAAAAATCAGGAATGACGAATTTTATCCGTATGGTCACTTCTTTATGAGTCGTGTTTCCTACTCGAAGACCCTAAAAGTTATCAAGAGATAATGATCGTCAACAAAGCCGTCACATGAATAATTAGAAAAATATAAAAAAAATAATAAAAGGAAAAATCGGGGAGTTTTTAGAACTTTAAGATTTCTTAATCTCTTTTGAAAATTTTGCTACTTCTCAAAGTTAGTAAAAAGAGATTGGAAATTTTTGGTTTCGAAAACGTGTTCCTATAACATTGCATGAGGACATTGCAATAGCTTAGTCTGGGGGAATTTTGGTATGTGCTTAAACACATACCTTTTATTGACCAAAACCGGACCCAAAAAGACCAAAAACCCGACCATAATGCCAATAGATAGTGTGTTTTTGTGTTTTTGTATGTGCAGGGATGGATATCGTGAAAACCGACAAAAAGACAAGAAAATCAAAGAAACGAGCACGAGATACGGAATAGACTCAGAGCCGAATCCGGGAAAGCCATCATTGGTCAAGAAGTAAAAAATTACCCTTAGATCATCTTTTGGAAAATGGCAGATTTAGTCCTCGAGATTTCAAAAATTACAAGATTAGTCCTTATTTGCCAAACCAAAATAAAACTACAAACCTTTATCTACTTGCATAACCGGATCCACAGCAACAACCCAATCCATCCTTAACCCAATCCATATATCTAACACACACCAGCCCAACCACTAAGACTAAATCCAAGCCCACTTGTTTAAACCTTACACCCGACCCATCAATCCTTAACCCGGTCTTCCCTCGGTCAAAACAAATAAAAATAAAAATAAAACAAACTCACCCAATCTTTACTCACAAACCCCGTGCCCTATTTCACCCCTCTCCCCCATTTTCACTATTCACCAAAACCCTAGAATTACCGTACGAATTTTTACGGAAATTAAGGGTATTAATGTCAATGATTGGATCTTCTAGAAGGCCCTGACAGAGAGAATGACACATGGCAACAGGCTATTGGACCGAACACGCGTCAATCCTGATCAAACGGTGGGAAATGAAGATTGGAGGCCAAGGCATGATCTAAGGGTGATGGATAGCTCAAGAGCACGAGGATCGCCAGCCTGGAAGACCCAGAAGGATCGATCGAGTGCTATAAATAGAGGGATTTCTCCTCTCGTTAGAAGGCTTGTAATTTTTTTATTTAATGTTTTAGATTAATTGTTTTATTGTAATTTTTAGTTTTAAATCAATTTTAAGTTTATCCGAAATTTTCTTTGTAATTTCATTGGGATTAATGAAAAATTTCACTTACAATTTAATGTCGGTTTTATGCTCTTGAATTTAAATCTCATTTAGTATTATTTTTATTTGAGTGTTATTTCAGTAAAAAAAAAAAAAAAAAAAAAAAAAAAAAAAAAAAAAAAAAAAAAAAAAAAAATTATTATAAGAAGCTAATAAGCTGGGATAAGCTGTGGTATTAAGCTGTTCAGAAAAGAGCTTTGGGTTAATGTTGTGGCTATTAAGCCTGGGTTAGAACTGAGTTCTGAGATCACTTCATTTAATCCAGGATAAGGTGTAAGCTTTTTATTTCATTAAGTTTAATCTAGTTTTTTTTTTTTAAAGTCCTGCTTATTGTTCATGTTCTGCTTATTGTTGTTGTTGTTGTTAATTATTGTTCATTGTCCTTAGCTGCTTTTGTTCTATTACTTTTAATGAGTTTAAAGTAGTGTAGTTTTAAGGTTTAAAATTATATCAGTTTAGAGTGAATTGCATTAGTTCTTAAGCTGCTTTTATTTTAGGGCTGTTTGTTAGTAGCTAAGCTTTTTAGAATTTCATTGCGGCAATTTTTGAGGTTCATCTAAGATGTTAAAAAGAGGTTGCAACACTTGGATTGGTTTAGACTAGGACTGCACAACCTTCGCGCCACTTTTCATCTTTCTGCTGTCAAAACTAGTGCAGGTTTAAGGCTGCTGATATAAGCCATCCTGTGGCTTATACATTTAAGCTGAGGATAATATTTTTGGTTTGAAAGTAGTTAACATAGTAGGATTTAGGTTCATT
Source organism: Artemisia tridentata subsp. tridentata (assembly GCA_021014915.2). Lineage (NCBI taxonomy): Eukaryota > Viridiplantae > Streptophyta > Magnoliopsida > Asterales > Asteraceae > Artemisia > Artemisia tridentata. The sequence goes on from CP139505.1 coordinate 42,606,053, forward strand.
ATCTGGGAATCAGGTTTAGTGCTAATTATAGTGCTTATTTTGGTCTGATAATTTGCTCTATTCCTGTCTGCTATATTGACATCAGGTCCATCCACACCTGATCTGGCAGCTTAATAGATAAGCAAATAAGTTTGAAAATTGGGCATATTATATTTTTAGGTAGAGTTTCATATAAACTTTAAGCTTATCATCTGGGATCTGAAATATCAGCTTATTGGAGTGCTTATTTGGGTTTGCAAAGTAGGTGTATAGGCTGTTTGTTTCTGATTGGATTTTTAGTCTGTTCAGCTTACTTTGGGCTTATTGCTTGTGCTTATTTGATCTATTTCACTTGATTTTAGCTTCCAGTAGTTAGAATAATCTGTCCTTAGCTTTTGATAATTTTTGGCTTATTTTAGCTTATTTTTAGCTTATTTCCAAGTGCTTATTTCTACTGTTCAGCTTATTCAGTTATATTCAGTTTCTAAAAATATTTTTCTTAAATTTCTTATTAAAAATCAAAATTACTCTAAAATTTTCAGATTTTATTAATTAGTTTTACTATTTTTAAATCATTTAAATTGTTTTAATTAGTTTTTAATTCATAAAAAATTATTAAAAAGTAAAAAAAATATTTTTCTTTTTCCAAAAATTTTCTTTTATCAGATTTAATATAGGAAAATTATTTTTTATATTTTTAGGTTTTAAATTTCACAAAATCATTTTTATTACGTTTTATAATTCGTCGCGTAACGTTTTTTTTAAGTTCAAATATTCATTTTTAAAATTCATATGCTTAGTTTAATTGTTTCATTAGCTTTATTAGTTGTTTACTTTTATTACTTTATTGTTCGTAGTATAAAATCACAAATCAATCTCTCTTTTTCACATTCACCACACGTATTCGACACGTTACGACAACTCGATATTCGACTTTCGTTGGGAAAACGACCCGGGGAAAACGCATACGTTGAGTTTTACCCTTGGAAAATAATACACCACAAAAATATCAAATCACATGGCTTCTCTGATTTGCACCAAATTGACACGTTTTACAATGGGTTGAGTCTGGCCGATCAAGACTCCCTAAATTCTGCTGCAGGTGGAAACTTGTTAACGAGAAATAGTCAAGATGCTTTCACGATCATTGAGAATAAAGAAAAAGTGAGGAGTTCGAGAAACAAGATTCCCACTTCGAGTGCAAATAACAAAGCTAATGATGAAGTTTTAGGGGCTATTGCAATACTTGCTAAACAAGTTGAATCATTAACCAAAGCACAATCCTCTTCTCATCAAGTTAATGTTGTTAATCAGAGTTGTGAAATATGTGGTGGTCCTCACCAATGTTTTGAGTGCCCAGCCTCCGGTGGCTACACTCAAGAGAATATGTATGTTGCTTCTCGAAATTTCAATCAAGGTGGTAACAATTACCAACCTCAAGGAGACCGTAATCTCCTCAGCTACCGTTCAAACAATTTCCTCGGACCACCCGGTTTCACCCAAAATCAAAATCAGAATGTGCCAAACCACAATGTTCCATACAATCAAAATCAAAATCGGGCTAATCAGGGGAATATTAATCAAGGGCAAAATTTTCAAAATCAGGGGAATTTTCAAAAAGGCCCGAACCAAGGAAATTTTAATCAGGGAAATTTTCAAAACAACAATCAAGGTTTTGTTCAAAACAACCGAGGGCCAAATCTTCCAAACAATCAAAATCAAGGATTTGTGCAAAACCCATCACCCTCGGATGAGTTATTAAAACAATTCATTCTTCAAAACCAACAACAACAAAAAAACCAAGAAGAGATGAATAAGATGATGATGAGTCAAATCAATGAAATTAACAAGCGTTTAAATGATCGACCCTCGGGTTCGGGTACTACTTCTCTCCCAAGCAACACGATCGCTAACCCGAGGGGCGATGCTAAGGCGATCACTACCAGGAGCGGTGTTTCATATGATGGACCCACGACTCCGGCTACCGCTTCTTCTCTACCTCCCAAGGTAGTCGACCGTGAGACCGAGGTGACCAAGGACACGGAACCTCCTACTAAAAACGGAGGAACCAACGATGTCCAACCTCCGGTCATCCATCCATCTGAACCGAAGAATGTTGAACCAAAAGAAATTCCCGTCAAAGCAAACCTTCCGTATCCTTCGAGATTGAATGATCAAAAGCTCCGCGATAAAGCTTCAAATCAAATGGAAAAATTCTTTCAAATCCTCCAAGATTTGCACTTTGATATAAGCTTTGCGGATGCTTTACTCCTCATGCCTAAGTTTGCTTCCACACTAAAGGGTTTATTGACCAACAAAGAAAATTTATTTGAATTAGCAAAAACTCCTCTTAATGAGAATTGCTCAGCGGCAATACTTAAAAAGCTTCCGGAAAAGCTTGGAGATCCCGGAAAATTCCTTATTCCTTGTGAATTTCCAGGGATGGTTGAATGCTGCGCCTTGGCCAATCTCGGTGCAAGCATCAACCTAATGTCGTTGTCAATTTGGAAAAAGCTTTCTCTGCCCAACCTCACCCCCACTTGCATGACCCTCGAGCTTGCGGACCGTTCCATAACCCTTCCTAAGGGTGTAGCCGAGGATGTCTTTGTCAAGGTAGGGAAGTTCCATTTCCCCGCCGATTTTGTGGTGGTTGATTTTGATGCTGACCCCCGGGTTCCTCTTATTCTCGGAAGATCATTTTTGAGGACCGGGCGGGCTTTGATTGATGTATATGGTGAAGAAAGAACTCTGCGGGTGGATAATGAAAAAGTCACGTTTCAAATCAATCAGAACTCTAAACCGCTAACCCACCAAAAGCAACGTTGCTGTGGTTAATCAAAAATCTGATCCAGTAATTGCTTGCAAAAGAAGTGATTCGATTCTCTCAAGATTTGCGGTTAAGAGTATGTCTGAAAAACGTGCCGAACTTAAATCTATGAAAATTGCACCCGGTTCAACCAAATGGTTTGAAAGTTGTTCCGCGGATGTTAAGAGTATTCTTGATGATGATGAATCGGATTCGGAGATCACAACGGAAGTGGTGGAAATTGCTAGCTCTAAGAGCACACCACTTGTCCCACCTCCGGAGCCGGTTTATCGTGTGGAGATTGTTGATTCTGTCCTTTCCGACTCTTCCCATCCTTCTCCTCCGATTGAGGGAAGTGTTATCTCGAGGGAAGAGCTCGAAGTGTTTTTTGATGATGCTCCAATTTCACCAGAAATTGTTGAGACCGATAGTGATCCAGGGGAAGATGTCTCGGTATTAAAAATGAAATTTGATGAACCATTATTTTCCCTTCCCCCGGAAGATGTTAATGAAAAGCCGCCTAAATCCGTTCAAGTTGTTGATTCAAAATCAGAAGAGCAAAGTAGTGGCAGTACCACTTCTAGTATTGATTCTCTTCTTGAGGAGTTCGCCGATGAACTCACTCATATCGATCCAATCCCACCGGGGGATAAGGACGATAACTTTGATTTTGAATCTGACTTAAGAGAATTGGAATTTTTGATGAACCGTGATCCGTCTAAATATGATTCTTATCCCGAGGAGTTCGCCGATGAACTCGCTCACGATGATCCACTTCCATCATATGATGATGATCTCTTTGACTTTCATGCTAATCTTAAAGAAGTTGAAAATCTTTTATACCATGCTCCATCATCTGATTCTTACATCGAGCTTAATGATTTACAAGATGATGATGACCTCTTCGATTTTAGGGCCGATCAAACCGAATGGAAAAATCTTTTATATGGCAAACCTAGTGATGAAAAAGACCCTAAAATTGAAACCATAATTGAGGATGCTTCAATTGTTTCTCATGACTTAGCTCCTCATTCTCCCGAGGATGATTTCTTTTTCTCCATTGAGTCCTCCATCGAGTACCCTGCTGAGTTTTCTTGTGAAGACAAAGTGTTTAATCCAGGCATACTCGATGATGGTGAAATTCATCCTTTGATGAAATTGACTCTTGATAAGAATTTAAAGTTTCCCGCCTCATCTAAGGAACTTTTAATTCTGGAGAAAAGTGATTTTCCTCTGCTTCTTATTTCTGAATAAAAACTCCCGTTCTGCTTGGATTTATCTCTGATTGAAACTTTACAATCGTTTCCAGCCGGAAAAGAAGACAAAGTTTTTGACCCCGGCATCACCGCTTTTATCTTCTAAAGCTGTGGGTATCTCATCGGAGTGGAACTTTCGTGTGCTTCAATGTTTATCCAAACATCTTGAACGAAAGTCCGATTGAGATTATTTCTTCCACATGCTCCCCCAAGGACAATTAAATTCGGTGTCGAGTCAAGCTCATGTGACTCGATTACCAAAAACAAGCGCTTCTCGGGAGGCACCCCGTGTCTATCTTCTTATCTATTTTCTAATAAAGTGACGTGAGGAGGGCTACCTCTTCCATTTCTTGTGTTTCGTGGTTGTTTATGTCCAGGATTTGCCCGAATTATGAAGACTCTCGTGCTCGTGGTTGCTTCTCTCCACTCGAGTTTCATCATTCGTTGCTTATCCAATATCCTTAATCTTATCGTTTTACATCTATCTTTTGGCATAATTAATAAACGGCCTTAGATTTTTGTAGGGATACCCGTACCTTTAAGACATTGAGGACAATGTCTCGCTTTAGTCTGGGGGGGTCATCTTTTGATTTGATTTTTGCCTTGCATTTTTTGTAGTTTACTCTCGCAACCCCGTTTTTCCTCAAAAATTGAAAAATTCAAAAAATGAGAAAATTTCAAAATTTTGTGCAAAAATATAATAAATTTTGACATTTTGTTGACTTTCCGCTGGTGAGAGTAGGAATAAAATTCTGACTTGATCGGGCGTGTTGAGCCCTAGCTTGTCTCCTTAACCATTTATAATCTATAAGCTCGTGCTAGTCTTTTACACAAGGAGCTATAAAATGCGAATTCTTTTTAAGAGTTTGCAAGTTCCCGTATTTGACTTTATATATGCATGGCTTGATTATAAGGCTAAGCATTCGCGGATCTTATTATTTAAGATTTTAAATTTGCGAAGAACGAGAAATGATAGAGTTGTTTATAAGTTAGATTGCTAAACGTGGAGTAGTTGGTTCTCTTTAGAGCTCATCGAAGTTACTTGTGGCTTCTTGTTCCCATAAGCTTGTTTCACCCAAAAATAGTAATCTAGGAATAATTAAAGCTATTTTTGTTTTGGCGATGATTAGTTTTTATTTCTTCCTTAGAGAATCCTTACTTATGGAAGTTGGGTACACATCAAGGTACTGTCAGTGTTACGGTGTAATAGGCAACTGATTCCTGATAGTACGTGCTATTGTCTCTATTGCTATAAAAGCCGTAGGACTCGGGATTTGGCAAAATATATAATGAATAATGAATAATAATAATAATAATAATCCAAAGCCGATAAAATTTTTCTGTTTCCTGATGGTTTGCTCCCGTTGACTCAGACTTCAAAAAGACAGAGGACAAATATCCAAGGTCAAAATAAGACTCCCGATTCTTGACGGTTCGCTACTGTTGTCTTGGTTGTTTAAAAGGCCAAGGATCAATTAAAAGTGCTTAATGAATGTTAATAATGCCAAATTTCGACTCCGGGGATATCCTAATAAAAGCTTCTGTCTCTGGACTCGTAGATGAGTTGTTTCGGTCGTATATAAAAGGGATATCCTCAAAATCGTGTTAAATCAGAGACCTTGATGTGGACCTCATTTTTGTATGCAACGATTTTCGAGGGAAGGTTTGGAAACTACTTAACGTCTAAACTAGGTATCTTTATCAGACTAAAATTATCGAAACGAGAATATGAAGAAATTCATTTCTCACCAAAAATAAAATAAATAGAGGCAAAATAGGAATTTGGGAACGAGAAGTAATATACAATTAGCTTCCATGGGTAGTGTCGGCAATCTAACTTGTAAATAACAATGATTTCGTTTTTAAGCTTGGCTTGGGGACTTGTGAAAAATCAGGGAGGACGAATTTTATCCGTATGGTCACTTCTTTATGAGTCGTGTTTCCTGCTCGAAGACCCTAAAAATTATCGATAGATAATGATTGTCAAACAAAGCCGTCACTTGAATAATGAGAAAAATACAAAAATAGAATAAAAGGAAAAAGGGGGAGTTTTTAGAACTAAAGATTTCTTGATCTCTTTTGAAAATTTTGCTACTTCTCAAAGTTAGTAAAAAGAGATTGGAAATTTTCGGTTTCAAAAACGTGTTTTTATAACATTGCGTGAGGACACGTCAATGGCTTAGTCTGGGGGATTTTGGTATGTGCTTATTCACATACCTTTTCTTGACCAAAACCGGACCCAAAAAGACCAAAAACTAACCAAATTGCCAAAAGATATTGTGTTTTTGTGTTTTTGATTGTGCAGGGATGGATATTGCAAAAATGGACAAAATCTAGCAAAAACCGGGAAAACGAGCACGAGATATGGAAAGGACTCAAAGCCGATGCCGGGAGAAACGTGTTTGGCCAAAATTCAAAAATCACCCTTAGATCAACTTTAAAGAATTGACAAGATCAGTCCCCAAGATTTCAGCATTTACAAAAATGGTCCCTAAAATCATAAACCTTAAATCCTTAAATCTATCCTATACCCGGTCAAAACCAATTCTTAACACAGTCAAACTAAAAAAAAAAAAAAAAAAAAAAAAAAAAAACCTCACACACGCGCGCCCAAATATTCACCCCCAACCCAGAAATTACCTATGCACGCATGAACCCTAATTTAACCATATGTTTTCACAGCAATTAAGGGTACTTATGTCCAATCATGGGGCTTCTAGAATGCGTCAGAAGTGTCATAAGGGCAGAGAACGCACGAATGGACACATGTCACGACCCTATTGGCTGGAACACCTCACCAAATTTGATCTAAGGGTCGTGATTGAAAGGGATTTATCTAAGGGTGGTAGAAGGCTCAGGATGCACGCGGATTGCCAAGGTGGTAGGCCAGGAAGGTTCAGACAGAGGCTATAAATAGAGGGTTAATCTTCATTCTTTTTCATGTAATTTTTAGCTATATTTTAAGTAATTGTTATGCTGTCCTTGTAATTTTTGAATTTCAGTTGTAATTTTAAACGTTTGGTTAATAAAATTTAAGTTTGTTCTTAATTTCATTTCGTGTCTCTTTTGATTCTAAATTAGTTTTTACAGCTTATCTAGCTTATTTACACTCATTTTATCATCTTAGTTCACTTTGATTCACTATTTTCATCTATTGTTCATTTTATCTAAGAATCCAAAAAAATACTGAAAAATATCTTTAAAAATCAAAAAAAAAAGTTTAAACACAGCTTCAATGAGTTGTTTTTCACTTAGAACTAGCTTATGTAAGCTTAATAGCTTATTGTAAGTGATTACTAGATCAAATTCTGTCCAAAACTCAAAAATCCAAAAAAGTCAACAAAAGTCAACTGTTGAATGAAGATGATGAATCTGGATTAATTCCTGGTAGATCAAGCTAATTCTGGAAGTGCTTGGCCTATCTAAAGATAGGCTTCATTGGAAAATCCCTTTGTTCTAGCTAAGGGATGATTTTGTAAGTTCTATTTCATTTTAAGGTTTAATTTTCTGCATCAGTTGTGATTAGTTAGATTAAGTGCTATTTGATTGTTGATTGTTGCTTATTAGTAGTTAAATAGATTAGGAAATCATAGATTGGTTGGTTGCTAGCTTATTTCAGTTTGTTATTAGTGGAATAGTTCATAGCAGTTGGTCAAAATAAGCTTTTGTAGGACTGTTTTAAGCACACTAGCTAAGTACTGTTCATTGGTATCTTATTTGAGTTTTGATTGATTATTGTGGAGGTTTATGTTGCTGTTGAAGATTAGATAATAAGGACATTGTAGTGCATTTGAGGTTTTTGATCAATAGTTGCAAAGTTGATAGCTCAACTGCCTTAATAAGCTCTTTATAAGCTAAGCTTGAAGTTGTGGTGACTAGTTGGTATTCCTGTGTTCAAAATAGTGTTTTAAGTGGGTATTCAAGAGTTGGATTAGTTTTCAAGTTTTGCGCCAAAAAAATAGCTAAGTCTACTGCAACAGATAAATCATGTGCAGAGTAGTCATAAGCCCACTTTCTCAGCTTATTTGTGGCTTAACCACTTAAGCTCTAGATCTAGTTTTTGGTTTTCAAGTAGTTCATATAGTAGTGTTGTAGTGCATAATCTGGTATTCAGCTTTTGAGCTTATTTAATAGCTTATTTCAGTTCTGCAAAAAGCTCCAAAAAACTGTGCAGACTTGCATTTTCAGATTTGTGCAACTAGCAGATTTTCTTTGGCTAAATTGGAGTTCAATTGGGATGTTAAAATTAGGGTTTTTGTGTTTTTAGTACACTCAGTAGTTCTGTTAAGCTTTTGCCCCCATTAGTCTCCCCTAAACAGCTTATTTAGAGTGCTTAATTAAGCTCATAAGTTGGCTGTTTTCTGCCAAAGATTGCAACTGTCCATGTGCTTATCTGCTTATTCCTAGAGCTTATTTGGTCACCATCAGTAGTTTTAAGCTTAATATAGTGTGTTTGTTTGTATTTGAGCTCTGGGGAACTTTTGGATCTGATTTGCTTATTTTTAGCTTAATTTGAAACTGCTTATTTGGCTGTTCAGCTGAGTTAAGTTCTTCTTTTATTTTTCCTAGGAAGAAAACATAATTTTAGATTTTCTCAAAATTTTTCATATTTTTCCAAATCCATTTGCTATTTTTAAATCATTTAATTAGTTTAAATTAGTTTTTAATTCATAAAAATTAAATAAAAAGTAAAAAAAATAATTTTCTTTTTCCAAAAATTTTCTTTTAATAGTTAGAGTTTAGGAAAATTATTTTCAAAAATTTAGGATTTTAAAAATTTACTTTTAATTACGTTTTTAAATTTCGTCACGTAACGTTTTTAAATTTCATATTGCATTTTTAGAATAGTATGCTTAGTGTAATTGTTCCATTAGCTTAGTTTAATTAGTTAAATCTTGTTTGTTATTTTAATATTTGTAGTGTAAAAATCAAAATCAATCACTCACTTGTTCCAGTTCATCATTCATGGCTTGAACCCAACTTGGATGTTTTAGTGCTTCCTTAACACTTTTGGGTTCAATTGTGAAAATGAAGTCCACAAATAGGTATTCATTGGCTGAGGCTGCTCTCAGTTCAGCAGCCATGCTTCTTGTGAGCATGCCTTCAGTAGGCTCACCAATTATATTGACAAGTTCTATATCCTGAGACCTAGTCCAACTATCCTGAGGTCTTGAAAAATGATTAGAAGTTGTAGAGGCCTGATGGGTAGGATCAGGATTAGACACATGATGTTCTTCTGCATCTTGAGTGTCTGAGTGGTTTGACTCATCACTGAGATTGTTTAGTACCTGAGCACTTTGTACTGACTGAATGAATTCATCACTACTTTGTGCTTCAATAAACTCAGTGATGGTTGGGTAAGGAAGGTTGTGGGGAATGATGTAATAGGAGATGTCAGCATTTGTATGGTACTGAGTGGAAGGACCATTATCAGGATGATGTTCATCAGGAGGGTATCTTGATGATTCATCAATACCTATCTCTTCCACTGAGTTGTTAGAGACACTGATTGCATCAGTGCTCTCATCAAAGGTAACATGAAATGTTTTCTCAGCATGCTGTCTCCTAGTGTTGAACACCCTGAAGGCTTTTGAGACTAGGGAGTATCCTAGAAAGTATCCATCATCAGCTTTGGCATCAAATTTTCCTAAGTGATCCTTGTTATTATGAATAAACACAGGACACCCAAAGACATGAAAGTAGCTGATGTCAGGGATTCTTCCCTTGAATAACTCATAAGGAGTTTTGCTATGTCTCTTGACAATGATGGATCTGTTTTGTGTGTAACAGGCAGCCTTTACTGCTTCAGTCCAAAAGTGTTTGGAAATGACTGATCCATTTAACATTTTCCTAACTGCTTCAATGAGTGTTCTATTTTTCCTTTCAGCCACCCCATTTTGTTCAGGTGTGTAGGGTGAAGAAATTTTTTGTGAAATGCCTTTCTCATCACAGAGACATTCAAGTTCATAATTTTTTAACTCTGTTCCATTGTCAGTCTTAATCTGTTTGACTTTGATGTCATTCTGATTTTCAATGTTCCTGACAAAGGACAGAATAGTTTCAGCTGCCTGACTCTTTTTGGTCAGGAAGTATACCCAACTGTATCTTGAGTACTCATCCACAATGACCAGAGTATACTTCTCATGGTTAATAGATCTAGGACTGATTGGTCCAAATAGACCCATATGAAGAAGATGTAGGCAATTCCTGAAGGAAAAGTTGGTTTTGGTTTTAAAGGATGCTCTGTGATTTTTACCTTTTTCACAAGCTGAGCATGGTTTATCATTTGAAAACACAAGAGATGGTAAGCCAAGGACCTTGTTTTGTTTTACAAGGTTGTTTATGTTTTTGAAGTTCAGGTGGGAGAGTCTCTTATGCCAAAGCCAGTTGAGTGTATCGGTGGCCTTAGTAAAGAGACAAGTTCCATTCTGAGTTAGACTGGACATGTCTAACACATAAACATCATGTCTTCTTGGAGCAATAAGGACAACTTCCTTATTAGCATTGAAGATGATTCCTTGCTTATCATCAAACTGAACTATGTATTTTGCATCACATAGTTGACTGACACTTATCAAATTGTATTTTAGACCATTTACATAAGCTATCCTAGTAAAGACTATACCATTGCAGTTTACTGAACCATAACCTTCAGTGAGACATGATGAATTATCAGCAAATATCACTTTGGGTCCTGATTCACCCACATACTTGTGCAGATACTCTTTCACACCAGTCATGCTCCTTGAACATCCACTATCAAGATGCCAAACAGGATCCCTTGCATGTTTCTGCACAAATAGTAAACTGGGTCAGTTCTTTCTAGGACTCCACTTTTTGGAGGGTTTAGCTTTGAGGGTCTTATTAACATTTTCAAGTGATTTATGGTCAGTGGTGGAGTGGACTGAGCTACCACATATTATGCATTTGATTGCTGATGTAGACTCAGTGAACTGAGAGGCTGACTTTGTCATACCTCTACTGGCCTGAATGGCCTTACCACGTCCTGAGGTGCTATGAGTGGAACTTCCACTATTTTCACAACAATTGTCAATTTGATAATCCTTAGGATGGTGGTCATTGAACCCACAGTAAGGGCAAGGTGCAAAAGGCTTTGCCTTTTGTTTCTGTTTCTGTTTAGAATCAGAAGGATAGTTTAAAGACTGAGCTTTAAGACTTGCCATGTTTGATGTGACTGAATGTGTTTTGTGATCAGAGGTCCTGTGATCATCCTTTTTGCAAACCATGCAATAAAGAATTCTATAGCAATCATCAGTGATATGATTGGTATAGTTACACAATTCACATCTTTTCAGGGGTTTTGTGGGTTTGGGTTTGGTCTTTGAGGAAGCTGGTTTTTGTTCTTTCTTGGATTGAGAAGGTTTCTCAGAAGATGCAATCTTCTCTCCCAGCTTCCTGACCATTTCAGCCAACTGATCAAATTTTGAATCAGGGCTTTGGGTTGTTACTTCAGAAGGGACTGAAGTTGATGAGTCATCAGTATTTACTGAGACTTCAAGGGTTGGTCTCATCAGGATGGTTGTTCCCTTTCCTGATCTCTCCTTTGGAGAGTGTGGTGAGAAGACCATTGGTGGGAGGCCTAAGTTTGGTGCAGCACCCTGAAGGGTATTCAGTGGAGGAAGTGGTGGGTATGATTCTGATTCAGACTCATTCATAGACTCAGTATTACTGAGTTGTTCAGTGAGTTCAAGCTTACTGAGTTGTTCAGTAAGTCCAAGCATATTTTTCAAGGCCTGACTTTCAGGAAGCAAGATCTTTCCAGTCTCAAAGTTTGGTAACTTACTGACTGGGTTGTCCCTGAAAATCCAGTCATTAGACTTGGGAAGCATTTCTTGCTCAAAAGATATGCCAGCTGGAACAAAGGTTAGTTCACTGTGACTCACATTGGGATCAACCATAAGAGGGTCAATTCCAATGGTTTTCTGAGAGATTAATCCCACAGTGTCAAAACCTTGGGGTTCTTCTTGGTCCAGCTTTGGATGACAGCCTTTTCTTTGTTAAGTTCAGTTTGTAGGGCTTGGTTTTGTTTCAAAATTTCAGTGTTCTGAATTTGTAGAGTTATTGTTTCTAGTTTGGCTTGCTTTAGTACAAGCAGTTCATCTCTACATTTATTCAATTCTGACACTATGTTGTTATATTTTGAACACACGTTAAGCCTTTGTTCCTCAACAAATTTAAGATCTACACAAATATAATTCATGTAAGACTGCCAATCAGAATCATCATCCATAGAAAGTAAAGTGTTTACCTTCTTCATGGTGATGTTTACCCACTCTCAATTCCTTGCATGGCTTTTCCCAACAGCCACCTGATCACCTTCAGAGAGTGCCATCAGTGCACTCACTCTAATTTCCTCATCAGAGGAGACCTCTTCATCATCCCAGTCATAAGCTTCAGCTACTAAAACCTTATTCTTTGCCTGAACAGGTTTGGGTGTTTGAGCAGCCTGAGACATTGAGGGATTAGTTTCAAGAATTGCAAGTTTAGCCTTGGCTTTCCTATATTTTGCTTCAAAGTCCTTTTGACCCTTGTTTTGAAATTGTTGGGTCAACTGAAACATTTTAGGTTGAAACTTGCTAGTTCTTGAGGAACTATTTCCTGAAAATTTGTAAGAGGGTTCTGAGGTTGTTTTAGAGTAACAGTCCCTAGCAAAATGACCCTTTTTACCACAATTAAAGTATTCAGTGGTTTCATTTGCTTTTCCTTTTGAAAAATTGGACTGGTTTCTTTTGATGAAACGTTTTGAACTAGCAAGGAGTGCCCTCTCTTGGAATTCCAAGTTTAGATCATTTAGGTACTCATCACTAGTCCTTTCATCAATTTCATCCTCATATTCCTCTTGAAAGTCCTGCACAACACCATTAGTATAAAAAGCAGTTGATATGGGTGTGGAGGTTAAGGCCTTTTTGGACTCAAGAGCTTTTGAGTCAGGATATCTCCTTGAGATCAAGTTGTCCTCATAGACAAATTTCTCATAGATTTCAGGGAGCTCAAGGGTCTGAATGTGATTAGCATTCCTCAGGCCTTGTGAGAAGTTTAGCCACTTCTCAGGGAGATTGTTGACAAAGCCAACATTTGTCTCATGCTTAGATAATACTACACCATCATTTGATAGTTCGTTTATGAAAGTCTTGTATCTGGTATAAGTCTGAGAGAGACTTTCAGAGTCTTTTGCCCTGAAAGTATTATACTCAAGTTTCAGGTCCATGACCCTGTTTTCCTTGGTATCTGAGGGGCCCTCAAAGCTATTAACCAAGTCATCCCAAGTTTGCTTGGCTGTTAAACAGTTGATGATTGATTCCATTATATCATCAGGAAGACAAGATATAAGGATGCTTTTAAGGCGGTGGTCTTGATTGACCACCCTCCTCTCATCAATGGTCTATTGTGCCTCAGGCTTGTTTAGCCCTGCAGCAGTCTTAGGGACAAATAGGCCATCCCTGATACAGGTGATGTAGTAAGGTTCCATACCAGTTAAATAGCAAATCATACGTTTTTTCCATTTGCTAAACTTTCCAGCTTCTAGTCTGGGTGCAACAGCAGAATAGCTGCCACCCTTTTTATCGACCAGCTGGGGTACATTAATATCAGCCATAGTAGGATCTTGGTTTTAAAAACCTAGAGCTCTCTTGGTTAGTTTTGAAAGATTTTATAAACCAGAGGCTCTGATACCACTTGTTGTTCCCTTCACACGCTTAGAGTTAACTAGAAAGTTAATCTATTCGTGTTTATGACTAATACAATGTTATGATTAATTCCAACAGATTAATGAAACGTAAAAGTAGAAACACATAAGTATTTTTTCAACGTTTAAATTCTTATTAGAAATGAATCAAAGAATCTATTACCCAAGTGTTTTCCGAAACAAACACTTGGGATTGAATAGACAAGGTATGGTGGTGTCTCCTATCTAAACTCAAGCATTGCTTTGAGTGGTAACAATTCGACCCACTGAGATATCTCAGGGATACATTACTCTTTGTAGGAGAGAAGTTGCTTTGTAAAAGTCTAAGCTTTCAATGTACAAAACACACTCAACTTCTCTCCCATCTGAACCTATTTATACACAAGTATAAAGAGTAAAAGTGATTAAAAATAATACAGGTTGTTGAAGCAAGCGTGTCTGACAATTACAACAGTAATTGTCATTTCCAAGAACCAATAGGAATGGGCTAAAAGTCTTAGGAGTGGTTGGTCTGACACTCCATGACTTTTAGCCGTCTTAGGGAAGGTTTCTTCCTGACAAGATAAGATTTGATCTTATCTTAAACTCTTCCTAGATCTTCCCGCCTTTCTTTCAGGCTTTAGGTTCTTCAGTACACGCCTTCATTTATTAATTACAATTGTTGTTGAGGAGACTGGGTTTAGTGAGTTCTTGTCCAACACTCACTGAACCATCATCTTCTTCTTTGGCTTAAATCCTACATCAGGGAGTACCGCCTTCCTGAGTAGTGAATCCTCCTTCTTGAATTCGCCTTAAGCATCCTGAAGATGACTCACTGAGAGACTGTTCTCTCAGTGACTTGAATTGTTCTCGGTTTAAGTTAACACTTAGTTAATTTGTGTTCAAATCTTGTTTTAAGTATTCTTGGGTACTGACGGACCCAACAAATAGTGTTGGGTTGAACAATAAGATTAAGGATCCATTTGGTGTTTATTTGTGTATTGGACTTTCCAAAGTATCGTGTATCACGTAACAACGTGTTTGAATAGAATTGTAATAATCAAAATTTTCAAATTTTGCTCATAAAAATGGTTAAGTGAACAGTAATGACGGGTTAATACTAGATTAGTGTTCACTAATTACTGGGGAAATCTGCAGGTTGCTACATCGGCCGAGGCAATCCAAAACCAAATCCGTCCAAAATCCAAAACCAAGCAACAACACAAACAAAAATAAGATTAGTCAAAAGAATAAAATCAAAAGGAACAAGAACCCACCCCGAGTCAACTCGACTCGCGAGTTGACTCGGCTGAGTCCGACCGGGTTGAGAGCTAAAATATTTAGATCCGCATGATTTGTTTACAAAACAACCGGTTTTAAAAGGTTTTTATTATTAAAATCGATTTATCAAATATTTAGGGTTAGGGTTTCTGATTAAATGAAAATAAAGGGATAAAGGGGGCGCGTGAGTTACCAAAAGAAAGAGAGAGAGGTGTGGGGGTGAAGCGGCGTGATGGTGGTGTACGGTGGTGGCGGCGGTGGTGCTCGGTCGTGAACCAAACGGGCTCCAATCGCGTTCAAAAGCTCCCGAAATAATAAGGGTGTCGAGATCTACGTTTGGGTGAAAGTTGGTGGTTGGCCGGAAAATTTTCCAACGAAGGTGGTGTGGTGGCAGGCGGTGGTTTCCCGCAAATGGGTGTGTGTGTGTGTGTGTGTGTTGAGAGGTATCAAATGAGGGGAGGTGGAAGAAGATGGGGTTTTTATATCAAAGGGAGGGGCCAAATCCGGACAAAGAAAGTAAGGGGACGCTGGTGAAACTGTTGGGCGGAGGGGGTATAGTTGCCAAATGAGTGAAACTTTTACAATAATCATTGTGGGACCCATTTGATGTAACAAACGGACTCGAAAAATCATTAAACTTGCGCCATTGTTTCCGAAATAAATTTTCTGATAAAAACGAGTATAAACATGCATAACTTTCTCGAAGTTAATTTATTTGGAAATTTGATTCATTTCGTGCTTTCTAGGTTGTGCTGACATAATAAAGTAATAACGATCACGTTTCTCAAGATATCTCACGTTTCTCAAGTTCAATTAAGCTCAGAAAAAAGTTTAAATACTAAGGTTGTGTTTGTTTTTCAAGAATATGTCTGAATATATCTGATATCTGACCGAATCAGACATATTCAGACTTTTGGGTGTTTGTTTTTTATTCAGATTAAGAGGTAAAAATGTCTGAATATCGTCTGATTCAATTAGACTTTGGTATATGTCTGAGTATCTCTGATTACATCTTCAACGCATAAAAAAAACAATCCTCCAACTTTATTATCTGCACCTCTTCAACCTTTGGCATGTCCCAGCCTTCTCTACCCATCTCGCTCGCCGGAAAAACAAACACAACCCATCTCGCTCGCCGGAAAAACAAACACAACCATCTCGCCCTCCGGAAAAACAAACACAACCCTTCTTGTTTTTAAAACCATGTTCGTGACCTCAAAACAACCACGAAATCAAGATGAGGAGATGAACTACCTAGTTGTTTCTTGAATCAAAGATGAGGAGATGAACACCAAATGAACTACCTAGCTATTTCTTGTTTCTTGAATCAAAGGGGAAAGATTTTTGATGAATAAAGAGGGTGTTTGGTTTGGTTCGAAGCAGAGAGAGACTAGAGAAAGAGATTGATGAAAATGAGATGAAGAAATATATCAGATCTTATCTACTACGAGTAATAAAGTGAGAGGAGAGAGGGGCAGTGAGTGAAAGATAAGGTTTTTTTTTTTTTTTTTTTTTTTTTTTTAAAATAAAAAAAAACAAACAGTTTAAAATAATTCAGATTCAGACTTTTGAACCACTAATTCAAATTCAGAAGTGGTATTTAGATTCAGACATAAAATGTCTGAATAAACAAACGCCACCTAAAATGATGCAAAAATAATTATTTGACTAGTGAAAAGGGTTTGAAAAATTACCGGATGTTACAAACACTCCTTAAAAGAGTGAAGTATGAGATCATTTAAGATAATGGTTTTGGAAACCGACCAGACTGACCGATTCAACCGGAATCGGTTGGTCGGCCAGTCTTCTACCACCGGTTACATCATCCGACAACGAACCGATCAGTTTTGTAGAAACCGTTGGAAAACCAGGTAAATCGGACCCGGAATCTGAACGGACCAACTAAGCCGGACAGAAGAAATTTTAAATACTGACTGCTTTAATAATGGAGCCATTAAAAACATAGGCCCACAAACAAGCTTGCCATTAATTTAGTGCTCAGGGCTCTAATTTTTATGGCAAAATTCCCTTGATATTCATTTTCATTATCGATGTGGTATGGGGGAACATCTCTTTGCAGTACAACATGACCATGTTACTTATCAATTTAGTAAAGTTTCTTTTGTCCATCATACATCATCATCACGACTTGTACTTTTTGTGTTTGATATTATCAAAATGTCTAAGAATGTTAGTACCTCCTTACCATTAAAAGTTTAAAACTATACGGTTTGACTTTTTTAAGTCTTTATTTTTTAACTTTAACCATAAATATTTTTGTTTACGTTATAATAACACTTGATAAAAAATATATGAATAGATTGAGATTTAAATATATTTTCACTGGTATGATTTTCATCAAATATAATATAACGCAAACAAAAATTATTTAAAGTCAAAGTTAAAAAAAGAAGACTTAAAAAAGTCAAACTGTACAATTATTATAGGACGGAAGGAGTATAACGATAACTCGTAGCTTGCATAACTTTAATTTATAGACTAATGGGTAACATGTAAGGAGTATGTTATGCATTAATATACAACAAAAACATAATATCATATTTTTTTAGTGCTAACTTGAGGTACTAAAGTAAAACTTAGTTTATCCGGTTCGTTGTCCGGTTTGACAAGTTGAATCATCGAACCGGTAAAGAGGCCAGTTTGTTGCTCTGTTCGATTTTTCAAAACCTTGTTTAGGATCACATCTTGCTTCCTTGAAGCATGAGGTTACTAATTTCGTCAACTACGTGTCTAATAAAATCAAAATTATTTGGGCAATCCATTAATTGCTTTCCACTTTGAGTTGATGACTCCATTCAAATTGCATATAGCATACGATTAGATATGAGCCCATTCTTTTAATGACATGGACCAACAAAGTGAGGGACCACGAAGAGAATTAATTGCAACCACATGACATGATTATGGTTCTCGATTGAATGCACAATTAAATTTGGTTTGGTGAGCAGGTTCTAATCCAGTAGCGAATATCCGAATATCAAAATTGATTGGCCAATAAACGTTTTCCGGGTATGAAACTTAACATAAACTATATGAGAATATCCGAATATCAAAAATGGAAGTGGTTATAAGAACAAAAGAACCAAAAACCAAATATCCGCTTAATAACCGATACCAAGTATCAACCAATGAGTCTAATAGTAAATTGTCTGTACAAATGTTCGTGTACTCGTACGAACGAAATATCAATAGATCCGGAGAATCTATTCAACGTGTGATAAGATACTATGGATGAGTATCGATAATAAATGATCTATGTCATGGTAAGAAACGGGTTGAAATGAGGATATTATTCGAGGGATCAAGGGGTTAGGACGTCAATATTGCATGGTCCAGTGACCTCCGGGTATTGCTATCTTTGGGTGTTGTTACACCCCGTCAATGGCGAAAACACGAGATGTAACTGAGAAAGACACATTGCATAACATCATAGATTCATACCTTAAAACTTTTACAACAATAGTTTACAGCTTTACAAAACATTCCTCGACTAAATACTTGAAAGCAATAGTTTGGTATGCAGGCCAAACTAGAGAAGCTATGGGGCTAATTTCGGTACAATCAAAATAGTTAAGACTCCAAACTACAAGGAATCTCACAGATGTAATGGCCTGCATAAGAATAGAGCAAATTTTGACTTTTTGCTTCTGTTATCCAATGATCCAAACGCCCCTTAAGGCAGTAACAATACAGCAGGCCTGCTATAAAGCAAATTCTTACATTCTATACACTCAATACCAATGCCAAATACTTTCATTCCTCCATTATTGCTATTAGCAAGCTATAAAAGCCTCATTGTTGGTCCAATTCAATCTCCATTTGTCGGCTATTAACTGAGCTTTCATAGACTTTTTGACACTCAAAGTTAGCAGTTTTGTCTTAACGCTATCTTTAATGCATTTGACCAAAGCTTCCTCAGTTCTACTCTCATCTTTAAACAATCTCCAGTTTATTTCTTGCCAGATGAAATAAATAGAAGCAGCCACAATTATTTTGTCAACAGCCCATCCAAAATTGTTTTTGACTTGTTTTTCAGCAATAAGGTTGCAATTATCAATCAGCCCACCACCTTTGTTCAAATAAGAGGACATGTTCCCCATTTCTACCCATACCTTATTAGCATATGGGCACTGAAAGTTTCTTTTGTCCATCATACATCATCATCACGACTTGTATTTTTTGTGTTTGATATTATCAAAATGTCTAAGAATGTTACTACCTCCGTACCATAAAAACTGTACAGTTTGACTTTTTTAAGTCTTTCTTTTTCAATTTTGACCGTAAATATTTTTGTTTACGTTATAATAACACTTGATAAAAAATATATGAATTGATTGAGATTTAAATATATTTTCATTGGTATGATTTTCATCAAATATTATATAACGCAAACAAAAATTATTTAAAGTCAAAGTTGAAAAAGGAAGACTTAAAAAAATCAAACTGTACAATTATTATGGGACGGAAGGAGTGTAACGATAACTCGTAACTTGCATAACTTTAATTTATAGACTAATGGGTAACATGTAAGGAGTATGTTATGCATTAATATACAACAAAAACATAATATCATATTTTTTTAGTGCTAACTTGAGGTACTAAAGTAAAACTTAGTTTATCCGGTTCGTTGTCCGGTTTGACAAGTTGAATCATGAACCGGTAAAGAGGCCAGTTTGTTGCTCGGTTCAATTTTCAAAACCTTGTTTAGGATCACATCTTGCTTCCTTGAAGCATGAGGTTACTAATTTCGTCAACTACGTGTCTAATAAAATCCAAATTATTTGGGCAATCCATTAATTGCTTTCCACTTTGAGTTGATGACTCCATTCAAATTGCATATAGCATACGATTAGATATATTCTAATCTAGTTGACGCAAAATTTGCAAGTATGAGCCCATTTTTTTAATGACATGGACCAACAGAGTGAGGGACCACGAAGAGAATTAATTGCAACCACATGACATGATTATGGTTCTCGATTGAATGCACAATTAAATTTGGTTTGGTGAGCAGGTTCTAATCCAGTAGCGAATATCCGAATATCAAAATTGATTGGCCAATAAACGTTTTCCGGGTATGAAACTTAACATAAACTATATGAGAATATCCGAATATAAAAAATGGAAGTGGTTATAAGAACAAAAGAACCAAAAACCATATATCCGCTTAATAACCGATACCAAGTATCAACCAATGAGTCTAATAGTTAACTGTCTGTACAAATGTTCGTGTACTCGTACGAACGAAATATCATTAGATCTGGAGAATCTATTCAACGTGTGATAAGATACTATGGATGAGTATTGATAATAAATGATCTATGTCATGGTAAGAAACGGGTTGAAATGAGGATATTATTCGAGGGATCAAGGGGTTAGGATGTCAATATTGCATGGTCCAGTGACCTCTGGGTATTGCTAGCTTTGGGTGTTGTCACACCCCATCAATGGCGGAAACACGAGATGTAACTGAGAAAGGCACATTGCATAACATCATAGATTCATTCCTTAAAACTTTTACAACAATAGTTTACAACTCTACAAAACATTCCTCGACTAAATACTTGAAAGTAGAACAGGCCTCTTTTGAAATTTTATTGTCTTGAAAACATGGTAGCCAAGTATCAAATAGTCCGACTCCAATAAACGTGCCTTCGAATACCTTAATAATGATCACCTGAAAATGGTACTAGAAAACGTCAACATAATATTGGTGAGCTCGTAGGTTTAAGAGTTAAACCACGAAGCTTTGAATAATATAATGTAGGACAATAGTGAGCATGATACATACATGTAAGCACTTAATGAAACCACAAACTTGTAACAACTGAAACTCAAGATGGCATATACGTATAGCTTGCGCGGATAGTATTCACCCATCATGAGGGTGTGGGTGTCAACCCAAGTATTTCTACCAATACATCCTAACCTCGTAACTTGCACAGAGTGTATTCACCCTTTATGGGGGTGTGGGTGTCAACCCAAATATTTCTACTAATACAATCCTGACCCCTTGCATTCGCCAAATGAATCCACACAAAATTAACCACACAGTCAGGCACATATTGAAATCAAACGCACATATTGTCCATAAATCATGAAGATAGTAAATCACGGCATAAAAGCATTTGAAAAGCATTAGTACCATTTTCACCCCAAGGAAAACATATTAAAAGTGGGGCTATGGGAACTTACCTGAACAGATGATGAACAAGGTAGCACAAACAGTAACAAGAAGTAAGGCACAACGGTACACGATCGGCACAACCTAATAATTATATAATTCATCTCAGAATATATCCCGTAAAAATATACATTGTACATGAGTTTTCAAAAGACAAAGTGTTTTAGTTTTCGTGGAATACTCTCATCAATTTTGTAAAAACTCAGTATCAATGTTGTAAGAAAGTTTAGTATAAATGTTTCGTGTGGTGGTAAGAAAGTATAGACTAAAAAGGTAACTCACTGCAAAGTATTATATATATATATATGTGTGTGTGTGTGTGTGTGTGTGTGTGTATAGGGAAGGGTTCTTTTCAGAACCAAAAAAAGGTACAGAACTGCGAGAACCGGCATCAACCAATCAGAATTTTTTGGATATTAATTTTTATTATTTAATTCAAAAAGGTATCATGGTAAAATTACATTTTTTATTTTCTTTTTGAATTTTTTTAATATAAAACGTTTTTTTAGTTCCTAAATTTTAGGATTTTTTTTTTTTTTTTTTTTTTTGGTTTTTGGAAATACATTATGTGCACATGTGTTTTGTAAAAAAGAAGGTTAACCACTAACTATATTATGACAATTGTATTTTTCGTTTATGCATAGGTGTTTTGTATATGCACATGTATCTTTAAGTAATATAACATAAATATAAATACAAACAACAAAACTTTAACAATAGATTTATGCAATTTCAAAATTTACAAATTGTATTACTCTAGTGATATGATATTTAGTTTTATCACAAACATCCATTTGTTTACACTTGTATCTAATTTTATTACAAATATATGAAGCGTGCACATGTGCATAATCCAATGTCTTTAACAGTTGGTTCATCTTTTTGGCGTGCACATGTATTCCTCGCCTGGTTCAAAAACCCATGAAATCTGCACATGTAATAAATGAATTATTTAATCATAAAAATTAACAAAACACATATGCACTATGTATTTCGGACTTGTGCACACAAAACCATATGCACTCTTAACATTCAAACTCTGAACTATGTAAAAACATATATGCAATTTCAATACACTTAACATTCAAACTCCGAACTATGTAAAAACACATATGCACTCTTAACATTCAAACTCCGAACTATGTAAAAACACATATGCACTCCATTGAGTTTAAACTTCATAAACCGTAAAAACACATATGCACTCTTAACATTCAAACTCCAATAATTGTAAAAATACATATGCACTTTAAACGCTTCCCAGCAAGGTATTATAGAGCATAATTCATCATCTTTTTATACTGTTACTCCATTTTAAACTATTTGCGACATCTTTAAATTTGTAGGTACACCATATAACGAGTTTCCGTCGATTGAAAATATAATAATCAACCCCAACATATAGGATGCGCTTAAATCTATGAACTTACGAAACGAGTCATGAATATAATTGTATTGATAATTGACCCCAACCATAATGACTCCAGCACACTTATCATACCTATGATTCTTGTGTCACAGTATTTTACACATGATGCTTACTCCTTGAAATTTGTTCTTCGACTTAAATTTGAAAATAAACTAGTTTATTACAAAAGACAACAAATAGTTGCAAGTACAGTGGATCTTTTGTATTTACATTATCATGGTTGGGGTAAAGTAACAAATTCTTATGAAATAAGTTCCGCCTCCCATTTTTTCTTCATATTCAAGAGAATAATCATATGGGTGCTACAAAGTAGTAACAAGTATGTTGGTCTGTAATGCTAAGAACTGTAACAACTTATCACACGCGCATATTTCTTCAATTTCATTTAGATTTGAGTTGTGTTGTTTTCTGATATAACAAAAAATAAAAAATAAAAATAAAAAATCTGAAAAATCTTACCGTATTTGTTGTGTGCAGGTATGGGGAAGCGACCATCTTACAGAGTAGATATGATTTCAACGCAATACCACATATTGAAGTCACCGATCAATTTATTGCACATCAAATCAGTCAACAGTACCCACGATTGCCCAATTAATTATCACAGTACGAGGTTTGTTGTTTGTGGATGAACATGGTGGTCAGATCTGAAAGAAGGTCGCAACACATCTCGTTTTTTTGTGAGGAGGTAATGATGGATGGATCAATTAGGGTGGTGGTTAGGAAAAAGAGATGAGGGAGAGGGAGAGATGGGTGACGGTTTTTAGGTTAAGAATGAAAAATGAAGATTGTTGCCAGCTTTGTAGGGTTAATATGAAATTCCTTATATACCCTTTCTTCAATTGCATAATTTACCCTACAATTTTAATTTATTACTTTTATGCCACCATCATTTATAGCCATTGATCAAATAATAGATGGCTCAGATCGGTTCTCGCAGTTCTCGATCTTTTTTTGGTTTTGAAAATAACCCTACACTATATATATATATATATATATATATATATATATATATATATATATATATATATATATATATATATATATATATATATATATATATACTATATATATATATATATATATATATATATATTATAAGAAAATAGACGACTAAACAAGGGAAAAATAGCGGAAAATAAGCAAGAGAACAAGAAGAGAACAAGTCAATGATATGTTTCAGTGTTTATCCAGTAATCCCAAACTCTCTAAAAAAGTCGATTTAAAACAACTTAATAAATCCAATTTATAATATTTATTGATTACCGGTTTTTATGATTGGTTATTAATTGTTTAAGTATTAGGCTGCCCACAATGGGCCTGAAAATTTCGATCGAGCATGTATCATGACCGATTTGCAAATCGGTTGCCTCCATTGTGAGGCCAAGGTTGAATGTTGACAAAAGTCTCAATCGGTTGAAAATACAACCGATATTAAATACATGTGTGAACGTTTGAAAGTTAAATACAATCCGAAAAAAAAAGTGAGTTACCACTGTGGCACTTGGGTCATGTCTGGTCGTCGGAGAGAGAAAGCTGACGTGGCAGCCGGAAACATGGGTCAAGTTGGGTCACCACTGTGCCCAGCCTTAGTTTAAATTCGGTACGAGTTTAATATATTAAATTACTCGTGAGTCTAATATGTTATATTCGTCTCGAGTCCAATGCTAATACATGTCCACTTGTCCAACGTCCAATAAGTATTAGTCCATATTTATCCAATATTGTCTTATCAAGTCCAAGGTATACATATTCCAAATCCAATGTCAAGTATCAATCTCAAAAATGTCCGAAACGTAACAATGGTCACCAAAAATAAACAAGGTTAGTCGAGTAATTGGTAAAAATGTAACACAAGTATAAAAGTAAACCATTTAACAAAACTCATCACATCCATTTTAAACAATGTTTTAAAAACCGGTTTTTTAGTCGAACCGGCCATGCTTCCGTCATCGGTCGAACCGCCCAACAAAAAAAAAAAAAAAAAAAAAAAAAGAAAGTCAAAACCGGTTGAACCGGACCGGTCGAACCGGAAAAACCGGCCAAAACCAGAAAAACCGGCCAATTCGCTACAGTAAACGAGACTTATAAAAACCGGGGTTTTTTAAACCGGCCGACCAGCCAGAGGCCGGTCGAACCGGCCGGTCCGGTCCGATTTTTAAAACATTGATTTTAAACATACAAGTTAAAGTTTACAATATATCATAAAAATTTAAACCAACACTCTTTTGTTTACTTGAGCTTTGTGGCCAAAAATGAACAAAACACACCCATGGACACTTTCATGGATTTCGGCCCACTACTCAAACAAACGCACCCTTGATTGACTGAAACCAAAACAGTCACACCTTCACATTCACAAACATAACACGTTTACACTTTTATCAAACACTTGCACTCTTACCACACGAATGATTTCAAAAACCTTTTTAGAAAATTGTTAAACCCACGAAATCTATGTTACTCTTTATATAATCGGTTTTAAAAAAAATTAGGTGATGACGGCGTTAAACGACTTACCAAACGAAAAGGAGAGCAAGAAAGAGAGTGGCGGTGGTGACGGCGGTGTGTCGGTGGCGTGACTGTGGTGGCGGCTTCAACCAAAACAACTCGGACAAAACCCAAACGATCTTCTTCTAACCCTTACACGAACATGCCTTTGATCTCCTTTTGTTGTTTGTGGAAACGGCGGCGAGATACGGAGTTGCAGTGGTGGCGGCTGTGGATATTAGAGGGAGGAAGAGGAGATGGTGAGGTGTGATGATGGTTGTGGCGTTGATGGTGATGGCGGCTATTTTATAAGGTGGTGATGAGGGTGGTTCAGCGGTGGCCACGGCCGGAGATTGGCCGGAGAGGGAGGTGCTGCGCCGGAAAATCAATGTGAGGGAGAGAGACGTCTTTAGGGTTTGTGTAAAGTGGCAGAACTCTAGGTGCTATAGCTTATTTATAAAAAATTATATATACCAAATGCAAACTTCCCAAAAGATGGAGGGGCGGTGGGGGAAATAAGTTCCAGGGACTATTCTTGTAATTTTTGTAATCTTTTCCTACCTCCGTCTCAACATAAGTGTCCAGTTTGACTTTTCAGAGTCAAACTGGTTCAACTTTGACTTTATCTATTTTTGCGAGTGTTATATAATACTTGATGCAAAATATATGAATTGATTAGTTTTTAAATGTATTTTTCATTGGTATAATTTTTAATCAAGTATTATATAACACACAAAAAAATATTTAAGATTAAAGTTGAACCAGTTTGACTCTGAAAAGTCAAACTGGACACTTATTTTGGGACGAAGGGAGTATAAATTTATGGTGTGGGACCCATTTAGGTTAGTAAATGATTGATTCGACTCACGAAAATTACGCCGTTGCGTCCGAAATAATTTTTTCCAATCAAAATGAGTATTCATACGACTAGTTTCTCGTAGTTAATATATAATAATTAAATTAAAACGCTTATTGAGTTATTGTTGTTCCGGTACGCGTTGTGTGTTCACGTTTCACGAGTTAACCTCTCGTTTTCAAATCAATTGAAGTCCAAAAAGCTCGAAAATATATAATAGGTAATAATAAATATAATTTATTATTAAAAATGAGTATGGAAAATCTTCGTCTGTCAGAAATGGTTTGAGTTCTTAAACTAGTATTGTCCAAAAAATGCCGGTTGCTACAGGTGTTTCAAGCTTCGGATTTGACTTTCGGTGTTGCTGGAAACATAGTATCAGGTGTTACTAACTTCTAGGTTTCCTTGTCGGAGCCTACTAAGATGATTAAACCGTTAGCCTCGCCACGGGAATCCACTCGTGACCAAAATCCGGCGTAAGAATAAGTACCAGGTTGGGGAATACGAGAATATGAGTGAGATAGAGTGTAGTAAATGCTCACATTCAATGCTTACCAAGTGAAGCGGTTGAAGGGTATTTATAATACTCTTCGGTGCACCCTTTTACCTGGCAGTTTTGTGGCTCGGGCTTGTTCTACGGTAATACGCTGGCCTCGCCGATCCATTTGAAGTCATAGGACCGGACGATGTGTTCTTGGTGTTATGTTTCTTTGTTCATGGTGCTTGCTCTTCGATCCACCGGCTAGCAGGTTGTTCCTTCCAAGATGCTAATGGCTCCGAAACTGACCGGGTTCCACCTAAGGTCAGTGTCTCCGGAGGACTGTTCCGGCATCCGGAAGACAAATTTTGTTGCAGATGGATCGAATCTGGGACTAGACCATCGATACATCGTCAAGTCCGCCAGTCGAGTATTATTGAGTCCATGCTCTGTGATGATTGACTTCAGTTCTCTGATTTTCTTGTCCCCATTATGGGCATGGGTCGTGTTTTTTCTTTTTTTCTTTTTGGGGCTTTTTCTTCTACCGACACATTCTTGTCCGAACCGTTACTGTTGCTCTATTTTAACTTTCTTCTTCATGACGTTTCGCCGTTAAATATCTTCCCTTCATTTTCCGACTTGCTGGACACGTGCATGTTGCCTTTGTCTTTGATTTTCCTGTATCCCAATGCGTCATTTCCTTTCTTCTTCCCCTTATAAATAGCCGTTGTTTCATCTTTGTTGTCATACCGCTACGCCTTTCGTTATAATCACTTCCAAAATATTTCTTATGGCTGACACCGCTTCATCCTCATCTCCTTTGTCCAATTCGTCTGGATAATCGACACTGTTCACCAGCCATGATGATCTGATATCTCCTTTACCGGACCAAAGTATAACACCACTAATCCTTTTACAATCCCTCCGTTGTCTTATATTCCTGATAATGCTTCTCACTCATCTCATGAGTCTGATGTTCGTGATTCTGATCATATCCCTTTCTGGGACGTGTAAAGTGGTGATATTTTCAATACTTCTTTCATTTTTCGGGAGATAATATATTATAATAATAATGTTCATCGTTAGACATTTGTTAACAAAAAATCATATAAGTTTCTTCGGTATATAGCACGCTAATTCTCTAGAGCAGATTTGGGTATGTGAATTACTTGGTTATGGACTATCATATGCATGGTTAACATTAGCTATCGTGGATGCATGCGGAAAGACCAAGTCACTACTCAAGGTGACTTCACTTAAATAACAAGCACTCAAAATTCCATTGACTAAGAGTGATTTAATCCTATAAATAGGATACTCATATGTATGGAAGAACACACAAAACATAAACACTTGAAAGCAAACAGGTTCTTGATTTGTGGCTAAAACAAGAACACCACTTGGTTGTATCCCATAGAGATATTCGTGTAACCCAGGCATAGGGTCGGATAGTTTCTATTGGAAAGTGATAACACGATTTCAAGTGATATCCGGTACCATTGATTATCTTCACCTTAGTGGGAACTGATCTAAAGAAACCAACAATTTACACACAGTTAAAAAGTCGGTGTGTCCTTTGTAAACTTATTGAGAAAGTAGACATAACAAAATGTTTGAATTTATCCTTTTAGCCTTACACGTATTGATACCTGAATTTTTAAATTCGTGCTAATACGATACATGGAAACTTGTTTTGTCGGAAAAAGTTATCAAGTTTGGAGCAATGAATGATATGATATCCTGAATAGGTAACAATATGAAACGATCACTACATGATTAATTCCCATTAGTAACAAGATGATTTGGTCACTAAATCAACATAATTTAGTGACAAAAATTAGTTACTAACCATCACTCACTAAATGTCATTTATGACCAGATCAAAAAATCATTACAACTTAATGGTGACTGGAAAGCGGTCACATTATGATAATTAACCTTCTTCCTGGAATGACAAAAGTGGTCTACTTAAATAAGGTGACGAAAAAAAGTAGTCACTAACATTTATTTTGAGCAAATGAGTTGAATTCTTCTCATTCATGTGATTCGTAGCCTAATACTTGGTCTTTTGGTTTGTCCTCAAACATGACGGGTTTACTTAAATGCTTAAAAAGTAAATATTTTAATATTACCTATGGCTACATGTATGATACATTGGCAAACATAATAAAGAATAGAGGTAATTACCAAAATAGTATTTCAAAAAAAACATGGTCCATTTAATAGTCACTCTCAACACTTCTTTCCCATTTTGGTCACGCTCGACTGCTCGACCGCTCGACCCCATTACTTTTTTGACACTTGTCTTTGCAAGTACAAGTGGTAGTTGGAGATATTTTTTTAGTTTTAGCTTAAATGACAAATATGCCCTCAAATCCCATATATAAATAGCCACATCTCACTTCTCTTCTCTCTCTTTTCCCCCACCGCCGGCCACCGCCACCTTCCGGCCACCGGAAAATTTTCAGGCGAGCTACTTTTCTAGCCAAATCGATAGATCGATGCACCCTCTTCGTTTCTGGAGCGTTTTAGCTCGTGACTCCCACCGCAACACCACCCACGCGCCACCCACCGCCACTATATTTCTCAAGATTCCATGTAATTGTGATGAAGACTATTTGCTACCAATTATCGTAGGTACATGGATAGATTTCTTAGGCAACTCTTCTTTTTTTAAACTTTTATTCAATTTTACTTGCATGATCTTTTAGAATCTCATTAAAAGATTAAGAATAGTATAGAATGGGTTCCATGAGTGAGGGTATAACACAAGCTGTGATACCATTGGCTGCATTAATAGGAATTGTGTTTGCATTAATATGTTTTGTAGATTATATGTTCTAGCTGATTTGACGTGGTCACAATTATGAATCCGATCCTTTTTACTTTCTGTGTCTTTGGAAAAGGTCTATAGTTGACTTTTCAAAGTCAAAACAGTAATTTTCAAACACGAATCGATAAGCCTCTGATACATTTTCATCACTGCCATGTATTGTAGTTTTAAAAAGGTCCGCAATTGACTTTTGAAAACCAATTATGTTTTTGGATGCATATGACATGTTTTTTAATACAATTTGCAGTCCGGTGCGGGATGTGGCAGACTCCTGCAAGACAGGTGCAGCAACAAATGTCATATTTGGATTGGCTCTCGTATATAAATCTGTTATCATCCCAATATTTGCCATCTCGTTTGCCATTTATGTGAGCTTTAGTTTAGCTGCCATGTACGGGATCGCAGTGGCTGCTTTGGGAATGCTAAGCACCATATCGACTGGTCTAGCAATTGATGCTTATGGACCCATCAGTGACAATGCTGGTGGTGTTGCAGAAATGGCTGGAATGAGTCACACCATTCGTGAAAGAACCGATGCTCTTGATGCTGCTGGAAATACCACTGCTGCTATTGGCAAGGTAAAGTACCTTTACTCAAACTTACAGATCTGGGAATATAAAGCTGCTGGTTTATGGATCCCTCAAATCCTATAAATTCATTTTATTCAATGAATAGGTTTTGTGGCTTGCATACGCTAGGAGCTTCATTACCCTTTGATCTTTCTTTGGATTGAATTGTGCAAATCATATGCGTAATTTCTTTTTTGTTGGTGATATCTAGGGATGTTACAAGGTTTTGGTATGTTGATGAACCCAGAAAACCAACCTGCTGCTAGCAAGTGAACCTGCTGCTAGGCTATTTTAACCTGCTGCTGGTTTTATATAACCTGCTGCTAGTTGATTAACCTGCTGCTACGTTCACTTGTTGCTGTCACTTGTTCATGCTACTCGAAGTTTATATTCTGCTGCTAGCTTGGTTTATTAGCAAAGGTGATACGTATGCGTGGCTGTGCTCTTATGGAGATATACGTGGGTTATATCTTTGGTTTCTTTAACCTGCTGCTAGAGGAGGCAGTGTTTTATATATGAAGAAATTGGAAGCTACAAGGGACAGTATGTGTTGATATGAAAGATAGCAACTTGGTGAAATTTTCTTTTTATATAGCAACTTGGTCAGTCAATGCCTATTATTCACTATATATATTAAAACCCGGCGTCGTTTGAATTTTTATATTGTATAATAGTCGGCCTAACATGACACACCTTTGAGCCCATTCATTCGGCCTATTTTGGCCCGTTTTACCTCACACCGTCTTTAGATTGTATCTGGTCTTATCTTCATTTTTGTCTCGAATTTGATTAACTACAGGTTCATTTAAGTGGGAAGCAGATAAAAGATTAGACTGGTGTTACAGCTGCTGTTGTATGTGCTGAATCGGCGGTGAAAATTTTCAAGGTGTATATTATTTTATATATCATTCATTGATGATTGTCTGATTATTTGGTATCGAATACTATCGTTTATGGTTTATTATGTGAAAGGATTGTAGATGCTGCCATAAAATTAATTTATAATCGGGTATTGTTTTTTATAACGTTTTCAGAAGTGACGGAGGACGTTGGAGGAAGTTGTTCCCGCTGGTGTGCTGGTTCGTACGATTGTACGCCAATCTTTCGACTCCGGATTCGTTTATTTAAGGTGTGATATAGGGTTCATAACCGGTAAACGTCGTCGTAATGTTGTTAATCCAGGTGTCAAGGGTAAGTTATAAGTTATTATTTGTTTATGTAATTTTTTTTGTTTTTTGCCGGCGAAAGTAATTACCAGATTTGGCTTAACATGTGCTGTAGTTGCGGAAGCTGTGCTTATGAATGACGGAGAGGTGTTGTACAAAGTTTTGGGATATTATTCGGAGGCTCATGTAGTCTACGATGTATCTGCTGGAACTGTTATAAGAGCTCCTTATGTAACGCATAAATGGTGAGTTTTGGGCTTCATTAAGTTTAATGCATATGTTATGCTTATTGTTCAATACTTCTCGCACTATGTACATTGTAAATATTGAATGAGTAGTAGTAGTAGTTGCTGGGACTCATGCGAAAAATGTTAATATGCAGGGATTGTATATATAAGTCGTCTAATCCATGTGTAACATCTGTAATATTTATTTTGCAGGGGTGTTAACATTTGGGGATGTTAACATTTGTGAAAAATGTTAATACGCCGGGACGTTAACTGATTTTTCAATTATAGTATATATTTCTCCAAAGGAAACACAAAGGAAATATGTGTAACCCGATTCGTTTGTCCCGACGAAGATTGAATGGAATAAGTGATTCGGGATCGTGATTCGTGAAGTGAATGTGAAAAAGAGTGATTGATTTTTGGATTACACTACTAATATTAAAATAACAAACAAGATAAACTAATTAAACTAAGCTAATGGAATAATTAAACTAAGCATTTAACCTAAAAACGAAAATTGAATTTAAAAACGGAACGCGACGTAATTTAAAAACGCGAATAAAAGTGAAATGCTAAATTCTAAGCCCTAAAATTTTGAAAATAATTTTCCTATATTAAAACTGATAAAAGAAAATTTTTGAAAAAAGAAAAATATTTTTTTTGACTTTTTAATAATTTTTTATAAATTAAAAACTATTTAAAAGAAAATAATTGATTAAAAATACTAAATGGAAAAAGAAAATCCTGAAATTTTTGTAGTAAATACTTTAAAGTAAAAAGAAACTAGGAAAATTGAAAAACATCAACCAGCTTATGGGAATAAGCTGTGAAAAAGCATACAGTTAATATAAGCTGAAATAAAAACAAGTTTAAAAGAAAACTATTGCAAAGATTAACTAATAGAAAGCTTAGAGCAGATGGTTGTGCAGTGGGTTAATTTCCTGAGTGACCAGGGTTCAATCCCCACTTCTGTCCCCTTTAAACTTTTTATTTTTTTGACTTTTATTTTAAAAACTGTTTTTCTCTTTTGGAAATCTGAACAAACAGACAAATATCATAATTCACTATCAAAACTTTGTAAAGTAATCACTTCAACTATACGA
This sequence comes from Artemisia tridentata subsp. tridentata, assembly GCA_021014915.2. Taxonomy (NCBI): domain Eukaryota; kingdom Viridiplantae; phylum Streptophyta; class Magnoliopsida; order Asterales; family Asteraceae; genus Artemisia; species Artemisia tridentata. The sequence continues at coordinate 42,638,419 of CP139505.1, forward strand.
AAATACCATATCTATGACTGTTACGCCTTAGAGTGTGGTTTTTAGTTTAAAAAGAACTAACTTAGTGTGCAAGAAGTTGTGATAAACTTTAACTAAACCTATTAAGCAACTAAACTAATAAAGGCTAACTAAACAAGCTAATCTAAATCTAATAGGCAAATCCTAATAAGCAACAAAAACTAAATAAGCACAGATGATCAGACTTAAACCAAACAAGCGGAAACCCTAAAGGGGCATATTCAAGCCATAACAAAGCTATCAAATAAAATTCTAAAAATCCTATAAAAATTACTAACAGCTAGGTAGGCAAGCCAATATTAAATCCCCCAAAGATGAGCTCATGACAGCTTATATTGAGTGAGCTAAAATTGAACAAAGGACCTCCAAAACTAGGAAAAACCAAAAAAAAACTTGCAGGCTGCTCAAAGGAGTTTTAAAGCAACATGTAATACAAAAGCTCTTAACCTATTCTATACTACCAAGAACTACAAGAAAAGCATTAACAAGCAATTAAATGACAGAAATTAAGCAGATGAGCAGTAAAATAAGCTGTTTAACTGAGGTTGACCAAGCAAGAAAACTTAAATTTGCATTAAAACACCAAACTGAAAATAGAATTACAACTTAAATTAAACATTACACTACAAAAGCATTAAATCAAACAACAATTAAAATGGTCAAAACTTTTCTAAAACATGAAAAGTGGACAAAAAAAATCTGTGAGGAGAAGTGCCGATATATATTCCTCAACTAGGGTTTCGTTCTGCGTTGTGTTTCTTCTGTGAGTATGTTTCCCCATTCGCTTGTGCTTCATTCTTGGACCTTGGATCTTCCTTTTCTCACCACATCTTCAAAGCTCCTGTGGCGTTGATCTTTCTTTTGCAGGATCGCTGAGGTGGGAGGGGAGGGACAAGACATGCCCAAGTGGGTGTCTTGGCTGGTAGTGAGGGGTGAGAGTGATGGTTTGGAGGTTAGGGATTATATGGCGGGTAAAGGTGGGTTTAGGAAGTGATGGAGATAAGTCTGAGGTTAGTTTTAGTTTTTGGATTTTGACGAATATTGGGTTTTGATGGATTTGGGTGTAGTTTGACGTTTTATATTATTTTTAGGAGGGTGGGTCGGGTTGTAAAGGTTAAGGGTAGTGGGCTGGTGGATATGATTTAGTGGGCTTTGGGTTTAGGACTAGTGGATGGGTTTGCATGGGTTTGTAAGGGTTTAATTGGGTTGGGGTAGTTAAGCAAAGTGGGATCCGGATGGTAAAGGGTTTGATGGGTTTAATCTTGATCCGATGGTAGTGTTTTTAGGATAAATTTGATTTTAATCACAAGGACCATAGTTCTAATTGTGAATATTTGTGGGGACCAAATCTGCATATTTCCAAAGTTGAGCAAGGGACTAATATTGCCAAACAAAAATAATCCAAGGGCCAATTTGGAATTTTCCGAGCTTGAATTAAATCCGAATGAAAATCGTCTTTCCCGGCATCGGCTTTCGGCTCTTTAAATACTCTTTCCCAATCTCGTGCTCAGTTTTTGTTGTTTTTTCTTCGTTTTTGTCCTTTTTTCGGGATATCCGTACCTGCATAATAACAAACACAAAAACACAAATATCTTTGGCATTTTGGTCAGTTTTTGGTCGTTTTGGTCTTAATTTGGTCAAGAAAATGTATGTGTTTTAGCACATACCATTAACATTTCTGATGTAGTCATGTCTGGTATTAGGTAAAGAAAATAAATGTTTATGGTATTACGAAAATAGATCCATGTGTAACATCAGTAATATTTATTTTGTAGCTAGGTTGTTATTGCGCTTGAAGGCGGCTGCCGAGTTGCGATAGGTCTATTGAGTAACAGAGGCTAAGTTACGCTTTCGAGATATCTGTGATCTTTCAAAAGTGCTGATTTCAGCACAAAGGGTAAGCAGATAAACAATTTCGGTTTTCGGATACAAAATGTTACAAGTTAATCTTGGGATTGGTTGGTTTCTTGCAGCTTAATGTGCTGATGCTTGCCTGCTGATTATGTTGCTCATACCGACCACGGCCTAACGCGTATAAGAAACCAGGAGTTATGTCATGTTCGGCTTCATTGCCTTCGAAGGGGCACATCAGGTACCATTGTTTTGTTTACGGCTCCAGTGTGGAAAACAAATAATTGTAATTGTGATAATGTGTGTTTATTTTGATTTGTTTTCTTGCTTCTTCACAGGAATTTCACTTTGTCTAGAGATAAAGGTTGAAAAGATTCTGGGTGTTGTCATTGTTGTCTTGCACGTTCACAAGTTGTTGGATGTTGAGTGTATCTGTTAGATATTTTAGACCATCGAAGTGGTTATACTTTATAGCAAGATGAAGGACAGTTTCACCAACATTGGTAACCGTCTCAACAGATTCAACAGTTATTGAGATTATCCCACCGATAATCCCAACAGGCTCTTTCATTGATGTCCAATGTAGGGGTGTCCAACCATTGTGATCTCGGAGGTACAAGAGATCAGGATCAGACCATAGAAGCTCATGGGTTGTTTCCACATGGCCTCTACTACACGCTAGATGCAATGGTGAGTATCCTTCAGAAGTATACTTTCGTGCAAAATCAGGACAGACATCAAGTATTTCCTTTGTTATTTCTGCATATATGAATAATCACGAGAGGTATTATTAATTAGTAATGTTACTAAATGACCATCTATGAATCATTTGTTAATAGTTGAAATGTATTTTTATGACCATCCGATAACCTGTTATTATTATGTTCAATAGAGTGTATCCTTACACATTTATATCACAAAAATCCAACGAAGATGTGTGGTGGCCTTAATTTAGTCATGATGATCACCATATCATCATTTGGTTAAATCTCATTTTATTTCGTTACTTTGATGACTTCAAGTTCTAATTTGACTCAAGTGTTGCTTCTAAAACGTCCCTATTTTTATTAAAGCTGTAAACGAGTTTATTTGTACACTGCTAATAAATACCGTAACTGTTTTCACATCATAAAAACTATAGCATTACGTGATACTTTATTAATTTCATAACAATAAAAGATAGGAAACGAAGGCCAGAGGGTTTGAGAAAGGGTATTTGAAGAATAAGGGTAAAAAGGGTTTTGAGTGAATTGGAGATTGAAAGTTTTTATTGGAAACCGCAGGTGGATAAGCCGATAACAGTTGAGTATGCTGATGATATGCGTGGTTCGGCTTTTGAGGCGTTTAGTGGAACGGGTTGGAGGAGTGGGAAAGGGAAGAGGAAGGAGGGGGAGGGGGTGACTTTAGGTGATACTAGGAGTGACGTCGCCTATGGTTTACATTAGTATGTTGTTTAGTTGGTTTGTGTGGCATGTTGAAGATCATGATTTTCATAGTTTGAATTATACGCGTATGGGAGCAGGGGAGACGTGGCATGGTGTACCGATACATGCGGCTGTCGCGTTTGAGGACGCGTTGAACGTCGATGGTTATGGCGGCCAGATTAATCCTATTGGTGAGCTATGAATTTACCCCCTGCATTTTTACTGTTGTTGATTATATGATACGCTTTAATTTGATGCGTGCTATGCACTTACATTAGTAAATAATCGTAAGATTTGCTAATAGGAACGATTAGTATTGGAACTGCTTATCTGCATTTTGGTACATTTAATAGTTTTTTAAGCAATCCTAAACACACCCTAAGCATTTTCGTTTCTTTTCTCTCTCTGGTTATGACCGGTGTTTTGGTATGTTTCAAGATCGGGTTATTCAGGAGAAACTATTTTGAATGGAGTATTGAATATTGAGTGTTCAGAAGTCGGGTTCATATTGTATACACATTATCAGATAGAAAAATCTTTTCCGACATTTGATGAATGCATCATGCATGTCTACTTTTATTAAAGATTTAAAGGTAATACAGAGGGGTTTTAGGCTTATGAAATCGTCTGTTCTCTGTTTTAATTTGTTGTATGTTGGTATGTTGTGTACTTAAATAGTGAATAGTTAGAAGATTTCCCAGTAATTAGTAGACAGGTTGTCTGGGATTGCTGATTGTAATCTGTTTATATGCTAATTCTGTTTTGATACAACAAATAACTAGTTTTTTTACAGTGTGAATATTACGTATCCAAATTTACGCAAGTTGCATGCTGTTTAGAGTTTCTTATTACAGATACCAGCAAGAGCTTAAGCAGTTTTAATAAGGTATCTCAAAGACCTATTTGCTGATAACTTGAACTAAGCAACTGTAGCACAAGGATACCATATATCAAAATATTTGGTTATAATGTTGTGAATATATGCGATACAGAAACCACTTGGGGGCTTTCAGACGTTTGGGTCAACTTTTGAGTTCCCTGACGCGAATGAAGGGTGTGACAGAGTGTTGAGATCTGCTGTGATCGACATTCTCATGTTCTGGGCATTGATTGCTCTTATTTCTGGTATACTACTGAGTTGTTAGTATATAGTGCTCATTTTATTGCATAATCATGGTTATCATGTAATAATCTATGTCCTTATTATGATTCTTTGTATAGCACTAAACATTTTGAGAAGTTTAGTTTCTCTGATGAATGTACAAATGTGTTGTGCTTGCTTTGCAAAGACAACGGTTGATGGACATTAAAAATATTATGTAAAGCCTGGCTTCATAGGTTGCTGCATATAGTTATAACTATTAGTAATCAGTTAAGATCGAGATCAGTTTAGACTGGAGTTTGCATGTGTCGAAGTATGTGTATGTGTAGACTCCTCGACTGCTTGACTCCTCGACTGCTCGACTTTAATGCTCGACTGATCGACTCCTCGACTGCTCGACTTTGAATATATTTAATGATGATAATTTTAAATGTAAGTTAATATGGAATAATATACTGTTGAAGTATATTTAAAGTTAACACCTGCTCGACTCCTCAACTGCTCGACTTTAATGCTCGACTGATCAACTCCTCGACTTATCGACTGCTCGACTATGGATATATTTAACGATAATAATTTTAAAGGTGAGTTATATAACCTACATGGAATAATATACTATTGAAGTATATTTAAAGTTAACATCTGCTCGACTCCTCAACTGCTCGACTCCTCGACTGCTCGACTTTAATGCTCGACTGATCGACTGCTCGACTATGGATATATTTAATGATGATAATTTTAAATGTGAGTTATATAACCTATATGGAATAATATACCATTGAAGTATATTTAAAGTTAACATCTGCTCGACTCCTCAACTGCTCGACTCCTCGACTGCTTGACTTTAATGCTCGACTGCTCGACTATGGATATATTTATGATGATAATTTTAAATGTGAGTTATATAACCTATATGGAATAATATACCATTGAAGTATATTAAAAGTTAACATCTGCTCAACTCCTCAACTGCTCGACTCCTCGACTGATTGACTTTAATGCTCGACTGCTCGACTATGGATATATTTAATGATGATAATTTTAAATGTGAGTTATATAACCTATATGGAATAATATACCATTGAAGTATATTTAAAGTTAACATCTGCTCGACTCCTCAACTGCTCGACTCCTCGACTGCTTGACTTTAATGCTCGACTGCTCGACTATGGATATATTTAATGATGATAATTTTAAATGTGAGTTATATAACCTATATGGAATAATATACCATTGAAGTATATTAAAAGTTAACATCTGCTCAACTCCTCAACTGCTCGACTCCTCGACTGCTTGACTTTAATGCTCGACTGCTCGACTATGGATATATTTAATGATGATAATTTTAAATGTGAGTTATATAACCTATATGGAATAATATACCATTGAAGTATATTTAAAGTTAACATCTGCTCGACTCCTCAACTGCTCGACTGCTCGACTTTAATGCTCGACTGATCGACTGCTCGACTATGAATATACTTAATGATGATAATTTCAAATGTGAGTTATATAACCTATATGGAATAATATACCATTGAAGTATATTTAAAGTTAACATCTGCTCGACTGATCGACTGCTCGACTTTAATGCTCGACTGATCGACTGCTCGACTATGGATATATTTAATGATGATAATTTTAAATGTGAGTTATATAACCTATATGGAATAATATACCATTGAAGTATATTTAAAGTTAACATTTGCTCGACTCCTCAACTGCTCGACTCCTCGACTTTAATGCTCGACTGATCAACTCCTCGACTGATCGACTACTCGACTATGGATATATTTAATGATGATAATTTTAAAGGTGAGTTATATAACCTATATGGAATAATATACTACTGAAGTATATTTAAAGTTAACATCTGCTCGACTCCTCAACTGCTCGACTCCTCGACTGCTCGACTTTAATGTTCGACTCTTCAACTGCTCGACTATGGATATATTTAATGATGATAATTTTAAATGTGAGTTATATAACATATATGGAATAATATACCATTGAAGTATATTTAAAGTTAACATCTGCTCGACTATGGATATATTTAATGATGATAATTTTAAATGTTAACCTATATGGAATAATATACTATTATTCATCCTAAAAAAATGAGTCTTTCTAGCACTAAATAATATACTATTATTCATCCTAAAAAAATGAGTCTTTCTAGCACTAAATTTCGTGTGTAACTCAAAGGTAAATCCATCTTCTAACTAACAATGCCGAACCGCTAATTAATTACGCCAATTACTATAACAATCTACTTAATGAAACACAAAATTAATATCTAAACAAACACAATTATGATCAAAATTAAACGAAAACGCTCTTAAATACATTAAACACTCCAAACTGCTTATTTGTGTTTGAGACTTGAGAGCTTATTTACAACTGCTCATTTACTCAAAATAGGCAGAAACAAGCATCATACACTGCATTCCAAAACACAAATCCAAACACCCCTCAATACATATCATTAACTAAAGATCCAACAAATCTCCTGGTAATTAGAAATCTACATACATTAGCATTTTGTTGACCAAATAGTCTTTTTTCATTCCCAGGAAGCAAGTCATAGACATATAGTTACAATTTTTCTGGAGTGCGGAAAATACCCGAGTGGCAAGTTACAACTCACTGATACATCGTTAATTAAAAGAATCAGAGACTAATCAAGCGACAAAAAAATCATAAGAGCACAGCCACGCATACGTATCACCTTTGCTAATAAACCAAGCTAGCAGCATAATATAAACTTCGAGTAGCATGAACAAGTGACAGCAACAAGTGAACGTAGCAGCAGGTTAATCAACTAGCAGCAGGTTATATAAAACCAGCAGCAGGTTAAAATAGCCTAGCAGCAGGTTCACTTGCTAGCAGCAGGTTGGTTTTCTGGGTTCATCAACATACCAAAAACCTTGTAACATCCCTAGATATCACCAACAAAAAAGAAATTACGCATATGATTTGCACAATTCAATCCAAAGAAAGATCAAAGGGTAATGAAGCTCCTAGCGTATGCAAGCCACAAAACCTATTCATTGAATAAAATGAACGACCATTTGAGTTACCCACTTCAGTCCCCAATCCCACACCTATTTAAGCCCCATTTCATCACCTAAACCCACCCATTGATAAATGAAAAAAGAGTAATTAGTACATAATGTAGCCAAAATCTGAAAGTCACTAAACCTAAGTTCAAAATACAAAATCCAAACCTGAATGGAATTCGATGTCGTCCCATAATCAATAGCAATTAGCTTTAGTAGTTCTTACAGTTAGTTTAATTACTGACTTGGCGGTTCATCATCCTGAGGCAAAACTATCAATAGCATCAATTCCACGGATTTTTATCCCGTCCAACTTTATGAATTGGAGCTGTTGACGAAGTCATGATTCCCAGCTTCCTATTTTTTGGGACCTATGATGTTAACGTAATTTTAAAAAATTAGCAAATCGTCCAAAACAAATAAGATGTGAATATAGAGTGATGAGGTTGGAAAGCTATACCTGGAAAATCATGTTTGATTCGCAATTGGATCCTTTAGGCACAACCATAATTGTTGGTTCCATTTTACATGCAACTAACCATGTTGCTCCCCGTCGCGACACTTTTTTATTTTCAACATCCTATAATCTGCAAGATGATAACATAGAATGAATTTTGAGCCACCACTTTTCTGCAATAATAATTAAAAAATCGTCACCAATTGAAAAGTTACGCACTAAAATTTAATTACAACCTGCTCGTCTGCATTGCATGTAATATGAGAGAAGCATCAGCATGTTTGGAATCCATAATCGGGTCAAGATATGTAATACATAGCTTAATAAAAAGTTCAGATTAAGCAAGGTATGAAGGGCCCAAAAGTCTAAATAGGGAGTTATAAATTCCCCATCTCATTGGGGGCGGAAAACGAATCGACATCTCGATGTGATACAACCTTTTCTATTTTAGACACCTGATCAATATAAAGTATTTGTTTCTAACTTATTCTCCTTGTACTTCCTCAATAGTTGCAAAGTAAAACCCGATGAGAAAAAAAATGTATAATTTAGAGGAAGTAATTTTACCGTATACGTAATAGCAGTCAAGGTCTGCGTGGATAGAGAATCATAGGCTCATAGCACCTGATCATAATAATACACAAAATCATCAAATTTGTGCTCATAAGTTAACCTACTGGTCTAATAAACATAAGGTTCAATCCATCCTAAGCTAAAGGGCATGTGCATATCATTTATGTAGTGTTGATCACCAATGCATCTATACCTTGCAGCATGGAAATGCCCTTTTGTTGCCTCCTCCGTTGTGTCCATTATCATTTTGTAAACGAAGTCATAAAGATATCATTTTGTGACCATAATATCCGGCTGAAATGTCCTTCAATAATGAGGCAATGGAAAAGAAAAACCATGAATATAGAATTCACATATAAGAAAACATAACATGAATACTCCAACAAAATTAAACGATATCAATAAAGTTCCACATTTAAATAAATTAAAACCATGAAAAAGAATTTTTCATCTTTAGTTAGTATCAAAGCAGTTTCCTTTAAGCATTTTATCAAACACTTGGTATGCAAGTGGATACTTTAAGCTACATTTAAATAATGTGTCATTTTTACATGATATTCTTCTTTAACTTCATCAGCATGATCATCTCATGTTGAAGGAGTTGATTCTTCCAATTCTATCTATAATTCAAAACCCTTAATCAAAAACTAATCACAATGGCAGGTAGGTGATATCATCCAAATATCATAGTAGCATATTTTGGACAGAACTTACAATGAAAGATTGTAAACACAACTCCTTTTTCCTCGTCATTCACATTTCCTGTTCCAAAAGAATACTCATATCAAAAAAAATTGCTATAAAAACATAAAATATACATAATCAAAAAGGTTGGTGGGTTTGATGATATTAGATATTGAAGAGAAGCTTAAGGAAGAAAATAGAGATGATCGAATGAGATCTTGAAGAGAAGCTTACACTAATAGTAAAAAACCGATTATTTTGTAACAAATAATTGTTCAAGAAAGAGAGAAAGGAAATGTACCCATTGCTGTAGCAACAAGAGCTTGATTAACGGCATTATGAGCTACCACAAGAACCGACCTGCTGTCATGAACTAAGATCTTCTGCCAGCAGCTACTAGCACGATCCCACAATTCCCTCACCGGATAATGACCATCGATATTAAAATTTGGTGCATCTTTTTGCCACATGCCAAAGGCCTCACCCAACTTTGCTATGCCTTCATGCTTTAGGAGACCCTAAAGTACATAACAGAATTCTATGACACTCGCTTACAGTTTAACCATAACTTTGACAAATATAGCATCTTCAAAGAAAGATACTCATGAGAACTTAAACTAACTTGAAACGAGTATAGATCGATTTCCCTCAAGTCAGAATCAGTAAGGATCTCCTCTTTGCGAGAATCCCATATGACGTCTGCAGTTCTTTTCGATCTTTTCAAGGGACTGCAAGCACATAATGTTCATTTAATAAATGTGCGTAAACTTAAAGTGACGTATAGTATTATCACCATTTACGATTGAAAGACATCTGGCCCTTGGAAAATCAGTTTTATATCATACTCACTTGGAGAGTTAGAAATTTATAGTTATAGTACTTTAAATTACCAAATGGGTTCACGTTACCGAGGTGTTTGGCATTACATTTTGAAATCATCCTATTGTTGCATTTTCAAGACACATATACTGAGTCATAGTGTTTGGAACCCATTCTATACTATTCTTAATCTTTTAATGAGATTCTAAAAGATCATGCAAGTAAAATTGAATAAAAGTTTTAAAAAAGAAGAGTTGCCTAAGAAATCTATCTATGTACCTTGGATAATTGGTAGCAAATAGTCTTCATCACAATTACATGGAATCTTGAGAAATATAGAGGCGGTGGGTGGCGCGTGGGTGGTGTTGCGGTGGGAGTCACGAGCTAAAACGCTCCAGAAACGAAGAGGGTGCATCGATCTATCGATTTGGCTAGAAAAGTAGCTCGCCTGAAAATTTTCCGGTGGCCGAAAGGTGGCGGTGGCCGACGGTGGGGGAAAAGAGAGAGAAGAAAAGTGAGATGTGGCTATTTATATATGGGATTTGAGGGCATATTTGTCATTTAAGCTAAAACTAAAAAAATATCTCCAACTACCACTTGTACTTGCAAAGACAAGTGTCAAAAAAGTAATGGGGTCGAGCGGTTGAGCAGTCGAGCGTGACCAAAATGGGAAAGAGGTGTTGAGAGTGACTATTAAATGGACCATGTTTTTTTTGAAATACTATTTTGGTAATTACCTCTAAAGAATAATATATCATATGCTTGTTGACTTGTTGTCAAGTTGCATATATACAGGGTGTGTTTGGCGGCAAGAATTATGAGAGATTATGGGAGCTAAAGATTATTTTTTTTAAAAAATAAGCTCTCATCTAAAAAGTAGCCTCGTTTGGCTGCGCAAGATTATTGAAACTCTAGCAAAATAATCTCCAAAAAAAATAAAAAAAGCTCCTCACAGGAACTTTTCAGAAAATCCTAGAGATTATAATTTGCAAATTTACCAAGATACCCTTCCTAATACCCATGTTCTATTAGAAATCCATATTAACCCTAGCTCTCAATCACTCAATTTGGTCATCAAAATTTCTCTAATGTAAAGCAAACGAACTTTAGTTTTAATGTATAAAGGGAGTTGTAATTTAGACTTTAGATTGCATGCATGCTTGTGTTTTATTTCACACTTTAAGTAATTATCAATCAATCATATAGTTTCATAACATACCCCCTGTATAGACTAAAGTAATAACTCATTTCAAATATATTTTTGTCAAAATTTGAGTTTTAAAATATTGCAAAGTGAAATACAAAAGTGTGGATGTCAAACGTGTTGACATCCCGACAGGCACGGAGCTAAACTTTTTGTCGATTGGATTCAAACTAAAACTAGTATTAGTTGGTTCGGAAAAAAAAAATACTAAATCAAACTGAATATTCACTAAAATGACAAAAATAATCTTCTCAGTTAAACTCACTCGACTCTATGTAGCTCTCCCCTGCATCTCGACCGTAGTTATATAGTTTCAGTTCAATTGCCTTAGTCCTCTAGTCACTCTTTTGAATCTTTAAGTTCTATTGTATTGTTGGTTGAGGATTTCAACGATAGATTAATGCTTTAACAGTAGCTAAAGTGACATTAAGAATTTTAGTACTCTAAAGTTGTTTGCTTAATTCGTTTCTTCGGATATTTGAGGCCAAACCGTTTAAACCGATGTTTATTTGGGTGGTTTGGATTGATTATGATCAACTTTGGTCTGGGTACTGGGTGATTATGTTTTATTTTCAAAACCGAATAGACCAAACCAATTAACTACATTAAACCGAAAACCAACCGTTTGAACACCCTATTCGGTCAATTAATAAAAGGTTATAAGGAAGAATAGGTTGAATAAGGGAGCATATGAAAAGGAAAGAACAAGCACGGTTGACTAAGCAATTCCAGTTAAGGAAACGTACATCGATATAACACATCCAATACACACAAATGTACGTACATATGAGTCGGTATATGTACTTTGCATCAAGCTTAAGCAATAATCTTTATCCCAAAAATGGAGAAGCAATGGTCAACTATGGGAAGTTTTTGATACATCTATAGTATGTGTCTTAGTATATATAGAAGAAGGATGTGTATGAAAAGATGTATCCAATTCCAAATATAAATAGAACAGTGTGTTTACATACATTGTAGCAATGAAAACAAGCAACTTGTTCGTAGATCTCGTTTTTTTGTTCTTGTTAATGGCAAGTAGTGTTTTATCCTATAGCACATTTAACGAAGTCGTGTTGCCTACAAGTGCCATAGGACCTGAATCTGTTGCCTTTGACCTTGGAGGTGGAGGTCCGTATGTAACAGTTGCAGACGGTAGGATCCTCAAATGGCAAGGTTCCAACGTTGGGTTTGTTGATTTTGCCTACACTTCACCCAACAGGTTGTGCTACTTTAATTTCATACACACACCCTTTAAGCCTCAATTAAATTTAAAACTTTTCTTGCACATTGGATACTGCTAAGGGCAAATAATTGTCGGTCGCTCTTCACTTCTACATATAAAATTTCATAGTTAGGCTTCGGGAATTATGTATCAATGATTCTGGAGTAAATAAATAGTCTTTTATAACTGAATGTGTTTTAAAGTGTAAACTTACTACGTAGTAATTATATGTTTTTTTTTCAGGACAAAAGAATTATGTGATGGTACAAATGATTTGGACTTGGGACCAATATGTGGGAGACCATTGGCTCTCAGTTTCGATTACAGAACCAGTGATATCTATATCACGGATGCTTTCTTCGGTCTACTGGTAGTAGGATTCAATGGTGGGCTTGCAACTCAACTTTCCACCGGTTACAAGTACCTTTCTGGAATCGATGTTGAGTCATATAGCCGACATGTTTATATGACTGACGCTAGCTTGACTTACGACATCAGGTAACTTCTGAAAACGAAACACTAACCAATTCGTTATCAAAGTTATGCTGGGCAGTTTTGATAAAGGTTTATTTTTGTGCAGAAATATAACACAACCAGGGTTTACACCTGACTCAACCGGAAGGCTCTTGAAATACGATCCATATAATCAAACAGTAACTGTTTTATTAAGCGGGCTTTCAGGGGTAGGTGGTCCCACTGCTAATATTCACCGAGACTGTGTTTTAGTTCCAGAGTCTGTGAACAAGACTATCATAAGGTATTGGTTGGAGGGACCAAAAGTAGGCACAACTGAGGTATTCCTTACTGATTGTGGGGACGTGAAAAATATAAAGCGGGCTGCAACTGATGGAGAGTATTGGGTGGCAACCTCGGTGTTGGATGTACAGCAAGGAATAAGGGTTAATGAGTCTGCAACAGTTCTGGAAACCATCTCATTTACACAGTTTGGGAACATGACTATTACTGTGGTTCAGGAGAAAAACAATGCACTATATGTGGGTTCGAGTCACGCTGATTTTGTTGGTAATTACACGAACTAGAATCGTGTAATCATTAATTGAATGGCCTTAACTCACTGTACTACTATAATATATGGTGATGTAACTGAAATACTTGTTTCACAAATAAATTACAATATTAATATTGTTTAATTATTGTTAGACCTTTATTGTTATCAAAATGCATTTTCTGCGGTTTATGAAACGCTAATTATCAAGAGCTGGTTTTGGTATGTACATCTATACTACCTTATAATGCATGTTGCACCTTCCCTCCTATTAATTTTTTAAGACTTCCTAAAATAGATTTTTAAGCAAACACAAGTAAAAAATCATAATTTACAAGTATTTGAAACACAAATAAAACTAAAAAAACACTATTCAATACATATAATTAATACACAATTTAATTCACCCCTTCACCAAAATATACAACTATTTAACAACAATGCACAATCAAATTAAGCTTCCGAAACATAAATATGAAATCCAACAGCCCAAAACAAAATAACATTTGTTCACCGGAAAATTTAGTCACATGGTACCCACCGCCGCATCGCGCGGGTACCCTGCTAGTAAGTACATAACTAGCCTATAGACATGGTTAACGTTAACTAGCCAATCTTGGTGCATGTATAAAGAGTAAGCCACTACTCAAGGGTGACTTCACTTGAAAAATAAAGCACTCCAAAGGCGATCCCTGAGTTCGATTCCTTCTGAGATTTCTATAATTGGAAATTGTACTTTGTAGAAGACAGTGTGCTTCGTAATTTATAACCTACTCGTTTATGAAACTTTTGTTAAAGTATAATAACTATGGTGGGCCCATTGAAAATGAAAGATGGTGGAAATGATGCATGAACCCAATTGAAACAACAGGCGCCTGCCTTTTTATTTGTTATGTTCACATGAGAAGAGTAGTTTTACAAACATTATAAATAGATATGTTTGTAGCTTCAGTTAGTATCCCATTCTCTTCTTCTTCTTTCACATAGTAATAATTACTATGTTTCTCTTGTAGTATCTTGTGAGTTAACACTAGAGGGTTTGTGTGGTATCTCCTAATACAAGAGATATAACGATTAGTGTTTATTCTTGTACCTAGAGAGAAGGTGTAACTCTTAGTTTTTCATCATAGTGAAACGTATATTTCCTTGCCCGTGGTTTTTACCCTATTTGGGGTTTTTCACGTTATATCCGTGTGTCATCTTTTATTATATTTTCTTATTTTAGTTGTGGGTTTGCTTCAGTCCGATGTCACTTTTCTCAACAAGTGGTATCAAGTAGGGGTGTAAACGAGCCGAGTCGAGTCGAGTATTGACAAGCTCAAGCTCGGCTCGACATATAATACTCGAGCTCGAAACTCGGCTCGAGCTCGACCGAGCCTCAAAATTTAAGCTCGAGCTCGGCTCGATCACTAAAACTCGAGCTCGAAACTCGACTCGGCTCGGCTCGTATATATTAAATAAAATCAAGTTTATGATAGTTTTTTTTTTTTTTTTTTTTTTTTTTTTTTTTTTTTTTTTTCAACAGAACATCAACTCTTAATCAAGAACAACAACAAACAACTCTTAAACAGAACAAACATCAACTGACCACTGCTTATCTCATTCTACAATAACAAATCAATCCGAAAGAAAAACAAATTACAACAACAAAAGTATATCCTTGTATTCAAAATCCAGTCACATATCACAACAAGAAAAGTAATTTGTTTATAACTCACAAAAACCTCATTACAACAATACACATCAACTAACAGCCGATATTCCCTGTTCACTAACAACAACCCTAGCATCTAACCTTAATCATCCCCTCGTCTCAGCCCATTCTTTCGGTTTTGTCACGGAAACATCAAGATTTTCGAAGCATAATCTCCCACATATGTCCGAAAATAAAAGAAAATAACAAAAAACCATTGTGTTTCATCATTCCCTTTCACTTCGGATACAACATAAACTGAAAAGGAAATAACCTACCGTGACCCCCTAGGATCTTGAAGCTTTCATCATAATTTCTTGATTCGAAAATTGAGTAGATCTTGTCGACATCTAGTAACGATTTGGTGGCGCGTGTAGTATAGCAAAAGAAAGAGGAGAGTGAGAGGGTCACGTTGGTGGTGGCGGTGTGGTTGTAGGAGTGGCGGTGGTGGTGCTGTGGGGTGTGGCCGGCGGCGGCAAGAGAGAGAGAGAAGAAGTGGGAGGTTGGAGATGAAGATGAAAATGAGATATAGTTAGGGTTAGGTTTATTAGTATAGTGTAGTTCTTAGAAATTGCAAATATGTCCTTGTGTTTTATATGAAAGAAAATGAAAAGTAAATATATGTGTAAATAAAGGGTATATATGTAATTTTATTAAAGCTCGTTAAGGCTCGCGAGCTTCACGAGCCGAGTAACTTAGAACTCGAACTCGACTCGACATCTTACACGAGTAGCTCAAGCTCGAGCTCGAGCTCGACTCGTTTAAAATCGAGTCGAATCGAGTATTTTTCGAGTCGATCTCGAGTTGCTCGCGAGTTGTCTCGGCTCGATTACACCCCTAGTATCAAGAGCTAAGGTTGGGTGTGTGTATAATTATTTATCGTATGCTCTGTGGTTGCCACTAATAAGTGGACCCTCCACATCAAAAGATAAGTAAGATTATACTCACTCAAAAAGTGTTCATTACTATTATTAAATAATAATTTTGTCGAAAAGTAGATTGTGATTGTAGCAATGGCGGCAAAATTTGAAATCGAAAAATTCAATGGGAATAATTTCTCGTTGTGGAAATTAAAGATGAAGGCTATCCTTAGAAAGGATAAATGTTTAGCGGCCATTGACGAAAGGCCAGCTGAGGTCACGGATGACAGTAAATGGGACGAGATGGACGGAAATGCTATTGCAAATCTTCATCTGGCATTAGCAGATGGAGTTTTGTCAAGCATAGAGGAGAAGAAAAGTGCAAAGGAGATTTGGGATCATCTTGCTCGATTGTACGAGGCAAGATCGCTCCACAATAAAATATTTCTCAAGAGAAAACTTTATGCTCTTCGCATGACGGAATCTACTTCAGTGACTGAGCACGTTAATAACCTAAATACTCTATTTTCTCAGCTCACGTCTTTAAGTTGTAAAATAGAGCCACAAGAACGTGCTGAAATTCTACTTCAAAGTTTACCTGACTCATATGACCAACTTATCATC
Organism: Artemisia tridentata subsp. tridentata; assembly: GCA_021014915.2. Taxonomy (NCBI): domain Eukaryota; kingdom Viridiplantae; phylum Streptophyta; class Magnoliopsida; order Asterales; family Asteraceae; genus Artemisia; species Artemisia tridentata. Next base: position 42,655,018 of record CP139505.1, read on the forward strand.
AACTTAACCAGTAATATTCTTTCGGACTATCTAGTCTTCGATGATGTTGCAGCCGCCATTCTGGAAGAAGAAAATAGGCGCAACAACAGGGAGGACAGGCAAACCAGTTCAAGACAGGTGGAGGCTTTGGTGGTGACGAGAGGGAGGTCAATGGAATCTGGCTCCAGTGGGAGTCACAATCATGGTAAATCTAAAACAGGAAGGAAGAAGAATTTTAAATGCTACAAATGTGGCAAGCCGAGTCACTTTAAGAAAGATTGTCGGGGTTTAAATACCTCTAATCCTCAGGGAAATTTCGCTAGCACTTCAGAAGATGGTAACGCTCTGTGTTGTGAAGCAGCGGTTGCAAATGATGGCATGAAAAGATTTGAAGATGTATGGCTGTTCGATACTGGAGCTACTTTTCATATGACCGCAAGAAGAGAATGGTTTCATCAATATAAACCTATCTCTGGAGGCGGATCTGTGTACAGTTGCAATGATCATAAACTAAGGATCATTGGAATTGGAAATATCATGGTGAAGGTGCATGATGGTACAATTCGTACTATTCGGGATGTGCGACAGGTAGAGGGCCTGAAAAAGAATCTATTGTCTCTAGGACAATTGGATGATCTTGGTTGTAAGGTTGAAATACAAAACAAGATCATGAAAGTTATACAAGGCGCGCTTGTACTTATGAAAGGTGAAAAGGTGGCTGCGAACTTATACCAACTGAAGGGAGAGATAATGGAGGAGGCGGAAGCATCTGTTGCTTCACATAGTCCAAGTCATAGAGTTGCAATAACATGGCATCAGAAGCTTGGACATATGTCGGAACAAGGAATGAAGATTCTTGTTGAAAGGAAGTTAATTCCTGGCCTCACAAAGGTTTCTTTACCTTTCTGTGAGCATTGTGTTATCAGCAAGCAGCATCGCCTAAAATTCAAGACATCAAATTCTAGAAGTGTCTCTGTTCTAGAATTGGTTCACTCTGATGTATGGCAGGCACCGGTTCTATCTCTGGGAGGAGCAAAGTATTTTGTATCCTTCATTGATGACTATTCCAGGAGATGTTGGGTGTACCCAATCAAGAAGAAGTCTGATGTGTTTGAAGTTTTCAAGGTTTACAAAGCGCGGGTTGAACTTGATTCTGGAAAGAAGATCAAGTGTTTGAGGACAGATAATGGAGGCGAATACACTGGTGATGAATTTGATACTTTTTGTAGGCAAGAAGGAATTAAAAGGCAGTTCACGACGGCATACACTCCTCAACAGAATGGAGTGGCAGAGCGGATGAACATAACCTTGTTAGAAAGAGCAAGGGCAATGTTGGCAACTAATTAAAAGGCAGTTCACGACGGCATACACTCCTCAACAGAATGGAGTGGCAGAGCGGATGAACAGAACCTTGTTAGAAAGAGCAAGGGCAATGTTGGCAACTGCAAGCTTGGAAAAATCATTCTGGGCGGAAGCAGTCAATACCGCATGTTATGTGATAAATCGTTCACCTTCAACTGTAGTTGAGTTGAAGACACCGATGGAGATGTGGACGGGAAAGCCGGTCAACTATTCAGACCTTCATATATTTGGAAGTCATGTGTACGTGATGTATAATTCTCAAGAAACTACAAAGCTGGATCCAAAGTCTAGAAAATGTTTGTTCTTGGGGTACGCTGACGGAGTAAAGGGGTATCGCTTGTGGGACCCCACTGCCCACAAAGTAGTCATCAGCAGAGATGTTGTCTTTATGAAAGACAAAATTCAAGAAAATGAAGAAGGTGATAGCACTACAAGAGAAACTACATCAATACAGGTGGAAAAGCAATCTCAGTCGAGTGATTCTTCTGAAGCCGTACCACAGCACGAGGTGAATGAGAAAACTGAGTCTCAAGCTCCAACGACTCGTACTCTTAATCGTGAAAGAAAACGCCCGGTGTGGCACTCAGATTATGTTATGGAGGGCAATGTTGCATACTGTCTTCTTACAGAGGAAGGAGAGCCATCAACTCTTCAAGAAGCACTAAATAATTCAGATGCTTCGTTCTGGATGGAAGCAATGCAAGAAGAAATTGAAGCTCTTCATAAGAATAAAACATGGGAACTGATGCCACTACCAGCAGGTAGAAAACCTATTGGAAACAAATGGGTGTATAAGATCAAGAGGAACGGTGATGACCAGGTGGAGAGGTATCGTGCAAGATTGGTAGTCAAAGGATATGCTCAGAAAGAGGGAGTCGACTTCAATGAAATATTTTCTCTTGTGGTTCGAATGACAACTGTTCGAGTGGTTCTGGCAATGTGTGCTACGTATGATTTACATCTAGAGAAGCTAGATGTGAAAACTGCATTTCTTCATGGAAATCTTGAGGAAGAAATTTACATGCTCCAACCAGAAGGTTTTAAACAAAAAGGAAAAAGAGAACTTGGTTTGCAGGTTAAACAAATCTCTGTACGGTTTAAATCAGGCGCCACGGTGTTGGTACAAGAGATTTGATTCTTTCATCATTGGCCTTGGATATAACAGACTACACGCAGACCCTTGTGCATATTACAAGAGGTTTGGAGACAATAATTTTGTCATCTTGCTGTTATATGTTGACGACATGTTGGTTGTAGGCCCCAACAAAGATCGTATCAGTAAACTGAAGGCACAACTCGCTAGGGAATTCGAGATGAAAGACTTAGGACCTGCAAACAAGATTCTAGGGATGCAAATTCACCGAGATAGAGTTAGTAGGAAAATTTGGCTTACACAGAAAAGTTATGTGAAGAAAATCTTGCAAAGGTTTAATATGCAAGATTGTAAGCCAATATCAACCCCGTTTCCTACTAATGTCAAGTTATCCTCCAAGATGAGTCCTAGCAGTGAAGAAGAGAGGATGGAGATGTCTCGAGTACCGTATGCATCAACAGTGGGAAGTTTAATGTTCGCGATGATTTGTACAAGACCATACATTGCACATGCAGTGGGAGTAGTGAGTCGGTACATGGCGGAACCTGGTAGAGAGCATTGGGAAGCTGTGAAGAGGATCTTTAGATATATCAAAGGAACCTCAGATGTTGCATTATGTTTTGGGGAATCGGACTTAACTGTCAGGGGATATGTTGATTCTGATTACGCAGGTGATCTTGACGGAAGTAAATCAACCACCGGGTATGTGTTTACACTTTCTGGCGGAACAATAAGCTGGGTTTCAAAACTGCAGTCAGTTGTCGCTATGTCAACGACGGAAGCAAAATATGTTGCAGCTGCTCAAGCCAGTAAAGAAGCAGTATGGTTGAAGATGTTGTTAGAAGAGCTCGGGCACGAACAAGAGAAAATTACTCTATTTTGTGACAACCAGAGTGCCTTGTATCTTGCAAGGAATCCAGCATTTCATTCAAAGACAAAGCATATACGAGTTCAGTATCACTTCGTTCGTGAGAAAGTGGAAGAAGGAACCGTGGATATGCAGAAAATTCATACTGATGATAACGTGGCAGATTATCTAACGAAAGCAATCAACTGTGACAAGTTTATATGGTGCCGATCCTCATGCGGCCTAGCGGAAACGTAAGCAACATGGAAGTGCAAGGAAGGATAACGTGTGAAGATTGATTGAGTTTCAATCTAATCTTCAAGTGGGAGATTGTTAAAGTATAATAACTATGGTGGGCCCATTGAAAATGAAAGATGGTGGAAATGATGCATGAACCAAATTGAAACAACAGGCGCCTGCCTTTTTATTTGTTGTGTTCACACGGGAAGAGTAGTTTTACAAACACTATAAATAGATGTGTTTGTAGCTTCAGTTAGTATCCCATTCTCTTCTTCTTCTTTCACATAGTAATAATTACTATGTTTCTCCTGTAGTATCTTGTGAGTTAACACTAGAGGGTTTGTGTGGTATCTCCTAATACAAGAGATATAACGATTAGTGTTTATTCTTGTACCTAGAGAGAAGGTGTAACTCCTAGTTTTTCATCATAGTGAAACGTATCTTTCCTTGCCCGTGGTTTTTACCCTATTTGGGGTTTTCCACGTTATATCTGTGTGTCATCTTTTATTATATTTTCTTATTTTAGTTGTGGGTTTGCTTCAGTCCGGTGTCACTTTTCTCAACAACTTTAGGTTGTAGCCAGACCAGATTCTCAATGTAGGCTAGATATTATTCTCTCATTGTGATGAAATCAAAAAGTGTCACAATTTCATATATTTGAATGTGAATGTTTTCATTTAATACATTTCCTAAGGATTTTTAGAAAAAATTATTCATGTGAAAGAGAAAGAGAAAAATTATAAACTAGAAAGCATAACTTGATTTACGTTTGTGTCATTTTGTCGTCATCATGATAAGCCTAAGTTTGGTCTATAGTGATAACATCTTCTATAAGATGTGAAGATTCAAGTATCTTAATATAACATTATACATAATATAAACTTTGAAACCGTGTGAACAAGGTATGAGGAGGTGGAAATATATACTATTATAGAGTAGTTTCTTTCTTTGTATTAATTTCATGGACATTATATATTATTATACAATGAATATACAGTGATACATCTATAGAGGAAGATGTGTATGAAGTGATCATTGGTACAAATATATTGGACTTGAGACCAATAAGTGGAAGACCATTAGCTCTCAGTTTCGATTACAGAACCAGTGATCTCTATATCACAGATGCTTTCTTCGGTCTTTAGTTGTAGGATTTAATGGTGGGCTTGCAACTCAACTTTCCACAGGTTACAAGTACCTTTCTGGAATCAACGTTGAGTCATATACTGGATATGTTTATATGACCTGCGCAGGTGGTCCGACTGTTGGTATTGACCGAAACTATGTTTTAGTTCCAGAGTATGTGAACAAGAGTATTTAAAGGTATTGGTTGCAGGGACCAAAAATAGGCACAAGTGAGGTATTCCGGACCAACTGTACGTGGGATCCCGAGAAATATAAAGAGGGCTGTGAATGCAGGAGAGTATTGGGTGGCAACCTCGGTGTTGAGTGAGCAGCAAGGGCTAAGGATTAGTGAATCTGCAACAGTGCTGCAGACCGTTAATCTTGCACAATTTGTAAACATGACTATTAGTGTGGTTCAAGAGAACAACAATGCACTATATGTTTATATGTGGGTTTGAGTCACACTGATTTTATTGGTAACTACACAAACTAGAATCCTGTGGCCATCTCCTGGATGGAAAGAATCACACGTACTGTACTATTATCATATCGTTTCATGTGATCAAAGTATAATTATAAAAAACAGTGGTTTTTAAATTTTAGTTATTTGTTATCAAAATGCATGTTTCTTCGGTATTTAGCAAGCACAAAGCCTAATTAACAAGTAATACTAAATATCCACCAAGTCTCTTTGGAGATGTGATATTAGGATTGCAATAGTAGTGTGAAAGAACTTTTTTTTTAGAGAACATTTACTGACATATGTTTTCACATATGACTGAAATGTATGTCACTATGGCTTAGTTGTAGTCTTTCTTGTGACGAATACAGTTTTTAGAGAATTAGGACCTGCATTGCTTACCATATACATTTGTGTAATATGTCAAGCAGACTCTTTGACAAATAAAATGCGTCAGTAAATTGGTTGAATTAAGATTAGTTAGTGTAAAACAAGTTAATTGGGAAGTCAAATTTCAAATTTATACAGTTTATTTGTAAAATTGTAATAGTATAATTATTTGTAAAATTGTAACAGTATAATTTTAACAAATTTTAAATTTTAAGAAATGAATTTTTTTTAGACCTTATGTTTTATCCTAATTATATTATTAAAGGTGATATACAAGCTCAAGCTACAAGCTCAGTCAATACAATACAAAAGAGACAGCCTTCTAAGATGCAAATACTTCACAGCTTTAGCTTAGTCAAATGCAATAAGATGTAGTCAATGTATCTAATACTGTATATAGTCTAGATTCATAATGTAGTGTATAAGTCAACATGTATATAAGTCTATATCTCCTCATTTTTGTAACTAACTTTCAATTAATACAATTCATTTTTCCCTCCTTTACCTTTCTTGAAATGGTATCAGAGCAATCATCCTGCTCGCCATCACCACCACCATAATTCCGCCACTAAACCATAACTAACCACCACCTGTAACAACTTCCGACCACCACAACCACCTATCACCACCGTAACTAACCACCATCAATATCAAGAACTCATCCAAATTCAATGAAATCAACTATTTTCTGATCCTCACAACAATTCACACATAACTACTGAATCAATTTCACTCAATTCTTCACTAATCAAGAAACCGTCTTTCTATGTTACAAAGGAAGTACACCTTAGATCTTCTCAGACTAGGAAATGTTTTGGACTCTAAACCTTGTGCAACACCAATAGAACCCAATACTAAACTCAACCTTCCTGATGGAACCCCACTCACTGATCCAAGCCTATACAGAACACTAGTGGGCAAGCTGATATACCTCACAATCACTAGACCTGATATCTCATTTGCTGCTCAAACACTAAGTCAGTTCTTAAAGGAGCCTAGAACACCTCATATGGCTACATTAATAAGGGTTCTCAGATATCTCAAGCTCAGCCCAGGCCAAGGCCTTTTCTTCTCAGCAACAAATCCACTGAAACTCATCACATACTGTGACAGTGATTAGACCAGTTGTTCTTTTACAAGAAAATCAGTCACAGGTTATGGCATCTTCTTAGGAACAAGTCTCATTTCATGGCAATCTAAGAAACAAGGTGTGATTTCCAGATCTTCAACAGAGGCTGAATACAGGGCTTTGGCAGATAACACTTGTGAAATAAGTTGGCTTACATGTCTCCTCAAAGATCTGCATATCACCATTCCTACACCTGTACCTATTTTCTGTGATAATGTGTCAACTATAGCCCTAGCATCAAATCCTATTCATCATGCAAGAACCAAACACATAGAAATTGATTGTCATTTTGTGAGAAACAAGATAAAAGCAGGGGACATTCTTCCATTCTTTGTACCATCCAGAGAACAAGTAGCAGACATCTTCACAAAAGGTCTTAGCAGAGCATTACATTATACATGTCTCTCCAAGTTAGGCATTTGTAATGCTTACTCCATGCCAACTTGTTGGGGAAAGCGGGGGGGGGGGGGGGGGGGGGGGGGATAAAGTTGATATACAAGCTCAAGATACTACACAAGCTCAAGCTACAAGCTCAGTCAATACAATACAAAGGAGACAGCCTTCTAAGATGCAAATACTTCACAGCTTTAGCTTAGTCAAATGCAATAAGATGTAGTCAATGTATCTAATACTGTATAAGTCAACATGTATATAAGTCTATATCTCCTCATTTTTGTAACTAACTTTCAATTAATACAATTTATTTTTGGGGAAACCTTTTTAAAACGTACGCAACTATACGAGAAAACCGGTTTAACGTAGCCAACTAAAAAATTTACCAATTTTTGTTCTAAACTCTTGAAAACCCCTCCAAAAACGCATTATTTGACCGGGTCAACCGGTTTTTGCCACGTCAGCAGGTTTTTTTTTTTCCCCACAAGTACCCTACCCCCACAAGTTACATAAATGGTCCCTCTAGTTAAAATAAGTTGCGTCTGACGTCCAAATCATTTTTTTTTTTCAAAATTAATTTTTTACTTAAAAATTTAATTTTTTTTCAAAGTTAATATTTAAAAAACATTAAAAATTTTATTTTCGAATTTTAAAAAAAAAAATTAAATAAAATTTTTTTCCGAAAATTTTATTTTTAGAAAAATTAATTTTTTTTTTCGGAAAATAATTTTTTTGCGAAATAAATTTTTCAAAAAAATTTTTTTTACTAAAATTTATTTTTCTAAAAAAAAAATTTCAAAATAAAAATTTTTTATAAAAAAATTATTTTCGGAAAAAGATTTTTTTTTAAATAAAATAATTTCGGAAAAAATATAATTTTTCTAAAAATTTTATTTTCGGAAAAAAAAAATTTTCTAAAAAATTTATTTTCGGAAAAATTATTTTTTTTTCTAAAAAAATAATTTTTTCATAAAAAAAATAATTTTTCCGAAAAAAAACTATTTTTAATGAAAAAATAATTTTTTTTAGAAAAAAAAATAATTTTTGGAAAAAAAATGATTTTCGGAAAAAAATATACTTTTTCTAAAATAAATTTCGGTTAATAAAAAAATAATTTTTGTAAAAAAATGATTTTGGACGTTGGACGCAATTTAGCGTAACGACAGGGACTATTTATGTAACTTAGTGTTAGGACGGTGGCTGTAACTTTCCAAAGAAGAAGGGGCAAAATGGTCATTATAACTTAAAAAAACCTTTGACCTGCTGCGCAGGTCAAATGATGCGTTTTTGGAAGGGTTTTCAAGAATTTAGAGCAAAAATTGGTAAATTTTTTAGTTGGCTACGTTAAACCGGTTTTTTCCGTATAATTGCGTACGTTTTATAAAGGTTTCCCCTTTATTTTTCCCTCCTTTACCTTTCTAGAAAATTATGATCAATTATTTTGAGTTGTAGTAAGCGCGAATGGGTCTCAATTTCTTTCTTCTCATAATTCCATACAAATAAACTTGCGTTTTTCTGTCTTTTATAAGCTTAGATTAAATGAACTCGATGCTTCAATGAAAAGCCTAATGACATGAACTCCATGTCGGTGTGGAGAATACACCCATTCTATAATCGAACCCGGCCATTACCATATCGTACGATTCCATAACAACTTTCCAAACGCTATTTGTAGACTTATTTCAAATCCGCAAACTGTAATTAATTACCGCTATAAGCTTAAATACTCTGACATAATTACATTTTGAACATGTTTTTACATACCCATAAATGCAACACAAAAACCATATACGGAGTATATCATTTTTACATGTCCGTAAAAATCATGCAAATTTCAAATCTGACATATTTATTCTGGTGGGACGATAATATATAACGTACGTAGTAATTATTAAGAGATATATTAATTGTTGATAAGTAGCAAATACGTTATGCAAGATTGATGATAGAGAACAAACATTCTTATTTAAATCTTACGTACTATACCCCATGACATTAATTTAATTCCCTACATATTGTTGACTACTAGGGATTGCATGCTTGTGTTTGAATTCACACTTTATGTGATGATTAATCAATCATCCTTTTTTCCAAAAACTCACAAGTCACAACCTCCCCGCTATCACTAAACTACTCATTTTCTTAAATGTTTTTCACAAAATGCCTAAAAGTTTTGATTTCACCAAAATAGCTATTTTTCTCGCACATTTGTGTGATTTTGAGCCATTGGGCGATATATTTTTCCAATTTTCAATGTTTTCATTCCATGTGTAGCACACATCGGCACAGTTTAGTGACACTTTCGATCTTTATCTTTGTGACAGTACTTTAGCGACGTCTTGTGAGATTTTCTCAAACGTTACGATTTTTTTTCAAACTGTGCAATATATTTTAGAAAATCGCAAAATTTCATAAAGAATTCGCATATTTATGATAAAAATGAATATTTTGGTGAAACTTGAATTTTTTTTGTACGAATTTAATGCAGTACTATGTAATAAATTTAAGTACTAGCTAAATATAGGCTTTACATATAAAAGAGTAGAGAAGATAGAGTAAACAATTATTTGAGAAAGGAAGTATAAAGAACTGTTGACTAAGCAATCAATCCATGCTTGGAAACACAAGCATGTATGTATACTTTCCAACAAGTTTAAGCAACTATCTTTATCCCAAAATAGGAGAAGCAGAGTTCAACTATGACAAGTTGTTGCTACATACATAGTACGTGTGTGAGTTAGTGTTAGTTTGAATGCTATATATAGAATGGATGCATAGCAGTTGAGATATAAAAAAGCAAGTGTTTAGTAATATAAACATAACTATGAAAATAAGCAACCTTTTAGCTGTCAGTCTCATGCTTATGTTCTTGCTTCTGGGAAGTGTGTTGTCTAGTGACTATAACACTTTTAACCAACTTTCTTTGCCTTCAAGTGTCAACGGGCTTGAATCCGCTGCTTTTGACCGTGGAGGTGAAGGGCTGTATGTGATAGTTACAGACGGTAGGATCCTCAAATGGAAAGGTCCCGGCATTGGCTTCGTCGATTTTGCATACACTTCACCCAACAGGCTTGGCTACTTTTTTTTATTTTATTTGCTGGCCATATCATTTATGTAATACATTTTCCGAGTACCTATCAACAACAATACACCTTCTTCTTCTTGAACTTGGAAGAGAAAAACAATGGAGTTTTAGGGTTTTATCTTGTTCGGTTTATGGAGGGGATGAAGGAGCCGAATATAATTTTTTTAGGAGAGGGGGAAATCGGTTCTAAGGATTTTAAGGGGAACCGAATTTTTGTTTCTGATTAGGAGGAGGAACAAAATCTTCTAAGTAATTAGGATATACAATATGTTTCCTTAGTTCTTCTCTTGTAACAAAAATAATGAAACTTATACACACCAAAAAGGGGGCCGGATTTTTTTTTATAAAATTAGGATAGTTTATATATATATATATATATATATATATATATATATATATATATATATATATATATATATATATATATATATATATATATATATATATATATATATTTTTTTTGTTAAATTACTTAGGATAAATATTAATAATGAATATTTATTTTATAACATAAGGTCTTAATATCATTTACTCATTAATTAAACTTAGGTTAAATTCAAAATAAATAAATAAAATGTATTGCACACTCAGAAACAACTGTCGACTCTTATGTTAATACCTGAAGTGACCCTTTGTCATCTCGCATAAGAGTCGACAGTTGTTTCGGAGTGTGCAATACATTTTCCGAGTACCTATCAAGTATTAACAATGTCATCACATTAGAAATAGTTGTAAATTTTGAGTGTGCATAAACAAACTATAGACTATTGCATATAAAGCAATTTATAGACTACTAATGAAACTAAATAATAAAAGGGTTAAGTGATTTCCATATGTGAAGGTGTATTATTTAATACATAAGACCTCTTATACTCAAATAAATGGATCCAATTTAAGCCATACTGATCATTATGATTATACCCAAACAATAGTAGAGTAGCTACACTATAATTATTAGTGTTTGTATACCCGAACAGTAACTTAAAAACATAATTAGTTAGAGATAGTTGATAATCCAAGTTTTCCCATTCGACTAATAAATAGTAACGGGTCGAAATTAACGTACTTCTTAGGCATGGCCTACACATTATATTCATAACTCCTGCCACTCGATCCCCACTATTGCAGCCTTCTCAAGAGGATCAACATCCTACAAAATACATCGTGATTAGAAACATATAGTTAGGCATACAGTCTGAAGTTAAATACATAGAAGTAAACCTCATCCCAATATTTTAACAAATGGCAAAAACACTTACGAGCGTGTTAATTTAACAAAGATACGAGTAGAAGACTAACTTTCGAATAATTTAAGCACAAGATCCACATCAAGCACACAAAATTAGCTATTTGAATTAATACTATCATTTTTAAATTAACAATTTATCAACAATATTATTTTAGCACTAACAGTTTATTGACTTCTTTGCAGCTGCATGACCATAATGCTTCTCACTCAAATAATCACAAAAGTTTCCATGCACTAAAACATAAACAACAAAATAACTTCCAACCACATTTTTACAACTTATATGATTAAAACTAACTGATCACATAAGCTGTACTTCAACACACAAATTTAAAAGTTGAAAAAACACCTGGATTTGTGTGGACAAGATGGGTCGAGCGAGGCTGTGGGAAACCACTCATATGTAACCCCAAATATACCTGAAAACCCACATTTAAAGTAAACCATTCTTGTATAAGAAAAAATCAACGTCATGTCTAACACCTCGTGGACACAACCTATAAATTAGAACCCTAAGTTTGGATAAATAGGGAGGCTCTTTCAAAATTTAGGTTTTATAACTTGAAATCACGCTTTAATGGACCGATTAACACAAACAATTTATCAAAAATTGTTGAAAAATACCGTATAGGAATTAAGATGGAGGAAACTTCAATTTTAGTTGAAAAAGGTGACTTAAAATTCAATTTGAAAGCGACTTGTGTTCACTTGTGTGAGATATTAACTGGATCCAAGACGTGACTCAAAGCAGTGGCTAATTAGGTGAGCTTGTTTAACCTAATGAGAGCTTTCTCCCCAACCAAATTCTCCTTTCTACCAGGAAACAAAAGAACTATAGGTCTGCCCATCAAGTCCTACATGTTCTAGTGGACGTCATAGCATCCAACATCGTGCACTTCAAAATCAAGAAAGATGCATATAAATAATAAACTTCATTTATGTTTGTTATTGTGACAAATGACGATTGTCCATTAATATTAAGGTTTTCGAAAATAGGATGTGTATTCTAAAATAACTTGAAATAAAGGTAGTAAGAGTAAAGTTGAAAATAGAATGTGTATCCTACGAATGTGGAACCAAATGGTGAAAATCTACTAACCTTTCATAGTTCGCCAACACTTTGAAATTATCTTCAATTATCAACCATACACTTGACAGAACCTACCAATAATCAATGATAGCAATCATAAGTACCAAATGTTTCCCTCGTTGAATCAAAAACTAATGGTGCATCAAAATTCAAAAGGCATGTCTTTACCATAAAAACAAAAACTCAAACTACTAATAAAGGCATTTTGTATGTTTTGCGTGTGTAGAAAATTAATGTGTTTCGCTTATGAAGGATGGTCATATTTGTTCACAATGCCTGATATTGTTAAAAAAAACAATGTAAAAGCTGATAGAAGGTGACTTTAAGTACACAATATGTTGCAAGAGATATTGCGCACAAGGTAAATGATGGTAACCTGGAAAAGGAATAGCTAGCATATGGTTACACTACGATTGCCAAATCTTTATGTATCAAAAACTAAACCTCTTTGGTACTACACATGCCTGCTTTCAAAGAAAAAAAACATTAATCATTATGCTATGAAAGAAAAAACACAACATAATGCATAAAATTTAGAAGCGTCTATTTGTATAACCCAAACCAAATGTCATCTGAATTGTAGAATTATATATCAATAAAACCCGCACAAAATTTCATATTCAATTTTTAGAAGCAATTTAAGAAGATGAGATAAGAATTTGATAGATAATGTGTGGAAGCAACCTAAATTAGAACCCTAACATCAGTTTGAAAAAACTCAAACAAGCAACAACCAAATTAATTTACAATTTTGATATTAGAAATCGAATGAACGACATATCAATTAAAACCCTAATATTGGATTTCGAAATTACAATTTGATCAATTAAAACCCTAAATTAGAACCCTAAATCTATCAATAGCATGAATCCGATCCAAATTTATTAGTTGCTGAAGAATCCGGCTAACACAAACAATTAAACACGAATTATAAAAGCATTACATACCTTATACAATTTCGAGATTTGAGATTAGGAAATAAAGATTGAATTATACCTTGTAGAGATGTGATGTAGTGAAATAGGTATTGGATGTTACGTGGTTATTGAGATTGGGAAAGGTTGAAATAGATGGTAAGCGGTTGCTTGATTTTCGGTTGCCATTGAAGGCGGGTTTGGGAAAGTCAAAGGCTGAATAAGGTTGAAAGGTTGAAAGTGAAATAGAATAAGGTTGAAAGTGAATACGGTTTAAGGCAGTGTAATATATGACCTGGCATTTGTGACGTGGCTTTTAGTGCCAGCGTGGCTTTAATGAGGTGGACAGACTTTCAAAAAAAGTTTCTTTTATTATATATATAGATACTTATTCATATTCAGTTTATTATTTTATATCTGTTCACTGGGCTTTTTAAGCTCAGCCTCATTTTCTTTCCACTGCGGCAGGTATTCAAGCGGGATGCTGGTATTTGAGTGATGAGAGTAGGAGCTTTTAGAGGACCAACCCAACCTTAGTTTCCCTATCTTTTGGAATTAGTTTATGACTTATGTCTTGGTTATTTCATTTCATTTTAGAGTTGGATTTGATTTGTATTTCTTGGAAGTCATTTCGTTTCATGACTTGTATTTATTTATTTAAGTCTTCCGCTTGCGTTTATGTTCTGATTGACACCATAATATGATATTTTGACCCTTGTCGGGTTGGGTATTACAATTATGGTATCAAAGCTTAGGCTTCGACCTGTAGTGCCTTAAGTTATGACCTGTGAAGATGTGGCCCTTAGGATTGCACTATAGGATCTTATGAATTGACCCTTGAGAAATTTGCTTTAGGTTTCGCCTGTGAAACTTAAGATTATGACCGGTGAGGATTGGGTAGACTATGTGATAAGACATTTGTTTATGTATCATTCCTTCGCATCATTTTGATTCATGCCCCTCCTTTAGTTAAGCCTTTTTAAGATCATTCTTTTCGGAGATTTAGAAAACTTATCATATTGCACAGCATAAGTTTAGTGACCAAGTAAGTTTAGAATGCCTTGAGAATTTGGTTGTAATCCCTTCACTGTATAGGTTTCACCTTCTGATATCATCACATTATTTTGAATCCCGATCGTAATCTCTGATTCGTTCTTTAACCAGTTAGATGCCACTTCGTCCATTCTGAGAATTTTTGCGATCATGATGTGTTGGACACATTTTGTGGTTTCTCTTCTTTTGCAAAACACCTTAAGGTTCCCTCTACACTATCAGATTATGCCTTACCCATTCCTATTCCTATGAGAAATCTTGTGGTTCTTAATCACGAGTATAGGAGTTATTCATCACATTTTCATTTGTTCGTTCGAAATCTCAACTTGAATTAATTGAAGAAGTTTCTTACCGTTTGGCCTTACCTCCGTGAATCTACACGAATTATAATTGTACTTATAAGTTTCATAGCTTTATGATTTCATAGTTTCATAGTTTCTAAATCATAAGGTTTCATTTTTGTTTCTCTCCATCTTAGGTAACTTTACATATTCAGTAACTTTAGTTATTATCATTCCCGTTTATCAACTTAAAGTATTAAAGATGACCATGTTAGTAGGTTAAGGTTCATAATGTCATTAAGATAAGATTAGGGTAAAATAATGTAAATATTCTAAAGTTACAGGTTTACACAAGTTGAGTCCTTTAGTCTTAGCAAATAACAATTTAAACCCTTTAGTTTATAAAATAAACACAAAACACCTTTCACTTTCCTTTTTAACCTTTTTATGATTTCTACATTTTTTCACACGAAATTGTTATGCTTTCTATAAATGGTAAATCGTATAAGAACTCAGTAATAAAATTCCCAAAAATTCTTAGAGATGCTTAAATGTCTTTAGTATTTTACCTAATTTTTCCAGATTTTATTAACTAGAAAAACTATGGATTAAAATTCACTTAAACTAACTTGTCCAGATTTCTGATAAATTTTACTATACGAAAAGTTATTAATTAGAAAACCTTTAAGGAAAATTCATAAAAATCTATAAAAATTCCAGTAACTAATAGACATCCTAAATATTACCTAGTTCAAAGGAAACCTCGTGATTCGACACGGTTTGGAAATTAAAATTCAAAAACCCGGACTGATTTTCCAGACTCACAAATCCGATCAGACACATAATTTTCCAAAAATCAAAAGTTAACCTTCCAGGCCTCCAAAAATTACAAAATTAATTTTCCCAGGTAGCCATTTCATTGAACTTAGTTTTAGACTCTTAAAACACCAAAATATACGTTCACATCATTTATTTACAGCCGGTTAAAGTCGAACAAAATTCCAGATCAGTAGCAGTTTTCACCGATTCATGTATAACTTAGGGTTTTATCATTTTATCTCTTTAATTCTTAACACATAATGATTATAGGTTAATCCATAACATATTTAGGTCGATTATAAGAGGTCTTAACATAATCAAATCGAATAATTTCATCACATATACTCCTGGTCTGATTTATACATAAAAGATTTTAGGGTTTCATTCAATATTTTATGTGACAACTTTTCTTATTATCGTATGCGTTTTAAAAGATCACAACATCAAGGAAAACGAAATTGAGAGTAAAAAGGGGGGACGATACAAATACCCTTGAAGGTTAACGAATAGTAAGAACAACACAAGATCACTTGGCTGCAGCAGAAGATCAACAAGAGCAGCAGCAAAAGATGAACCGATCTTTTTAGTGAATTAGGGATTTTGGTTTATTTGTTTTTTGTGGAGATCGGTTATAACAAAAAGAACAAGCCGTGTGTTTATTTTGATGGGCCAAATGGTGAATGAATGGGTTTATTTTGGGCTAGGATTCATCAAGCTAAATGCCTTTTTATTTCACAACATGGGCCGAAAATATGTGTGTACAAAACACATCAATGGGTCGAATAGATTAGTGCTAGATATAGGGATTTTATTTGTGACCTTAAATTTCATAATGTATGGTTTACGTTAACTTACTTTGTTTTGTAACTTATGTTAAGTTCGAATGGGTTTACTTACATATTTCATAAGTTCTTAAAAATACAAATTCAGAGGGTATTTTAGTCTTTTCGGATTGTTTAAATTTCGGGGTTTTACAACTCTTCCCCTCTTAAAAAGGAATTTTCGTCCTCGAAAATTGAAGTGGAACGAACGAAAAAAAACACAACGGACAGTGAACGGAAATGCGAACGACTTAATTCTCATAACTCTATCCTATTGATCAACACAGCTTCGGCTTTTTCAGAAAGGACATACAATACCGAATTCAAATCAAAAGAATAAAATACCAAACGTAACAGATGATAATCGTATTCTCTTGGAAGAGATACCGGAAATTCGTAGGATTTTGACGGATACGCCGTCCAAAGAATTTGATTAGACAAGTCAGATGAGAACGTACGGGAAACAGATTGTCGATAACATTAACCAGTAGAAAGCTCTACGACAGTATCTAAGATTCTTATTGGAAGCGCAGAGGTCAGCAAAACGCGTGTCGAGAATCCAAACGTATCAAAGCGCATAACGGTGACGGCAGATTACGCGTATAGGTAGAATGAACCTAAAGTCTCACTAACGCAAAGATCCTCACACAGTTTATCAAAATTCTAAGGCTCCTAAATGCACTTCTCGAAATATCCTATGCCCACAATAAGTGCACGGTATATGATGTAAGTATTATCACGTTGGCCAGACGTCATAATACTGGCATCATATAAATATGCCCTCATGATGGTCATACTTTATCTCAAGTCGTGAACAAAATGACTTATCTTAATCCACCTAATCCAACTACAGTCTCAGAGGTCATCAAAATCAAACAACATAACTAAGAGGAGAACGAAACTACTCGAAAGAGTAACGGAAATCCAAGAATGTCTATCGGAATTAAGGTACGTTTTTAACAGCGTAAATCCTTCATCCCTCACCAAATCAACTTAGCTAATATACGTTTTTGCTTCAAAATTCGTCCATTCATAAACACAAATCTCAAGGTTCCATCCACAATTCGCCAAATTTCGCATAACAAAACCATCGTCCAATATACGCAAAATGAACACGGGACGGAATTTTCTAATAGAGAACCTACATTATTCAAGGGATCTTATTGATAGGTAACGAAGATCTAGGTAGGTTGAGAGGAAGTGAATTATGTCATCAATGGCTTCATCCTTCACAGAATCAACTCTTCCAAACACAAATGTTCGCTTCAAAATCCATCCATCCAAATACATGATTTCAATCTCTTAGAAGTTTCAAGTAATCTGTCTACGTTTGTCCATATGATCGTAGGGTGGAAAGGGAATCATATACTTGAGTCTGGTCCCTCAAGCCTTCGGCACCTCTTCTGGACACTATGGTGTGGTAACGTGAATTCCTTCTGGTATGCTCCTTCCATGGTAACGCCGGTCACGAACATCTTCTACTACTCTTCTACAAGGTTCTTAACTTTAACAACGGTCTTCAATCTTGGTCCTTTCTGTGGAAAACTCTTTCATCGCAAGGTATCTGGTAGTGCTGTCTGCAAAAATCCCCAAACGCCAATCAAACCTATTCCTCCATAACACAGGGGTCATTCTACTCAATACGAAAATGATCTATATATTCTTCCTTCGTCTCTGGGCACAAACACACTGTCATACCATGACAATTGTCCAACTACTCGCGAAAACATGATTCTATTAGCCAATACAATTGGCATCATTAAAACTCTTAAGGATTACAACGAGTACGAAAGCAGCTTCATGAATGGTTTTAGAGAACTTCATATCTACTTCACATCACCTATCTTCCTCTTCAAGAATAAACTAAAATGCTTCACGGAGGTTACTTTTAGTTAGTCAACTCCTTTCTTAAAAGTTCTTGTGGTTGCTTCTTCCGTCCCTCAAACTCTAAATGAGGTCGTCTGGTACGGAGTTTCAAAGATTAGAACGAATCAATCATTGATACACGGAAATGGATAATGACTTCGGATAGTGATACGGTTAAATTCACGATAGTCGATACGTCGCGGCATACTTCTTTCTTTCTTCTTCATGAGTCAACAGGAGAATTTCAGGATAAACACTGGGGTGAAGAAAATCATATTCCATGGCATCATGGTTTCGTCAATTGGGATCAATTTAATGCTAACTCTACTCCTCAAGCAGAAGGGAATTCTAAGAGGTTCATCAGAAAACATCGGAAATTTGTACAACAAATACTTCCAGTGTCGGAGCTTCTAAGGGTGGATACTAATAGGTGTCAGGAGAAATTGACATTCTAATGAGATCGGAATATGTGCTTTCATAGCAACATTAACCTTAACAGATTTAAGCGGTAGAGAGTTATCATAACAAGAGTAGGGTGAAAAATAGATTGCAAAAAGTCTTATATAAGATATAGTAGTCCTTGGTAGCTTTATGAAGAACCAGCCAATCCATAACCAAAAGACCTCAAAATCAAATATATCAAAAGTAAATGGATTCGTAGATCGAATACGGTCGTCAAGCCAGACGGATAGTTCATATGTCAAGTTCAAGTACATGGTTCATCATTGTGGTGAGATAGATAAACGAACAGTTCAAAGCGTCGAGATTTTGTTTAGCTTTTCAGCATAAGGGCAGGTAGGGTGTGTCATTGGAGATACGAACATCGTATAACCGTCAAAAGTGAGATTGTATAGAATATCAGCTATCAGCATCATCATGCTTAGTTAACAATTTCGTACTGAGATAGTATTTACACCATATCCTTCAAAAGGAACTGGTTGGCAGGCAAGGTTCAATCATTCAAAGGGAGGGAAAGAAACTTCTTATATTCATGGTTGATAATTGTCAGGGTTCTCATAGGAGTAATAATGGATTACGCAGAACTGAGTAGTATCAGACGATACACTTCATATCTGTCGTGAGTAATGAATTTATAGTATGTGTCAAACACATTATGATTGAATGCCCATCTGGATGGTCGGAAAAGTATCTAACTGTTTATCAAACAGATCAGAAATGGAGATCAAAATCAGGAAGTGAAACTTAAATGGTGGAAGGTATTAATGTAGTTCTCGAGGAACTACAAACTTACTTGGTTACTAGGCTTATGCTGCAAAACTTTCTAACTTCTGAGACAAATGTTCTTATAAGGCTTAGCTAAAGGCAAAGGCACGAATCAGAGTAATGCGGAAGCAATGATACGTAATCAAAATGCCTTATAATCTACCCATTCCTCACTGGTCAGAGTTTAAGTTCCTATTGGGAAATCCTAAAGCCAATTCTCCAAGGTTGTCCTACTAGCGCCTACAGTGGAAAAACCTAGTGGTCCTAACTTACACAGGCCAAGGGTAAATGTATTACGACTCGCAGCCTGTCTCTCTGATACCATAATTGTAACACCCCAACCCGATAAGGGTAAAGATGTCACACTAATGGCTTCATATCAGATCAAAACAAAGCATACATTTCAAGTAATACAAGAATTCTCAAAGGTTACAAATGAAATACTAAAATTACAAGGTTACAAATGCGAATACTAATTCTAATATACAATAACTTCTAATCAACTCTAATCCAGAATAACTATCAAGTCTTCTAAGTCCAAAAGTCTCTTCACTCATACCCAGCTTCCAACTAAAACCTGCCGCAGGAAAAGGAAATGCGGCTGAGCTTAAAAAGCCCAGTGAACAGATATATATAAACGAAAACGAAAGCGAAAGAAAACGAACATGTATGATATAGTGCTTTGGGACGCATAAGTCATAAGCAAAGATTATGATAAGGATGGAATGAAAAGAAAGGAAATAAAAAGAAATAAAAGGATCAGTAATCCACCACGAGCCCAGAAACAAAACAAATCATATCATCTCGAATATAACCAAATAGAGTAGCTAGCTCCCAGATATGTGAAAGACGTGTATCGCACACACCATCAGTCACCAGATAAATATAACAATTAACAAATAACTATCAAGCATAAACAGATCAAATCTAGGATGCATCCATACGCCCCAGGTGGCCAGAGTCTACCTCTACGTAACCAGTCAAATCAAGTCAGGGACGGAACAGGTCATCACTCTCCTGCCCTAGAGTCATGCCAAAGGTACGTCAATGACATGGACATGAAACCCTCATGCCTAGTGATTGGCTCGGATATCAAACTGTAGGTCAAAGGTCAGATGTACTATCAAAATAATCAAAAGGTCATATCTTAAGGGTACATGGCAAACGGTTCATGTCAAATAGTTTCAAAAATAAAAGTCAAGGTTCAAATCAAAGCTTATCAAATTGAGTTTTTATATCAAAGTTAAGTTCATATTATAAGGACTATACCAAATGGTTCAGAAAAGAATTTCACAGGTTCATTATTAAAGTTCGTAGCAAAAGTTCATTTTAGGGGTTCCTGTCAAAAGTTCATTTAAAGCATTTCTTTAATCATGGTTTTTCAATAAAATGATCTTTCAGAATAATTTTCATAAAATAATCTTTCAAAACGGTTTTTCATAAAAATATTCTTTAAAACTAGTTTTCACAAAAGTTAACAAATGTCATATAAAATAGTATCATTTCACCATTCAAAATCATTCTTTTAAAATAACTGATTTCTCTCAAAACATTTCCCGGTCATAATTAAAAAGGTTTCCACATTTATTTACCAAAATCAAATGAACCTTCGAAGTATCAAGTGGTACGAAACTAATATCACACGGTCACGAACGAATATCAAATGGATCATTATAGAGACTCAAAGCAAAAGGGTCACATCGAACATCAAAGTCAAACGAATCAAACAAACGAACCAAAGTGTAGGGGAACATAGCAATGGCTTAGGGAATCTTAAAACGAATCAAGATCAATGAGTCATGAGAGGGAAAAAACCCTTACTGAAAAAGGGCAGAATATCTGTACCTTATTCGATAGCAAAACAAACCAAAGACAGATCACAAGACACCGGATTACTCCCGCCTCAGTGAATCTACACGAATTATAATTGTACTTATAAGTTTCATAGCTTTATGATTTCATAGTTTCATAGTTTCTAAATCATAAGGTTTCATTTTTGTTTCTCTCCATCTTAGGTAACTTTACATATTCAGTAACTTTAGTTATTATCATTCCCGTTTATCAACTTAAAGTATTAAAGATGACCATGTTAGTAGGTTAAGGTTCATAATGTCATTAAGATAAGATTAGGGTAAAATAATGTAAATATTCTAAAGTTACAGGTTTACACAAGTTGAGTCCTTTAGTTTTAGCAAATAACAATTTAAACCCTTTAGTTTATAAAATAAACACAAAACACCTTTCACTTTCCTTTTTAACCTTTTTATGATTTCTACAGTTTTTCACACGAAATTGTTATGCTTTCTATAAATGGTAAATGGTATAATAACTCAGTAATAAAATTCCCAAAAATTCCCAGAGATGCTTAAATGTCTTTAGTATTTTACCTAATTTTTCCAGATTTTATTAACTAGCAAAACTATGGATTAAAATTCACTTAAACTAACTTGTCCAGATTTCTGATAAATTTTACTATACGAAAAGTTATTAATTAGAAAACCTTTAAGGAAAATTCATAAAAATCTATAAAAATTCCAGTAACTAATAGACATCCTAAATATTACCCAGTTCAAAGGAAACCTCGTGATTCGACACGGTTTGGAAATTAAAATTCAAAAACCCGGACTGATTTTCCAGACTCACAAATCCGATCAGACACATAATTTTCCAAAAATCAAAAGTTAACCTTCCAGGCCTCCAAAAATTACAAAATTAATTTTCCCAGGTAGCCATTTCATTGAAATTAGTTTTAGACTCTTAAAACACCAAAATATACGTTCACATCATTTATTTACAGCCGGTTAAAGTCGAACAAAATTCCAGATCAGTAGCAGTTTTCACCGATTCATGTATAACTTAGGGTTTTATCATTTTATCTCTTTAATTCTTAACACATAATGATTATAGGTTAATCCATAACATATTTAGGTCGATTATAACAGGTCTTAACATAATCAAATCGAATAATTTCATCACATATACTCCTGGTCCGATTTATACATAAAAGATTTTAGGGTTTCATTCAATATTTTATGTGACAACTTTTCTTATTATCATATGCGTTTTAAAAGATCACAACATCAAGGAAAACGAAATTTAGAGTGAAAAGGAGGATGATACAAATACCCTTGAAGGTCAACAAAGAGTAAGAACAACACAAGATCAAGAACACCACGAACGAATTTCTTTTCCTCCTTCTTGATTCGTACAGCAGCAACACAAGAAAATAATGGGTCGATTAGGGCTTAATTAAGGGTTCGAATGGATAGAAAACAATGAGAACATGGTTACCTTAATACGGATTGAACAAGGACACACAAAATTCTTCCCTTGGCTGCAGCAGAAGATCGACAAGAGCAGCAGCAAAAGATGAGCCGATCTTTTTAGTGAATTAGGGTTTTTTGGTTTATTTGTTTTTGGTGAAGATCGGTTATAACAAAAAGAAAAAGCCGTGTGTTTATTTTGATGGGCCAAATGGGGAATGAATGGGTTTATTTTGGGCTAGGATTCATCAAGCTAAATGTCTTTTTATTTCACAACATGGGCCGAAAATATGTATGTACAAAACACATCAATGGGTCGAATAGATTAGTGCTAGATATAGGGATTTTATTTGTGACCTTAAATTTCATAATGTATGGTTTACGTTAACTTACTTTGTTTTGTAACTTATGTTAAGTTCGAATGGGTTTACTTACATATTTCATAAGTTCTTAAAAATTCAAATTCAGAGGGTATTTTAGTCTTTTCGGATTGTTTAAATTTCGGGGTTTTACATCTAGTCTCTTTGATCCTTCCATTCGGCCCTTAAGATTCGTTGAAGAAGGCGTGACGTTGTTTCCTTGTGTTCACTTTTCTGTTTGCTTCCATTTCATTTGCTAAGGTACGGATATTCTACCCTTTGTCAGTAAGGGTTTCGCATTGACTCTTCGATCCTTGACTATATTTCATTCGTTATGATATTCGTTGGTGATTCCATTTGATATGATACCATTTGATATGATTTCTTATGATATGAAATTTAGATCTATGTCATCTAATATGGCATTCATTCCAGTTAATATTCTTTTGTTTAAATATACTATAATTAATTCGTTATGTTGTGATATCTTGTTTATTCTGTTACCCGAGCTAACTAGTCATGGAGGTACCATGGCCATGTCATTGAGGCACTAATGGCATGATACTATCTGTGGCGATGTGATTGGTCCACGGCATTCCCTTGTGATATATATATTATTATTGAGCTCGTGCACTTATTTGCCATTTTGGTACGCCAATATATTTGTCAGAGTACAGGTGTATGGTGGTGTACATAACTTTGTTTTGCAGGGAGCGTATGTATGCATCCTAGGTTTCTTTTGTGATATGATTATGATATGGCTTAGTAGTGAATGGTTTGTGTGTGCCATACACCCCATGTCACTTTGGGAGTATGCAACTCCATTTGTTATGATATGATTATGTGGTTAAGCAGGTGGCATGCTTTGTGAGCTCGCGGGCATTTCCTTATGATTCATTGACTTCATTATCTTTCATTTGATTTATTATTCATTTGATTCTCATGACCTATGACATCTTGTTCAGCAGATTCTTTTTGATTTAATTTCATATACTTATTCATATTCAGTTTATTATTTTATATCTGTTCACTGGGCTTTTTAAGCTCAGCCGCATTTTCTTTCCTCTGCGGCAGGTATTCAAGCGGGATGCTGGGATTTGAGTGATGAGAGTAGGAGCTTTTAGAGGACCAACCCAACCTTAGTTTCCCTAACTTTTGGAATTAGTTTATGACTTATGTCTGTTAGAGTTTATGGAAAAATATTAAATCGTGTATGACTAGAATCGAACTCGGGACCATGAGATTGCACACTTTACGTATGAATGATTAATGTAAATAATTAATATATATAACCGTTATGTATTTAATTATTTGAACACGAAATAACGACTAACGGACGTTAAGTAATTAACGGAATTGACTAACGACTGTTAGTAAATAAAGGAAGGACCATAGGTACAAATTTGGAGGAAAGAAAATTATAGAATTCCCATATTTGGGATAGGCCGATCGGATTGGGGCTTTACAAACCCAATTCGGGTCCAACTTGTCATCCAAGATATGTAGCCTATAAATACAAAGGAATAAGGGTTAGGGTTTTACATCTTGTACACTCTTGCTATAACCCTAACTTTGTTCTTCTCCTTTTCTTTGCTAAAACCGATCGATCCAATCTTAGGGGGGGCGGGGGAGATCGACTTTTAAGTATTAAACAAATAGTTTGATTTAATTCTTGTGTTCTTTTGCTAGCACCAAACATTAATTGGTTATAGTACGTGTGTACAAAACCTTGGTTATTAACTTACTTTAGTTAATACTATCTTGGATTGAGAAACAAAAAGATAAGGGGTTTCTCGTTAATCATATTGGTTGATAAAGAAGAAGAATTAAAGTTTAGATCCTTGTTCTTGCTAGGATCAAAGGTATGTACCTTTAATATTCGGTTAATCTATTTACATGTTAATTATTGATTCTTTGCTTCCGCTACATGCTTTGGTGTATGTATTATTTATTTATATGATTGTCATGGTATTTAAATTATAACAGTAGCATCATGAGCCGTTTAACATGTAATTGTATTACCGAAACGCATAAAAATCAAATTCTTGTTTGGATTAACATGTTTAAGTCGATTTTTTAGGGTTTTAGAACAATAAAAAAGTCGAACCTAATTTTTTTTGGGGGGAGGGGGGGTTGATCCCTCTTTAACTAAAAAACTAGTTTTGTAACCCTAAAATTAGGAAAATGTGTGTTTAAAGGGTTACGTTCCTTGACTTGTGAATTAATCCATGATGAAACATGCATGTTTATCATGGATTAGGGTTATGTAATTAATTGTTAAGTTACTTGCTACATGTAATAAAAAGATAGATCTAAAGTTAGGGAAGATCTAATTAATTATATTAATGAATCTTTTATGTGCAACGTGGTATATGTTTGTTAAGGCTTACGCAACCAACTTGTTTGGTGTATATGGTCCATTAGTACCATTAGCTAGAAAACCAATGGGAGTCTTAGTAATTATATGCATAATAATTCATATATAGGTTATTAATAGGATTTATCAAAAGGTTTGCATGTGGCTATATGATTTAATGGTTAAGATTATATGCGTTATTATGTGTTTATTTATTTTTATTAAATTACTTGTCCTTTTTGTTTAAATTACTTGTTAAATTGTAAGCAAAAAGAGGGTAATTTTTGGAATAGAAAATAAATTGACATAATAACTATGAAACATTGATGTGATAAGTTATATATTGTCAAGTTTTATATGCCGACAGTGGTTCGCTTCGCACGGTAATTTACGCTAGACTAGCAATATTATAGTTTATAAAATATTTTTTAAGACTTAGTATCATAAAATTTTGATTGACTGATGAGTCTTGTACCAATAGTGTGAACGGCTCACCCAGTTTAGACAAACTATAAGAGGGGTATAAGGAGGCTTGACATTAAATTGTCATCCGAAAGGGACGCGTTTTTAATTAGCCATCGGGCGGACGTTTGTCTCTCCGCTACTTTGTACGTCTAATTGGAGCTACCAAGTAATGCTATTATTATGTACAAAATCATCTTAAGGGTGAATTGACCTCAATTTCAAGCGCCACTTTTGTGGTAATTATCCGAATAACTTAGGTCTTTATGACTCATGCAGTAGTAGGATATAGTGGGCGATAATTGGAGGTAATTCTTTGATTGGTGAACCCAATACCTCAATTAAAACTTTGTTGATTTAACTCTTAGCCTCAATTGGTAAATTAAAATTGTTTTGAAAAATTATGATACGAAGATGTGTGCATGCTTCTTCGTACATATTTTGATTGTCACATCAAAATAAATACCCTAAAATTTAAGTCCATGCTATCTAATTATAAGAGACACTTGGAGTTAATATTTAGCGTAAGTGAGACCTTAACCTAGATATTAATGACAAGGTAAATTTCCATGGCGTGAGACCGTGACATGGAGTATTTGCAGTTTCTAAATTAGACGACTTAATTAAGTTGTAAGTGAGACCTTGAAACTTAAGGCATGATATGGGAAGAAACATGCTTACATTGCAAAATTGTTTTTGGCAAATGTAATTCCCATAATGATCTAGGAGTCGGAAATTATTTGCCGATTATTGTGCGATAGATTACCATATTTTGTACTTTCACTGCTAGCATATCAATTGATGTAGTGAAACTATGAAAATTTGGATCCTAGTTTTCAAGAAGGTTAAATGGATATATGAATATTTCCTGGGTAATTTTCTTTTCTTGAAAAATTGTATTATCGAAAATACTAAAATTGAATTTTGTAAATTCTTTTAATGTATTAATGCAATGTTAAAACCATAAACGTGGGGCATTCTTTTAGTGGTAAATTGATCTACACCCGTAGGGGTTTTTGCCTAGAGTAAACTTTACTATATGAATAAACCTAATCTACTTTCTTTGAGAAGAGTGAAACTTAATCCTATTCTTTTTCATGAATGAGAAAGGTAAGATAGGATAATTAGAATTGTCTAAATTCTAAGAAATAACTCATAGCAAACTTTAATAGTTAAGAAAATTGCACATTTTATGAGTTATTAAATTAGAAGCTAGACTAGTTACCGCAAATTGGTAAAAGCCAAACTAGCATGATTTATCTAGTTGTTGTGCTTTGACCACATAAAGATGCTACATACCATTGTGAGGATGGTAGACATATTAAGGAAGAAATTGCATGCCCAATTTTTTCAAGTTAATTGCATTGATGGATAGTCCATCATTTACAAAGTAGAATACATTCTTTTAGTACCTAAGTAATTGTTACGTATGAGATTTCTCAAAGGTGTAGGATAGTAAATAGCACACTATTTGCTTTTACTGGTTATGAAACACTTATAATATTGTCAAATCTAGTAGGAGCATAGTGTTGTAATTACTGAATAATGAGTTATTGTAATGATCTGTAATTCAGTGGGAGCTACAAGCTTTGTTATCTTGGTAGTAACCCATATTATCTCTAGAATGTCTTGAGATAATTACTTTTCTATTGTAGACACTTGTGGTTTTAAGGATAGTCATGTACGTTTCCTTACTAGACAAGGTGGTCTTATATCTACTAATATCTATGACACAATCATATTGATCACATAAACAAATGATTGACGTGTTTTTTATCTGATACATGATGTTGTTCCATGCACAAGTGGGAGAAATCTTTATTGTGTGCAAGGAGCAACACATAGGAATATGATTTAAAGGATTCTCTTGACTGCTAGGTAAGAGACTAATGTTCTAATGTGACTTAATCACATCTAATTAATAGAACACTTGAAGTTGTAATCTACGTCATGTGAGAGCTTGGACTAGATTACAATGGAAAGGTAAATTTAATACTTTCATTACTAGCAGATCAACTGATGTAATAAAACTATGTTAATTTGTAAGTTTCTAAATTAGATACTTATTAGAATAAGTGTCAATATGGTAATAAGACTACTTCAAACTAAATATTTATGTATTATTGGAATGACATAAATGAAGTAATCTAATACTATTTCAAAATTTGAATATTTATGTATTCTTGGAATGTCATAAATAAATTAAGTAATAAATTAACTTGAAATTACTATTGAAACCAAATTGTTGTGTTCATGATTACTTTAGTTATACATGTTTATATTTTATTGTAAGGCTATAAATATGAAGTCTTTTAAATTGTTACAAGACTTATTATTATTATTATAATAAAGTAAGACGTTAACTTGTTATGTTTTTTAATTAAGACATATACAAGAAGTCATTGAGTTGATCAATGATTTGTAACGTATATTGAGATTATAATAGTTTATGTCTTCTTGTTAAGACATGGACATGAAGTGACTTGGTCAAAAAGTACTTATGTTATATAGCATGCAATTGGCTTGGAAATTCTATTATACCATTAAGCTGACTTAGTTGGTGAATAGATAAGCCAAACGAAATATATTTATCTTACATATTGTAAGATTGTCTTACAATATTAATCCTAATGAAATACATAATGTTTATGGTACATTCAGTTAGGAGAATCAAACTCTATTATTATTGTTTGATTAAAGATAACTATATCTTCCTTTCTTCCAAAAGTTATCAAGGTTAGAAAATTGAGTATGGGTAGTATATACTCAATTAGACTCCAACCTAGAAGATGAATAAGACAACATTTATTATGGAATGTGATGAATCACATTAAGTCTTAAAATTGAAGTTCTGAATTTGTTAAACTGCTTTTGAGTAGGTTATTAACAAACTTAATGTAAGGAACTGTCAATATGTATTTGTAATGTCTCAAAAGGAGAACAATTTTGTGTTGCTCTACTTGCTAAGTATTTATAGATAGTCTATAAATTGTAAAAGGCAAGTGGGAGGTTTTATCTTGAAAAGATAAAATTACAAGATACATAATCATCTAAAAATACACTAGTAAATGTCATGATAAGGATTAAACATGTTAATATTAAATCTCAAGATAAAGGAATTCTCATTCATAGATTCGCAAGGATATCTCAAATATTTGTACAATATGTTGAGGATTATGAATTACAGGATTATGGTAAACCTGTTGGTCATTAAGATAAATTGCAAATATTGAATTTGGCAAGTTACTTATACTATGAATTTTTAGATGCAGTCCAGAAAGATAACTAGTTTTGGAAACTTAGTTAATCTTGAACTCTATAGTTACACTATAGAATGAAGATGAGTTTCTTCAAAAGAAATGAAAATCATAGAGATTTAAATTCTTGTGTAGAAATCATATGGACAAATTTTGTATACATATTTAATGTATGAAAAGATTATTAATCACACTTAAGCAATTAACTGTGATTGAAATTCTTTCTAGGCACATTAAATGCATATAGATTATGATTGTCATTCTTAGTTTCATTAATATGAAATTGACAATGGAACATCAAAACCCTTTCTTAAAGTAATTACTTGTGCGAGGACGATAAGTAATTAAAATGGGTATTTGAATTCAAATAATCTTTGGGAGTATACAAAGTGCAATAGTTCATGAATGGATTAAGGCATGCATCTAGGAGATATACTTATGTTTAATTATTAAATTCAGTTTTGATTTATAATTAAAATAAGACGATTTCTTAGTATTCCTGAAAGCAAGTGGGAGTGTTATATTTATTTTCTTATTTCATATATGTTGTATAACATATAGGAAGTAACATTCCATTAACATTAAATGTTAAGTCTTAGTTTGGAATGAAACTTCACTTGGAAATTTAGAAAATAAACATACAACCTTGGAATATATGTTTATTGTTATAAACATAAGCGGTAAAATAAATAATTCTAATAGAACATGATACACTATTAGAAAGTCTGAATAGAAACATATCTTTGAAAAGCTATAACATGAATAAAATCTAAGTTTTACGCAAGGATTTTTCATGTACATCATGTTATTTGTTGTATCATGCTTGGATGAAAGATGATTTGACAACATTAATATCTAATTGAAAGTTATTTGATAACTAAGTGTAATGGATATGGTTGGATATAGAATTAACATCCTCATCCTGGAATTGCTCCTAAATTCTAAGTATGAACCATATAGCAAATTGTTGCGTAATCGTTATAGCCAGAAAATCTTGAAAGATTGGAAGGTATCAAACATTACACAATGGATATTAAAGTTTACGGAAATTTTAAAGAGCATATTGTTGTTTACAATGATGCTAATAAAATTGAGATGACACTTAATACTAGTCATGGTAGGATTTCATCCTTGTTAATGGCCATGAGTACTAGTTATACATAACTGTAAGCATAGTTGCATTATACATTAAAAAATTAGAATACTTTAAAACTATAAAAGGTTTGATAGTTTAACTGTCATAAATTCGTGGTTAAGGATGTCACGCATTTTATGAAATATTATGTGGCAATATCAAGATAGTTGAATGCACACATACAAGAACTTCACTAATTGAATTCTTGAAATAGGTATTCTCAAAATTCCGATATATCAAGATTAGTTGATTTTTGCCTTGTCAACAAGTATGATTGACATGACTTGAGGCATAATTCATTAATAAGAATTATCATGCATTGATCTATTTTAGTATTTGGATAAGGGATGTTAAGCAATTATTATTTACAATGAATTAAAGTACTTGGTACGTTTGTTTTCATTAATAATAGATTGTATCCTATATTTGCATGTTTAAATCTGTGAATAACTTATGTTATTCTAAATTGTCCGTTGTCACTTAATGATATGGGAGTATCATTAAACTAAGACAAATATGAGTATTGGTAGAATATACTTGAAAGTATATTGATGCGTTGTTATACCAATTTCACATGATATTCAATGAATTGAATATAGGACTTATCCCAACTTCATGAGTTTACTTTACGGATCTTCTCATCAAGTAAATCATGTGTATATAGTTATCCTCAGACTTGAGATACCAGATAACTGTCATGGATGTAGTGCATTTCTGTGATTCAATTTACCGCTATATGTAATTGGTAGCTATAAGGATTATTTTCAGGAGTGTTGCAAAGTTCATGGGTTATGCTCGTAGTCAAGATAGAATTTGTTCCTTCAAATTGTTTGAATTTTAATACTGCTGGGCCCCTCGTAGGGTTGACAAGACGTTTGTGCGGCCGTACCCCAAGATCTCCCCTGAATATGTTCAGAAGATTTGGTAATCTTGCTCAATCAGAAACAACGAGAAACAGAATGATTAATAAAGAATGACTGAGATCCATATCTTTATTAATGTAGTATTAGAAACAAAAGGATGAGTATGATGATGAATCATCGAATGGTTTTTCCAGGAGACCACCACCTGAGTTGTACTAGGGGCATTGGCATTGTAACAACCCCAAAATCGGGTCCAGCAGAAGCACACATGTCACTGGGGCATTGGCGTTGTAAAACCAAATCCGCAATAATAAAATTTATAATAACAGTGGACCAAAATAAGTAATAAGTATGCTATGCATGACTAGGTCGCAACCAACCAAACCAAACCAAACCCACACTTGGGTGTATCCAAATACAGTAACAGTTTTCTATAGGTGCACACTACGGATGTCTATAGGCACAGGAGCCCTCGGTAATAGGCACAAAGAGCCCTTGTTAATGATTAGGCACAAAGAGCCCTTGTATATAATAACCATAGTCAACTAGCATAGCAACATGTCGAAAACATAAAATAACAGTTGGTCCATTTAAAACGGTTTAGCAAGTTTTCTCCCCCAAGTTTAGTAAAGCATTAATAAGAGTAAAAATTGGGGATATGAAAACTCACATTCATATAAGTTAATCACATAATTCCTTCAAATAACCAATTCAAATATTTCAGTCAAACAGTCAAATATTGAGTAAACAGTTCGCGTATTTCAAATAAACAATTATTGAGTTTAGTTAAAACGATCATGTATTCTCCCCCAAATTAGTTTAAAAACCAGTAAAAGTAGAGGCCATGAACTCACCTTAGTCACAACAATGCAAAGATCACAACTGACACGACTGACATCTAGAGCATATCACAATGGTCTCAAAACATACGGCACGACGGTACACGGAGGTACAAGCACAGCGGTACACAACGGTCTAGGATCGGCACAACCTAATACGCATACGGTTATCTCAAAATACGGCTCGTACAATAATAAAGTCTATAAAAGACAGCGTGTCGTAGTTTTTGTGGATTACTTGATTTCAAAATTTATCAAAAGCTTAATATCAACGTTTCGTGTGGTGTAGTAAGAAAACATAGACTCGACATACAATTCACGCCAAAGAGAAAGAGACATCGACATAGTCGAGAAATACTGACGAGAACTCAAACCAAAGAAGACAAATCTAGAATTTAACGACCAACAAACACCTCAAATAAATAAATCAGTTTGTACGTTTCGGTATTTACCCCAATATCCCAAATAATTTGTATCAAACATAAACATCTTATAAGTAAAAGGTAAAGTTTAACTACTATAAATCAGTTTCCCGAGACTATTTAATAGCAAATTATTAGAAGTATTTGTTGGTTATTAGGCATTATTTCCTTATTGTGCATTCGTCACGAATCAAATATATTAAATTCGTCTTGAGTCTAATATATTGTATTCGCTTCTAGTCCAATAAGTCCATATTGTCCAATATCCAAAGTCAAGTCCATATTCGTAAATCAATGTCCGATAATTATTCATATTGTCCAAATCCAAATGTAAGATTCCAAAAGTAACCGAAACGTACCACGGAACACAAGGTCAAAACAATTAAAATACGTTAGTCTGATAATTTAATAACCAAATATACCTTTAGTTTATACTTGGGCTCGGCCCACTCTTAAACAAACAAACGCACCCCAACTGTTACTATTTTTAGTTAACACTACAACACACATTCGTATAGCACTACTTTGAGTTATTACCATTTACTTGGTACAAACAACAGTAAGCTAGACACCCTTATGTTTTCTTGTTAAACCCATAACGACACCACCCCGGTGGTAATTTAACATGACTTGCGGCTACAAACTAACAACAAACGGACCCTATGTGGGTACACTTAGCCAACACCAAATAATCCTAAGACAATACACTCTTGCACAAATATTGCACTCACGGCAGGAACAAATCAAACACACCCTCTCGGGTTGATGACCAAATAGATACCAACGAAACCAGATTAACACACCTACGTGGTGTTTTCTGTGACTAAGACCGAGACCAAGATTCGCATAACCAAAAGTAACTCGTATCAATACTTACTAAAACAATAATCCGTTTCCGACCCAAGATGGTAACAGGTTTTACTTCTAAACCAAAACCAAATAATAAGACTCGAATCCAGGTACACAACTGCAAATTAACCCTAACCAAGAGCAAAACAAAAATCAAACTCGGAACCCATACGGGTTTAACCCGACTCGTACGGACCCTAAACCCGACCCTTATTCATCACAAATCCACAAACACAGGTGCGTTTAACTCATAACGCACTAAATCAGTCAACCATAAACCCGACTCGTGCGTTCAACCCGAATCAGTCAACCATTAATACTCAACTAATGCACTGATAGTGGCAAAACAAATTCAAATCTGAACCCTTACGGGTTTAACGCATAACCAATGACCAAAAGAAACCGAGTAAACACCATAACTAGTTTTTCTTACCACACGAATTCAGTTTCCAGAACACGTTTATATCCATTTTAAAATCACGAATTAATAACCTCGTTTCATAAACAGTTTTTAAATATATGAAAACAATAAAACATGATTCGGTATCACCAAATACAATAAATAGCAAACGTTTTCTCGATTTACCATGTTGAGAATAGAGAGATGAGGGGGAAATGACGGCGGTGATGGAGGCAGTGGTGATGGTGGTCGTGGTAACTCGAACCAAAACAAACTCCGAAAATAACCCTCGATCTGTGTCGCCGGAAAAACTTTAGGATGTCGGGAGGGACAGGAAAGAGACGGGGGTGTGATGGTGAGGGGTTGATGGTGTCCGCATTGATGGTTGTTAGGGTGGTCGGAGAAGGGGTGGCCGGAGGGTTGGTGGTTGTCGGCTGCGGGTTTAAGGAGCAGGGGGGAGGGATAATCTTAACCCTAGAAATGAGTTATAAGGATATATATATATAGGCTAGGGTTAGGTTATGTAAACCCTAGGGACCAAAGTTGCCAACAACCAAAGTCTAGGGGTGGTGGGGAATCTTTTACTGCAGGGACCATAGTTGATGTTTTTGCAATCTTTTACGAAATCAAGTCTGGGGATCTATTAGGCTAGCAAACGATCGATTCAAGACTCGAGATTTACGCCATTGCGCTCAGAATAATTTTTCCAATAAAAATGACTATTCATACGCCTCGTTTCTCATAAATGATAAAATAATCAAATAAAATCGTCGGTTGTGCCAGTACACGTTGTGTACGAATTTCATGTTTCGCGAGATAACTTCACGTTTTTAAACCAAATAAGTTAAGAAAGATTCGTAAATGAAAAACAGAGATAACCTCATATAGGAATACGTTCGGAAAAATTACGTGTTGTTACAGTCTCAAACCCTTAAACGGAATCGCGTCCTCGCGATTCAATTCAAGTTACTCATTACGGTTGAAAAGGGATGAGTATATACACATGAGGATTCATCCTCACGTTCTCATGAGAATTCAGTACTTTTTCGTGAGCTTCGACAGACTTTGTCGATAGGGATGCGACTTTACTAAAGTCGTTCGACTTCACAGTTCATGATTTCGATAGGTTTCTCAACAAGATTTAAACATTCATCAATTTGGATCTCTCCCGGAGGAGTAGCAACTGCCTCATCGGCAAGTCGTTTCTTCACTTTGCACATATAAACGTTGCGAATGCTGCTGAGTCCTGACGGTAGCTCGAGTCTGTGAGTTACCGATCCAACTCTAGAAAGGATTTCAAAGAGGATTAATATAGCGAGGATTAAGCTTTCCACGTTTACTAAACGTATCACACCTTCTCATGGTAAATCTTTAAGCATAATCTAGACTTTAACTGGGAAGTCAAGAGGTTTACGTCATTAGCATACTCTTCTGACGATTCGTGAGCAGCTTGCATCTCAGTTCTGATCTGAACGATTTTCTCGGTAGTCACATTATCAAGTTCAGGGTCAGTAAGTTGGGTATCCCCAACTCCTACCCATCATGTCGGCGATCGGCACTTGCGACCATAAAGTGCCTCGTACGGTGTCGTTGAAATACTGGAGTCGTAGGTATCGTTATAAGAGGATGTGGCCAACGGAAGGTGTCTATCCCAACCATTGCCACACTCGATTACTCAAGTGGAGGTGGAGGTGCGGGATTCGCTCATGAGGTCTAGCTTCTGATATAGCAGAAGTAACAGCAAATCGACTTACAAAATTATTTGTGAAATGTTTTGTGAAACAGCTTATAGGATAATAGGAAAACAATTATTCGTTTAAAAAAATTGTAGCAAAGTCAAAATTTTGATTTTTAGTTTGATTCATAACATCGTAACAAAACGTTTTATGAAATCATTTCGCCAAATGATTTATAGAAAGTTTACGGGTAACAGAAAAGCAGTTCGCCATTTATAAAATGGTAGTAAGATCAAAATTTTGATTTTTGTGAAATAGCAGTAAAACATTTGTAGGATGACCGCAAATTGGTCGGTAGAAAAATCAAAGGCAATTTGTAAAATTAATGGCAAAACAGTATGTTATCCTATAAGAGATTAGCAAAGATAACTGGTGTTCCCGAGGGACGAGAGAAAAGTTAGGTGGTTGTCCCAAGGAACGCGGTTCAGGTTACTCCTTAAGGTCTTAAAATTTTTGCTGGGCGTGGAGTCTCTGCCAAATGGAGAGTTCAGAGTACAACTCTGAGGGAAGATGCTGATT